>JACDOX010000088.1:1693-377656 GCA_014549065.1 Cardinalis cardinalis | reverse complement strand
CCCCCGAAATGCACGGAGTTAAGTTGGTGATATCCTTCTCTATTCAGTATATGGAAATTTTTTCGCTCATAAGGGCTCCAGCTGGCTTTTGCACACAGTACTTGAGCACTTGCTGTTAAGTGATCTGATTTGTAAAATGTAAGTTATTTAATTTTCTGGAATTTAATTAAAATAAGCTCCCTCCACCGGTTTTCCCAAGTACTTGAAAAGGCTGGAAAAGAATAAAGGTCAAACCATGGCCAGTGTTCCTTGTCCAAATAGGGTATTAAGAGTGTATTGAATCTCTAGTGTACAATTTCTTTTCATTTAATTTTGTAAAATTATMATTGAAGTAGAAGTGATAGAAAGTTTCTTGGATTTTTTTTTTGAGGAATGTATTGCATTCAAACCAGATTCAAACCAGATGATTGCTACACAATGCAATCTGACAGTGCAACAAACTTAATTGTGTTTTAAAATCCCATTAATTTGCTGTTAAGCTGGTTTGCTCCAAGTTGAGGGTAGCAATAATGAAAACCCAAAATGTGAAGACTTAGGCTTCCTACAACTTGATTTGATTACAGCCATGGGAAAGTGGAAAAAACAGAGGGGTTCTTCAGTAAGAAGGAACCATCTTTCATCCCCATGTAAAATGTAATGGTGTTTATCTCTGTTGAATACCTTGCCGTGTTGTAGCTGTGCACAAAATCTATTCTACAGTCTTGGAGGCCTAACAAGTTTATCTTTGTCGTTTTGGCCTATTTCTTATCTGGCTGGCACAATCAAATCTGTGTGGGTTTCAGRGAAGTGTTGAGGCTTTTAGTGCTTTACACAGGTATGTTACTGATTAGCAATACAGTTGGTTGTGTATTATATGTCTCCACAACTGTAGTGAAGATGAAAAGAACAACTTGACAGCATATGGAAGATAAAATAAGCTTGATTAATCCCAACAACCAGTGATTTTGTGCAAAAATGTTTATTATTTTGGTGCCTAGTAAGATTTGTGTTGTGTTACCTAGGTTTTCATACAGTTTTAGAATGCTTCTTCCATTTATATCAGCTTCTGATGTTCAGGAATTTCACYAGTTTTCTGACAATTATTGTACTGAAAAGTATTTGGTAATATGTTTGTCAGTGAAGTCATGGAAATTTACTGTACAGGTTAACTACTGGTGTTTGTTTAATAGATTTCTGTACCTTGTTGAGGTCTCAGGCACTGCCCTGAGGAATTTACAATCGAAGATACGCAGAGATAAGAAACCCGCATTGCGTTTACTTGGTGAAAATTGTTAGCCAAACCAAACATGACACATCAAGCATGAGAGATAGCATATACCTTGCATTCCAGCGTTAGTGAGCCAGTGAAAATAATTCAAATTTATAAATTAAATACAGGAAAAATTAAAATTGAATTAAGACCATAGGAATACTGTGGAAAATTAGGTAGCTTTCATTATCCAGTGAAAGCTTTAAAAGGAGCAGATTTTTATAAWAAAAAATAATATAAAAGTTGGAGACAGGATTATTTTTTATTCAGAGCAAACTGTTTACATAGACAAATGGCCCAGAAAGGGTTGAACTTCAGTATTGTGTATAAAAGTCAGAAGGAGAGAATTAATGTTTAATACTAGGAGATTTTAATTTGTTCCTCAGCATTTTGATGAAAGAGCTGATATGAACTTTGTGTGGGAAATTACTTTTTTTGATTGCCTTCAGAACAGACTTCTTTCCTGAAAGCAATTTGTCTCATTTAGCTTATTGGGTCAATGAGGCCCAGTCCTGGAGCTGAGTCACAAAGTGTGCCAATTTCTTGGCAAGCTCAATGCCAGCCTGCTTGACTCTCAGTTTTCTCTATTTCAGAACACACTACTTCATCACATCAGTGTCAGTACTTCACAGAGCATTCAAGTGCWAGTCCTGCATAGTTATGTGTGCTAAAATAGGCCACTGAATTTTAATCAGACTTAAAGCTGTCCTTTCATATCTCATCCAACACTGATAGTGATGTATTTTATCACTTACAGAGAATTACTGTGCATAAATTGAATGTCTTGTCAGTAAAACCATTATCTATGTAAAAAAATTGTTACAGGTCCATTGTCAAGGTCACCTCAATTCTTGCTCAGTTTGACTGAACAGATTTATATTGGCTTTGTGCAGTTAGATGCAAAAGATAAACAAAACACAAGAAATGTGTTTTATTTTGAAATTTAAAGATTAGTAAGGCAGCCAAATTGAGTAAATCCAGATTTACCTCATTCATCATGAAATGTTCTCATTTGTTCAGATGACAAAAGCTTCATCAGAAAGGGGGAAAAATGTGAAGAGGAAAGCCRTGTGCTCTAAGGAAGGAATCTTTTCAGTTTCAAGAGCTTGTAAAAGGAATTTTGGATTACAAAACCCAGACAAGTAGCTCCAGGAGCTTTGATGACATGAATTTCAAAGGGCAAGAGCAAACCGCTTTTAAACGCTGGTAAGTAGAAGGAAGAGCCATCAGAATACTTTAAAAAAGTAGGCATTGGAACAAAATGATAAGAAGGAAGGCTTAGAGAGCCTTTTCAAAAGGGGACATGGTGTATGGGCTAGAGCAAAGATACATCACTCTCTACAATTACCTGAAGGAAGGTTATAGCCAGGTGGGGGTCAGTCTCTTCTCCCAGGTAACAAGATATAGAACAAGAGGATGGCCTCAAGTTGTACTGGGGGAGGTTTAGATTGGATATGAAGGAAAATTTCCTCACCAAAAAGCATTGGAATAGGCTGCCCAGGGAAATGGTTGAGTCCCCATCCCCAGGAGTATTTAAAAGAGATGTAGATGTGGTGCTCGGGGTCATGGTTTAGTGGTGGACATGGAAGCACTGGGTTAAGGATTGGAATAGATGTTCCTAAAGGTGTTTTCCAACCTACATGATTCTATGACTGTTGAGTGATCCAGAGCATGAGAGAATATGCATATGGTCCTTGCACAGAACAGGACATCAGACTTAATAAAGGTAATTACTTGGTATAAAATAAAGTCTGCTTTTCACCGTGAGAGGGCAGAGAGATAGAAATAGAATAGAACCTATAGAAATTAGGTTCATCCTCTACAATAGCTGTGTTTGTGAATATTGAATGTATATAATGCAGGCAAACCATCAGGTCTGGTAAGCACACTTGATGTTAAATTCAAAAGCAAATTTTTGACTTTTCATCTACTAAAGGAGATATGAGAAGCAGTGAAAAGTATCTGATTTTTTTTTTTCAGAATTAGGAATAAGTTATTTCTTTACTTTTTCTTATCTTTCCAGCTCCATGTTCAATAGAATAGAATTATGTTATTTTATTTAATTATTTTTCGTATCCAGGTCACTTCAATTAGAATAACGCTTCCAAGGGATTTGTACATTGCAGTCTAAGCAAGCTCAGGAGTATGTTTTAATTCAGATGGCTTCCCCAGCTTGTGGATTTATGGACCCATGTATTATTCTCTTTTCAGTTTCCTAGTGGCAAAATTTAGCATGAGGAACAGGAAATGTAAATGTCACTCAAATTAAAAAAAAACAAACCAAAACAAAGAAAAAAATCCCAACACAAAAAATATCAGCAAACAGAAGAAACCATCTCTGCAGGAGTGGGAAGTTGGTTTAGAGCAGAGGCAGTAGACTGTGTAATCATTAGAGCTGGGTAGGAGTTGTGGCTGTGTTATCTGTGCCATGGATATTTGGTACCTGTTGAGAGTGCTGTACTTAGATGGGAGTCACAGCAGGAGATTTTTAACCTGAAGCTAAACAGTCAATTAAGGGATCATGCTACTGCATTTTTTGCTTCTGTGGTTCCTGAAATCCTGAGCAAAGAGGTGTTTAACTAATAGGTCCAAGGAAGAGCTTTTATTTTATGTGTTTCTAGTATGGTAGTTCTGGAGTTGAAAAGACTCCTGTGCAGCCCCCACAATCCTGACTTGCTCTGGATCTTATTATAAGCATCTCTCATGTATGGTAGGGTAGGCTCATAGCATAATCTTTTATTACCAGGTATGTACAATACGTCCTTCAAAATTCTGGAGAAAAAGGAATGATGGAAATGATCTCTAAAGGTCACAGTGCATTTCCCCTTGTTTGTCTTAAAGAAAGAGAACAAATGAGGAAGCTGATGATGTCCTGCCTGGAAGTGAATTATTTCCTTCTCTGTTTCCTTAGAACTTTGTCGGGCTCTTATTTTCTAATTCAATCTCAATCACTCAACAGCAATATATTGTTGAGAGCTATCAAGTGTCTTTTCTGGTTGYTAATCCTTTAACAAATATATTTCATATTTCAGATTTTTGTTTCYCATTTTCCTGTACATCCTGGCATCATACTGTGTTCCCTAGCAATATGCCCTTTGGGATGAATCACATGTGTCATGGCACTAGTAATATGGACTGGAGTATCTCACTGCACTCTCCACAATAATATTAACAATAATAATAACAATAATAGTAGTGAGTATGAGTCAGTGCAGGAGTGGCTAAGATTAAGTCAGAGTTTCAGGGAGCCAAGAGATGATTCATCTTTTGAAATAAAGAGAAGCTGCTAATAAASATTAATAGACATTTTCAGTTTTGTTTGCAGCATACCAGCACTCGCTGTAGATACTGAGGAAGCAACTTGAGGAACTGAGAATGTCATACTAGCAGCAGTTTTATAATCAATGACTAATCATGTTRATTTGTCACTGCTGAGGGTATTGGCACTGTCTACTGTCAAGATACAGCAAAAAACCTCACTGGTTTTGCTACTGCAGCAGATTTTTTTCACAGTCTTTAGTGAAAAAAGCTGATCTTTTGCACTTGAGATTTTCTGGGTATTTCTTGAATTTCTGAATGCTAAGTGCATACCAACAACAGCTACACTAATTTATAGTATTTAAAGTGRCAAATGACTCAGATGATATGAAAGTCACTCAGATGTAGATTTGCTGGACAGTAGAATGAATTTGTTCTCCACAGAGTGGATGTGCTTGCTCTTTCATCTCTGCCAAATCATTTTAATTGGGACCTCATGCTACTCTGCCTTCTGTGACAGTCACTCTGAACTGCCTACTTCCTTGTTGTGACAGTCACTCTTGATCCCCCTACTTCCCTGAAGCCATCTTCACAATAAAATTCTGAACTGTACCCAACTATTGACCATGTGCTCCCAGCTCATGGAGAGCTCTCTTCCTTCAGGTGAAAAATTGTGTGATGCTTTCTTTTCACAGCTGTCAGGCAATGTCTCTGACTTCCTTGCTCGTGTGGCCTCTTGCAAGAGAGCATTTATGTTTTCTAGTCCCTGCATGTGTTGGGACTGGTTTTGTCTGGTCAAGGGAAAGACACAGGTTGGAGTCAGACTCGAGAGTATCACTTGAGAATGATAAACTCCCATTGGTATCCAGTGTGATCAGGAGCTTTCTGCCCTCGGGAATTCCGTTCCTCCCAATGCATTGCTCAGAGCGCGAGCTAGTCTGGTGTGTCACAAACTGTCATCCTTTCCTGTTATATTTAATGAATGTACAACTCCTGCTTTTGTTGCCTGTGCAGAGCCTCAGACCATGGTGGCCACTAATGACTTATCTTTATTTTAGAAACAGAAACAGGAGAGAAAACACAGATGATACTTATACTGGCTGTGCTTGTTTATGTCCTAGATTTTTTGAAAATTATTTATTGATTTTTTTTTTAGTATGAGGCATTTAAGTTGGCCCGCACCTACTGCACAAAAAAAGATATGACAGGCACTTTTCTTAACAAAAATTCACTTCTGTCATTTGGGTGCCTGTAAAATTAATCTTCAATACATTCTCCTAAGCAATGGTTTTGGTGTTTTTTCTAATCAAGAGGAAAAAACCTTATAATTTTCATTCCAATTCATCTTCTGCTTTATTGGTTTCTCACTGACCTTGTACCTCCTTTGAGACTACCATTCACACACAAAAATGTCCAACATTTTTCTCAGTTTTCCTATTTGTGTTCTTGAACAGAATTCTCCTGTACAAAGGTGAAAATACTCAGAAATAATTCTGCAATTTGTCATCTCTTTCAGTGCTCAAATATCTCAAATTCAACATGTGCACTGTTAAATGTTCATTAGTCCTCTCAAAATAAAAGATTGGCTTGAAACCTTGGGATAGCTGTTTGAGATAGCTGTCTGTATGTGCCTGCTTTCACAAGCAAAATTAATTAAAATTACTGTAAAGTACCCRCCTGCCTTTAGAATTTGATCTTTTACTTTCTTTTAGTGAAAAATGTTGAATAGATAGTGATTTCAGAGACTGCCTCTACCCCTCCTCTTAAATTTTCTTTTCCCTTTTCATGGCTTATAGCAACCTTATTTATAAATGGATTTGAACTGACTCTGTTACATATTTGACCTATATATTGCTAAAAATTTTTATATGTTGTGATCACTTCTTTGTTGACGTTTGTGAGTGTACTGGTTTTGGCTGGGATAGAGTTAATGTTCATCAGAGTAGCTTGCMTGGGGGTATGCTTAGTACTTGTGACCAAAATGGTGTTGATAACACAGGACTGTTTTTACTATTGCTGAGCAGGGCTCACACAGAGTCAAGGTCTTTTCTATTTCTGTCCTAATGAACTTGAGAGTATTGTGCTGCACGTGAAGAGTTTATTGATCTGCCCTTCTCACCTATTCAAATTGGGTACTCCTTGACTTCAATGAATAATCTGCTGGCATGGAAAATATTCAGACAGCATTTGAGTAGCTGCCACAAGATAACTCAGTGGCATTATCTGTAAGACAGATGGAATCAAGAACATGTAAATATTATTTTTTTTAAAGAAATGTAAAACAATACTTTTGTGATCAGTGGAGTGATTACTACCTTTTTGTTGTGCTGCAGGTTTTATGAAATCAATCGTTTTGTCCAGTCTAACAACTGTTCAGAAAAGAGTTGTATTGTTGTGATAACATGCAATATTAGTGAATTTCTATCCACCACAGGCACTAGGAATCCTTCTACCTAGGAAGATGAACTACTTTGTACAAGTACTTTATGTTTATTTCTCACACTATCTAGTTATTACATGTTACTTCAGTGGCATTCAAGCAGATTAACTTTCTTTCCCTTTCACATTGGAATGCACACACGTCACACTTCTGTTTTTCTCAGGTAGAACTGGTAAGTGCTATATAAATCAGATACTTCCTAAAACTTTATGTTACTCAAGGAAGATATGCAGTTTTCCCAGGTTGAGGCATCTTTCTCCATACCTTCTTACAAAAGAACTCTATTTAATTAGCATTGACGTGATATCCACTGACGATTGCACAGCGTGTTCAGAGACCTTTGTGTTGCAATGTGGTGTTTCTTTTAATTGTGGGATGACTCTGCACTACTGGCCTCCATCATAACAAATTAAAGTTTAACCCATTCATGTTCTGGAAATAACGGGGTTTGCCGGGTACCACTACACTTCTGTGCAGGAGTAGAAACCTTCCTTTGTGAAAAAGTTGCATCTTGAATAACTTAATGGGAAAACACTGTATCCATTTTAGTATTTCTGGATAAATAGTTCCCAGACAATAATTAACARCATCTATATACACACAACAAAGTTCACATTGTTGAACATGGAGCGAGAAATAAGGGAAAGAAGAACAGGTGAGAGATATGAGAATCCAGTTTTCTTTATGCTGAAATTATATCAGATTCCTAGTAAGGCAGGGAAAGGATCAGAAAATTACTAGACAATTTAATACTGCGCTCTCAGGCAGATGGAGTCTATTGTAGTTTTTTTCTACTCTAAACGGTAGACTAATGCCTCCCAATTAAATGTGCATTTCAGAGTGGGAACATTCCTGTGGCCTTGTGAAAGCCAGACTTGAGGTGAATCATAGTAAGACTCTCCTCTGTGGGAATCCTGAATTAATCAAAATACTTACAGAGAAAATAATGTWGATATCCAGCATCCTGTAAGACTCAACAGTGCTGCTAAAATTCTTTTTATATGGTCTATTTTTTTCCTTCTAGTTCTGCATAAAATGATACTGCCATGTGAAAGGGATGTAAAAGTGATAACCCCCCTCCGTCTGTTGTGAAATAAGTCTTCACAGTGCTGCTAGTTTGGAAATTTAAAGTACATTAGTCAGTTAGTAATTATTTATTAAACAGAAGAGTTGGCAGTGTCAGTTATTTTGGAAGTTTGCATTGCTGTGCTGGTTCCCAGAGTATCTCACACTGTGAGAAATTTTCCTCCAATTTTAGAGCACTTGGTGGCCTCTCTCTTTTCTATCTCTATTTTTTTGACACTCAGTTGTGACATAACCTGCATCTCTGTCCTGATACTATTAGTTCAGATGCAACAATGAGGAATTATTTAGTGTAATCCACTGAGCTGAAATCCAGTACAACAGGATGGAGTCTGTAAAATAAAAGTCAGATTTGAATATATGAAATCTTCCTGAGAGTGGAATCTATGAAAAGGGGACATTTGGTAGGAGTTGTGGAAATCCCAACATGGTAGATTTTTGTAGAGCAAACAATCTTGTTTGTAAAGTCCTGTCTGTGTGGAGGTATGCTGGATGATCTAATCCAGCAGGGTCTGTCTAGGTTTTTTGTGGAATGCCATAGAAGGACTGGATACAAAAGACAAGGAGAAAATTTAATTTTGAAATCCTCTATTACTGTTCTAATAATCTGATATGAAAATATCCAGCAACAAGAGGAACATAAACTGGTATTAAAGCAAACTGCTAAATTAAAACTCTCTCCAAAGTTTCACCTAAGTCCTTCTACTAGATTGCTTATTTCTCACTCAACACAAGAACACTTTTTCACTGTAACTTTTTCTAACATTTTTTGAAAACTATGATTTTTTTTCACCAAAAATTTTATTCATCTAACATGAGATATTGATGAATAATATTTTTTAAGCTTTTGATGGATAAAGTTACATGAGTTTACAAAGGATCATGTTATTATAAAACTTATTTAAATTTATTTAATGTTTAATTTTCTTTTCAGTTTTCCCAGTGRAAATACTCAACATTCACATTGAAAAAGCTCCTTTTCCAATTTTCTTTTTCAAATCACATTTGAGATTATTTTGAAGAAGTCATGACTTCTTACAGGTAAGCAGAGTACTAGGACTGTGGAAAAAAAAGTTAAATTGTTCTTTTGGTTGGTTTCACATAATGCCTTAAAAATTATATGCATTTTTGGAAGGTCTCCATGACTTCCAAATTGTGTTGTCTGATGCCGGGAAGCACCAGGTTCACAAATAAAGTTGAGAGYGTGAGGGAATCTACTTTGATATTGCTTGTACATTTCCATAGAAAGTTGTGTAATAATATCTAATAAATTCTGAATTTTTATGATGGCCAAATACATTGCATAATTTGGACATCACTGATATATCTTGAGGGTGGTTGTAGAGTAGAAACCTGGTACARTTTGTTTCTGTATGCTGCCACTGGCAGTCCTGCACTAGAAGGACTAGTCTAGTGTGTGTCTTCTGCCACGGTCTTCTAATGTTAGGCAATAAAATTGAGTAAGAGATGGGATCTTGTGATGTGATGGAGAAATGAGATGTTCTCTTGGAAATACACTAGGGGGTCAAGAATTCTCATGTAACATCAAAGCCAAAGGACTAAAAAACAGGTTGGTGCTTTGTAGAGGTAGCAAGACTATTTGTATTTTTTTTACAGTTGTTTTGCTGTTAGTTATCTTCTAGACAGGAACCAGTTTCAGAGGGTGGGAACAGCTGTCCATGTTGATAGGGGTATCTTGTTACTGTTGCCTTCTTTCTTCTGACAGTGATAGTGACTGCTATCAGAAACAGGATATGGAAGTTTGACAATTCCTGTGTACTCTCATACATCCACTGTTTACGTAAATCAGAGGGAAATACTTTCACTCTGCCTYGCTTGTAGTTTTAATGGAGAAAAGATCCAAAGAGATTAAATGAAAAGCCTGTGTGCCAGAAAAGTGCTTCATTAAACACGCAGGAGAAGCTGCATGCATTTCAGATGTGTAACTTTTTTATTAATTTTTTCTTTTCTCACCCTGTAGGAGGATGGAACGCAAAACCATTGATGTCTCAATTCCAGTGATTTCTTAACAATTTTGACCCCTGTTTTTCTGTTTAAAAAAATCCAAGCAATGTAAAATAGCTGATGAATATTCCCACTAAWGTACTCAGTCCAACTGTAGTCAGTTTTGGCGCTTAGGATCTGCCCTGTTTGCAGTGACTGAAATGGATAGATTTTCTCAGTTTATTGGATTTGTCTCGGTATAAATTTATTACCCTGTATTGCATTGCAATGTTTTATTTTTTTTTTTAATGTGGAAGTGTTTTAGGAAAAAGAACAGGATTAGAGTAACTGCTATACAGAGTGTTCCCAAAAAGCCCAGCAAACAAAAGGAAGCCAAAATTGCGACAGATAAGGAATGTCATTACGAACATAGCCCAGGGCTATTCTGACTTGTGGCCATAAATGCAGGAAGTAATCTTCCTCTTGGATCCTTTTTAAATATAGGAACAAAGTAAAAGTCTGATGACTGCAGGTAAAGTGCGTGGGATATACTGAAATGTTATGTAAATATCTAGGTGATAAGATGAAGGTGCCTGTATGTGAACTCGTGGAACTTCTAACTGTCAAATTTTTTAGGATGTTACCACTAATCCATCAGTATCTGTGATGAAATTACATAACTTTTTAATAGTACTTCCCTTCTTAATAGTCAAATAATGTGGTAGGATGTCCTGTTCTTATGTTCTGAACAGTATGTTCACAAACTTGCTTAGAAAAACTCTCCAATTCTGTTTCCATTATGTCAACTACAAGAACTACATGCAGAAGCTTTAGGCATTTTAATAATTAACTGGAGAACTGTCAGGATTGATTAAAAATCCCAGACAAACACCATGTATATGAAAGAAATTAACCCTGCTGAGATAATAAATTAAAAAAAAAAAATTCCACAACACTACCTTCTTCTTTAGTACAGATCAAATAGCGTATTTGTTTCTCTCTACATGCACATTTTAAATGTTTATGAGGTTTTTTTCCTATGATTAGTAAGTAATTGCCAGTTTTTTTTTACAGCAAAACCGACAGTACTCTCACTGCTTTGTYGTGAGCATTTGTTAACATTTATGCTTGTATATTATACACATGGTCTTTAATCTCTCTATAAATATGTTCTTTAGAAGGACCTTTTTGCTGCTAAAATTCAGTTGCAAATCTTGCTACTGTGTTTTTGACTCAACTGCATTTTTCAATTTTATTTCACAGTTAATTCTTGCAAATTCAAATTGGCATAATGTTCAGCAAAAATATATAGTTTATTGCTTATCTGGACATCTCATTTTCCAGTCGCATATTTCCTGCAGTTCACTGATTTTCCCTGATTTAAAAAAAAAAATCTGTCAACATTTTTCCCTTACTATTTATTCTGCATTTTAAATTAATTATTTCCCACATCTCTGTTTGTTGGAAATAATAATAACTAAACCCTGAGGGCAAACCAATTGCCTTCTCTTTAGATTCAGACAAGCATCTTCCAAAAYAAACATGAGTGAAATTCTGGTGACATAAACAGTTTACATATTACAGGAATTGACCTGTAAAATTCAAACAGAAAATTGAAGTTCTTAGAGTACAAAATGACGACACTTAAGAGTGAAATGACATTCTGTCTAGCTGGGTGAGGGGCTAATGTTAGTGGTAATCTTGCAGGTTTTCTAAAATCTCAGGGTTTTCTAAAAAAAGTGCTATTTTGCTTTCCTCTGCTAATTAAATGCTTGCTAGGTGCAAAGAGCAGCACTGGTTTGTATAAAAAGGACAGTTAAAGTGGTTAAAGAGCTACTCAGGAGTTTTTTAAAACATTCCATAGCCACAAAGTGCCCATATGAATTTGTCCTTACAAAATACTATCTCCTTTAAAGAGAATTGTAAAAGCTCACAGACTTCTTGAAAGTGGGGCTTCATCTTTAATGTCTTCCTGTTTCATGTGCTCCACTGAAAATTGTAATAATTTCTGCACAATCAAGCATAGAAATTAAAGAGTATGCTTCATTCATGTGAGAATAGGTACTGGTAGTAAAACAAAACATAGCAGTGCAGAATATGATTACAAGACTGGGATTTCTCCAATGTATTTAATTTTGCTTAAATTTCTCTCTGTCTGGGTCCCCCCAAAAATTATGAATATTAAAAAGAAAAATTATGAACTAATTAGCATTCCTGAAATCATACAGCAGACTCTGGGGGAAAGCATGGAAGCAAGTTAAGTAATGCATATTTCATTTAATCAGGGATTAGAAATTGTGTTTATCAGTATATAAACAAAAGAAGGCAGGTAGTTTTTAACTCGAAGTGAAGAAAAATGTTTAAATTTAATTGGTTGAATTTAAAAATAAAATTAATATGGTTCATTCACTTCAGAGTTTGACTTGGTCATCCTTCTGGGTCCCTTCCAACTCAGATGATTCTGTGGTTTGATGCACATTAGAAGGATGGAAAATTGGCTTCAGTTGCTCTAGCTCTAGGCTGCTTCTCCTAGAAGAGGCTCACCTACATAACCCMTATTCAGCAAAAAACTCTGTTTCTGAAAAAGGGGTTCTTGGTGTTTTCTTGTTAAGAGATAGAGTTTTGTTTTTGTTTTGATATTAGTCATGTAAAGGTTTAGGGGTTATGTCAAAACATGAGCTGAATAAGGGATGAAACCAGAAAACATTGTGTAATATTTCTATTGTAACTTCTGGTGTTATTTGGAATGTCAGTGTTATTTATTTTGACCTCCATTTTTCACTCTGTTTTCTAGTTAGATTTTTAAGTCCTTTGCCAGTCCCAGACAGAAGCTGCTGGTACTAACTTCTGCAAGTTCTTCAGTAAGGGCATTTTGAGAAAGCAGTTTAGGATCAATGTCTGTGGTTTGATAGATCCGAGGACAAAGTAAAARTCTCCAACAAGTTCCTGGATGAAAGAGGCTCTTGAGTGTAGTGTAGCAAAAAAAATAGGAGAAGGAAAGAGGTTGTCTGCTCCTGTAAACACAAACCATTTTTCATGTTCTAGTTCTATCTTTGGCTGAGAAGAACTTGTAGGCGGAAGACAAGAAGAGGACAGTCTGCCACTGCCTAAAGACCACATAGTACTTCATCAGTTTTCCCTGGTTTTCCATACACACTCTAAGTAGGTAACTTCTGCCAATCTTATAACAGGAAGTTAGGATTTACAATTAAGGCAATTTTTCTGAAGCAAACATTTTTTACTCAAACTAGGGCTGCTGATTTTGCAATGTACTGTTTCTTCTGAGAATAAATTTCACATGGAAATGTCCCAGAAAGGAATTCACAAGGCATTTTACTGGCAATGTTTCTCTCCATATTTTCTTTTTAGTTGGATCATAGATCTTTCATATTCTTTTGTAGCATTGGCTGGCGCAAGGTTTCTAGTGAGAGAGAGAGGACATTCATATTTGTTAAAAAATGGTTTTGTAGTGTACCAGAAACTGTAAATGTTTTGGAAATTAGTGATACATGGAATCCTCTGATGCAGAACATTCAATTGCAGAGAAATGAAAGATATTTTTTATAACAAACTAGCATCAGACAGTAAAAAGGCAGAGAAAAAACCCTGAAGCTAAAGGAGAAAAAATTTTAAATGTACAATTTAATCCCTCAAAATTTTGGCAGCCATAAATCAGCAAATGTCATCTATGCTTTGGAAATGAAATATTTAGTTAATCCAATAGCCTTTTCTCCTCAGGCTAACTGAATGAAAGAAAAGCAGAACATGCAAGCCTGGTCATGTACTTAGAAACATCTTTCTGCGAGATCAGGATGTGGGTTTGCTAGTCATCCTTGCGCCTCCGCCATCCACACCAGTGCTGATGTCAGTGTTCCCTAGTGGTATGAACTGGCTCAACCTTCTGAAAGTTGTCACACATGTTGTGAGGTTCAAGGACTCTTGGATTACTGTGGCACTTTGCCAGCAGCTGGCTTGTTTAGAGGAACAACTCCTTAAGGAAGCCTGTAACAGGACCAAAATGGGATGAGGATCTGGCAGTGAAGGACAGGGGCAGCGTGGGTATGGGCAGGTTCTTGATTCTACTCTCTCTTCCCTTTTAACCTGTCATCCTAAATTTCAATCCTACCTGTGTATTTAAGCATGTCCTCCAAAGTGTGGCTTTTCAATAAGCCCTCTTTTGTTGCTGTTTTCTTCTTTTTACACAAGAAACAGAGGGTGGTATATTTTTTGTTGCATTTTTTCTCACAGACCCTATGTAGTAAAAGTGACTATCTGTGAGCAGGATAAGCCCCAAACAAACGTGCACACATATTCCTCTGTCTAATGTTTCTTTTTGAAGAAACTTAGCAATCACAGGTGCTACAGGTCACATGTTTATTCCTACATATTGTCACAAATGATAACAGAAACATGGTAATTCAGCCTTTTTATGAAGTTTCATTCACAGTAATGCAATGTGACCTTCAAAACCTGTCTGGCTACTTCAAGTTTTTACAAGAGAGTAGGGAAGGTATGCATGCTGTTACATAGATGTTTTTAAATATAAATAGAAAGAAAGTATCTTTTAATTCTTTACCCAATCAGTTTCTTTCCTTCTAAAATGTATTACACTTTGAAGCCTGATCTGTTTGCAATGCAGTATGATATCTGTACGAAAACTAGTGTTCATGAAAAAAAATAGAAATTGTATTTGAGTATCAGTTACTAGTTAGTTAAAAAATAAAACTGCTACCCCTGCACAATAGGGTAGTCACAGCACATAGCTGTGCAGGGTCAAAGTGAGTTTCAGTTCCAAAGAGGTCATGGATTCTTGAGAAAAAACAATATGAGTTCAGGCCAATAATAATAGAAATATTTTCTGTGGTGAAACAGCACACATTACCCCATTGAAACAGAAGTATTTTGGCCTGAGCTCCCTACCTGCAAAGGAAAATAATGTTAGTGATTGCATCTAATGCTCCTAGCTGAAACAGATTAAAAAAATTCAGGACTGTGCCTATCACCGACATTAAAATTAGCATATTAAGTKGTTCTGGGCTTCCCCTTAATGCTAAAAAAAATGTTAAAAGCCTTTTCAACATGATGCTAGCACAGAAATCAATATTTTCCTAGAAATCACAGGGAAACCAGAGGTATGAAAATATTCAACTAATTTAGAATTTGGTGGTTTTGTGTGAGGAATCATGCCTTAATAAAGTAATCTCATTTAATCTCATTCCAGTTCTAGACCTGGAACAGGCTGCCCAGGAAAGTGGTGGAATCACCATCTCTGGAATTGTTCCAAATACATATGGACATGGCATCTGAGGACATGGTTTAATGGTGGATATGGTGGTGTAGCTGGGTTGACAGTTTGACTTGGTGATCTTAATAGACTTTTCCAACCTTAATGATTTGATGAGTCTGTAATTTGCCTTCCATTTTGAAAATTATCTGCTTTTGCAAAGACAAAAAGTGCTGTATCTCCATAAATCCTGCAGCAGTGTCCTCTGAGGGTAAGTTCCTTCTTTCCCTTTCAGTCCATTTTGTCTGCTTGCTTTCCAAGCTTGGAAATATGGCTTTTTGATACAATTTGCAAACTATATAATTAGGACCACCTGGGGATGCATTTCTTTCAGAGTCCAGATCAGCTGAACAATTCCTGCTGGTACATAGGCCGAGAAAGGGTATGAGGAAGGCAGGTACAGTAAAATCCCTGAACCTCCTTCTGGGCAGAATTGATGTTGAAGRGATGCACAAGCATTCAGATTATTCTATTTTGTCCCTGTCTGTCACGTCTAGAGTTTCCTTAATGTAGCAGCATATCACGGCCTAGGAAGCCCTTTGATACTTTGGATGCCTCCTCTCTACAGCCATTTCCAGGCCAGTGTAGGACAAACTCCTCCTTTTCTCAGACTAGACTAGATGTGATCTCTTGGTTGACCAAGGATAACTCAGAAGAAATAAAACATTGTGTGTGGTGCCCTCACGCTGCTAACAGTACTGGGTTTTTCTACCATAAACAGAAATTTCCTTTCTTTCATCAAGATGTGCACATGGAAGCAGAACCTCTGCAGTTTCAGGCAGAGGCTGACCTCACAAACGGTTTCAGGTTTCTGTGTATTTTTTCCTTCCCATTACACTACAGTTAGCAGTATTATCTATTAATTTTATCAAGGTAAAATCCTGCAGCCCATTATTCTGTATATAATTTCTAAACCTCTGCATCTGGTCATGGAAAGTAGAACTAGGCAGCCACACTCAGTGATTACAAGAGAAATCAAAATAAGGAAAAAAAAAAAGGATAAAACTTGATTTCTTTTGAGGAAGGAAATTCCTAGCCATATGCTGCCACTGTACAGTGGTTATTTATGCTATTGCTTGCCACCATTTGACATGAACTACTTGTCGACAGATTAGAGTTCAGACTGGTTGTGTGGTGTGATGGTGGTCTGAAAATTAGCAGTCCCAGAAGCCACAGCGTATAGCCCATGTAGAGGGTATTAAAAAAGTAATGTGCAGAACCACAGGCTAGGTTASAAGGGACAAAACCATCTGGTCCAAGATTTAATTGGAAACAGAGCATAGATGAGATTACCAAATAGTCTAGAACATCAGAGAGCTCTTTGTCCCAGAGGATATGCCCCTAGGAAGGTTTTCCTGCAGCTTGTATGGATTCTTGCCTGTCCCCTTATGCTTTATTCCCTTGACTGTTACTGGCTTTTTTTCCATCATTAGAATTTTGACACTTYACCTCTTTGGGCTGTGGACTAATCTACAGCCAGTGAGTGACAAATTTATTTTTGAGTTCTTCTCTGTTTAGTCATCTGATGAATGTGTTACACCAGAATTCAAGTGAAACTTACCCAATACCAGTCTGATTCTAAAAAGCATGGGAAACGGACTCTTTGTCCTCCAAGGTGATCTCAGGCTCTACGGAGTCTCTTCCTTGATGGATTCCTTTACTTCACCTTCTCATCCTTGACCATCAGACACCCTACCTCAAAAATAAAAAGATGAAGTTTTAGGTGTGGAAAGGTCAAATATGAAAAATAGTGTAATTTCATTTCAGCCTGGCACAAACAGAACATGAAATTAAAAACAATGCTTTTCTTGATAAGGAAGAACTTACTGCATGTAGAGAGGCCCCAGTCCTCAACTATCRAATGTTCTATCTGAAACCACATCATTTAGAACAGGAAACCCAGAAAAATATGTTTCCTCCAGATCATATTGACGTAATGGTGTATATAAGGTAATTAATATTCTGGATTTCAAACTGGCCTAATGGAATCCTCCAAGACAAAATGATATGAGAAAGCAAACAAAACATTTCCTTTCTTTTCCAGAGAAAGATAAATAGGAATATCTAAGCAAGTCCTGACAAGCTTTAAAATCTGATATGA
The DNA here is from genome assembly GCA_014549065.1 of Cardinalis cardinalis. Taxonomy (NCBI): domain Eukaryota; kingdom Metazoa; phylum Chordata; class Aves; order Passeriformes; family Cardinalidae; genus Cardinalis; species Cardinalis cardinalis. The sequence continues at coordinate 360,297 of JACDOX010000088.1, read as the reverse complement.
GGTTCAGTTGTATAATACCACCTAAACAGGACACCAGAATTGTTGAGAGTTGGTTGTTCCACTAAATAAACCTTATTTAGGAGCAAAAAACTCACAGTTGGTGACCAGGAACTTTTTCAATCCAGAGCTAAAATGTGGTGTATCAGACTGAGAAGTTTAAAAAGCCTAACAATTTTCGAGATGTTAAAGCAAGCAAAACAAATAATCTCTCAAAGTGTTTACTGTTTGAACCATTTAGTTAGCAAACAACTCTCAGAGCCATAAAAACTGCATGAAAATAGCAGAACAGATCTCTGAATGGTGGAGACCGATTATTTTTGTATTGCATCCAACTTAAGCTTAAAGAGTAAACAGATATGCTTGAAGTTTATTACCCTTTGCACTGTCTTTTCCCTAATTTGATTAAGTAGATGGAGAGAAAGAGAAAGAGAGAACGTGATTTCTCTCTCCACATAGGGCTGGTTATTGATATGCAACAGGCTGAAGCAATGGTTCTTGTAACAAATTGATTAAATTTGCTCTTCTGGTATATCTCCCAGCTTCTGCTAAAAGGTACACTGTCCTCATGGATTTTAAATCTGTTCTTTTAATCAAAAGTCTGATGTAAGGCAAGAAGTTTGTGTTTTACCAGCTTCAAGTTCTTTCCTTTTCTTTGACCGCCAAGTTAGAGGGTGGTGCAGGATGTAAAAAAATACACTGATCTCCACTGGATTTAATGAGTACAGTTTTAAAACTAATTTTATACAAATTTATCACTCTATTTATTTTTTTGATATGTGAGTGGAGTTATGTATCCAGTAAGAGATATGCAAACCCCTCAAAAGCTGCCAAAGAATACAAGTTATACAAGCGGGCATGTCGCAGGCTGACTTGGTGACTCACATCTTGGCAGCTGCCCTATAAACAAAGCTACTGAATTGCTTGAATCTGTCAAATCATAAAACCTTCTATGCAGCTCACTTTCAAAGACATGCTGTAAAGAATTACTAGAGAGTGAAAATTTGATCAAAATGCATTAATTACTAATGATTTGGAAAATTAGACTAGGCTTTAGAAATTCAAATAGTTGTATTTCAGTCTCTGAGTTTTAATCAGATATGAATGCATAATAAATCTAAACCAAAGATTTGGAAATCAAAATGCATTCTCTTAGTAATTTCCATTTCTGCTTTGGGAGTCAGCCAAACAGCAATGCCAGAGCTTCTGATCATCTGAAAAATTTTTGAATATCAGGTAAATATTGAGGATCCTGTAGTCATAGTTGCTTTAAAGCATTATATATTCTGCTGAGTGCTTTAAATATTCAAAACTTCTGCAATGCAAGGAGAAAAAAAGTAAAGCAAAGAATTAGAAACCAGTAACTATGATTCTGCAGGCCGGATATTTCCTCAAAGTTGTAGTACTAGAGAGGTAGCCAGGTTCCAAGACAGGGTAGCCATGCTGCTGATTAGCAGTTATTTGCCAGTCTCTAGAAGTGTAAAATGTACTTATACGCCWCAGTTCGAGAGCAATGAGTGTTAAGCATTAATAGTTGTTGAGRAAAACTTTGCTGGGTTGCAAGCCCCCTTTAGAAAATCCCCGTAGTGAAAATTTAGAATGCTTACTGTACTATAGTACTACAGTCTTTATAGGTAGATTTGCCCTCTGCACCTGTGACTGTGCAGTCTTGTCTTTCTTTCTCTTTTAAATTCTTCTGGAATGCTAGTTTTTTGACTTTCAGAATTGAGGACTCAATCACCTCTGCCTGGAGGGGAGTATTTGTGGTCAATTTGCCTAGACATTAACATTTAATTTAGAATTTGAGTGAGAAGCCAGTTTATGCATATTTTCAACTATTCTTAGCAAATCTTCACAGTTTGTCATATGCTCTGGAGCAGTATTTACTGTTAGATAGTTCCTAAGTCCATGTTAATTAATTTCTTCTGCATTTTCTCCAGAATTGTGCAGCTCAGAAGCTGTACCCCAATACATACGGAGATGAATTTTAGTTTTCTGGGATAGGCCAAAATGACTTTTAACAAAATTTTTTCTTGARTGTCAAGAAATCAAGGGACACTGGAAGCAAAGAGCTGACAAACTTAATACAGCTAACGCAGCTCACTTTTATCCAGAAGGTGGAGAACAACGCCATGGARGAGGGAGGTCTTGGAGAGAGGCAGAAAATTCCATCTTGTTTCTTTGGGGGATTCTTGCATAGTTTTCACCTTCCCTGACTACAAGGGCTGTCCAAAATTCTCAGTCATCACAGAACGACTTGGCAAAGAAGGAAGACTCCATCAGGATCAATTTGCAGATAATGTAGTGAATGCCTCAGTGCTATATGCTATGCCATTATTTTTTGTCTAGCACAGACTTGAAGACAGATCCAGATGACTTGTAGGCTGGCTCAGGCTCACTGAAGYTGATGACATCTTAGCATTTCCCTGAAGCTTAGCATGCAAATCCTGCTTTAAATACAGATGTTTCCCCAGCATGACAAATGTTTCAGTGCTGAAGTGTCACTTAAATTGAGAACAAAAGTGCTTTGTTATAAATGCAGCACCAAGGCTTGAAATTTACAGAAATTAAACACATTTAGTTTATTTAAAATTATTATGATTGCTTTTCAAGCTGTTGCTAATTGAAGAGGCAAAAACCAATGTCTAATAAGTTTTTAGTCTTCATGTCTGTTACACAGACTCCACAGATCTTTGTTGGCACCCTGGAGAATTTTAATTTATGCTACAAATTTGTTTTCAGGGCCAAATGTTTTAAGAAACTCTCATTGGAAATGAAGTCTGAATTTCATTCCAATGTGTAGAGTGAGTACTGAATAGTTTTTTTTTCCTTAAGCTGTTTAAATAATTCTTTTTCCTAACAGTGTGGTACAATGACAAATTGAGTGAAAAATAGTGGCCAATAGGAAACTTAGTATCCATACTAATATTTATACAGGCTCTTTGTTTTTCATTGGATGGAACCTTACTCTTTCAGCCCCAGAGTTTGCACCATGTACGTGTCATAGACAAATGTCTGTACTGCAAGGTACAGCAGTTTATCTTCAGTTCAGCTGAGTGGCATAAGCTTTGTACTTTATAGAAACATTTTGTTCTATGTTTGTGCTTTTGTTCTTGGTTTTTTGTGTTTTTTAAATGTTTGACATATTAGACACAATGGGAAATGACAGGGAATAATGAGACTACTCAGATGATATATTTGATATACTTGATTTTTCAAGTAACACAGTCCCCCCAAAAATAGTGACCGTATTTTTTACTTTGGCCACAGCGTAGCACAATTGTTCTTTTTAAGCAGAGCCCACTGTTGTATTGAGTTCACAGGTCTGTTCAATAAATGAAATGGCATTGTATGTTCTTTGATGCCTTTTTTGAGTTTTGGCATTATTGTTTCATTTTGTTTGCCCATTCTGCATTTAAAAATTAGCAATGCTAGCAGCATAAAAAAAGAAGGAAAACCCATACGAGAAAATGTAAATTTGCCCTGTCCCAAGGGTGGTCTAAATGGTCTTAAATATCTTTTCCGACCTAAGTGATTCTACAATTCTAAAGACTCTGTCATTAAATATTTGGGAAAGGTCCCCTGTATAGCATCACAAACTTTCCAGTGACTGTGATTATCTACGATAGTATATGAAATAATATGTAAGAAATTATAATAAATAAGAACATATCCATGACTYAGCAGGTGGCAGTTGAGGGATCCACAATATGTCAAAGATTATACATCAGCTAATGTATGACTGCTTAAATTAAAGAGCAAATCTAATTTTTATATATTTCGGGAACTGAGAAGAAAAATGAAACTGAAAACTCAACTAGGTTAAACATTTTCAGTAAAATGTAACTTCTACAGATTTAACCTTATTTCATGATCTTAAGACACCAAATTCGGGAGATAAAATCACTGTGAAACAATGCTTCCCAGCTTTTATAGAAGTTGCTGTAAAGGACATGCAGGGATAATGACTATTGCTCTAAAACTAAAGATTTCGATTGCATGTATAGATTGTGAGTGTGTGATTGTGATTGTCTGACTGTTATGTAGGTGAAGATATACATATATGTGTGTATATATATAGCCAGAAATGTAAAAAAATTCTAKCTGCATTTTCCCTAGTCTTGCATTAATATGTACCAAGTACAGTAACTCTCTTAAATCAAAATAACAGCAATAGTTTTGATAAGTGTCAGCTAATTTGTAAGCATTGCTGAGGGCCGTGTATTTAAACAGRTTTACAATTGCAGAGAAGGATTAAAAACTCCATAAAGGAATGCTGTATCTGTTTGAAGTGAAATTGCCAGAAGGATTTTGTACAAGGAAGCTCTTTCATTTTTGTCAGAACAGTTCCAKAATAAGTAGTAGAGAATTCAATATTCTCTGCCTATCTCTGGGTCCTTCTTGAGAACTGCACTGTTTGTGCATGCATGACATTAACTACTTGTAGTGTTAATTGCTGAAACAATGCTTCAAGGTCAAATGCTGTACAAGATACTGAAGCATGAGTAATTTAAAATAAGTGAATTTAAATATCTAGAGGKGCCAAAATACAACTATTTTTTCTGAAGAGTTTTACATTCGTGTATTCCAAAAATGTCTTTATTTCCTCTTTGCTTCTGTGGGTTTAGTTCGCAGCTGTGGGAAAGTGTACTGAAAGTTATCTATGTGTGTTTTTTTTTTTTTTTTTCTGTAAGCAAGCAGAAGTGTGCTAATTCTCAAGTCCTACAGTGAAGAGTTCAAAGCTGTCTGACCAAGAGCCTGATTTCTTATTCTTTCTTTCCTTTCTCAAGATTGTGGCTGCTAGGGAAAGATTCCATTGCAAAGAGAAAAAAAACTGCTGAGATACTTTGAGCCATTTCTTTGATGTGGAGCATCATGTGAACTAACAATCTGGCTTTACAGTTTCTCTGAAATCAGTGAAATGAGTGATGTCTTAAGTGAAKATGTTCTTGGAGGCTGCTGAAGAAGCACAGATGTTTTGGTGTAGCTGGAGTGTGGTTCACTTCTGACATGCTTGTGTTTAAGGTAGTCCAATGCAAAGATGAAGRGAAAGAATTAGCAGAGTCAGGTTGACAAAGGGATTAGGTAGAGCTTCTGTGTTCTGCTTGGATGTCACTACCATAAATYTCTGCTTGATGATGCTAAATCTAGAGCCTTCAACCATTCAGAATTCCTGGACCAGAGGTCAGACCTGTCACCAGATGATCATCCTGTCCTGTGCAGCCTCTCTTCTGTGTGAAAGGAGGAGGAATAGAACCCTCTGATGAAAGTRAAAGCTAAAAAAGTGCAATTCTTGTAGCAAGAAATTAATTCCACCTCTGCAGTAGTAATCTCTGTAAAGTTTGCCCAGCAGTCACCTGCAGTGAATTAATACAGAGCTGGTGAAAAATAAAAGGACCTGAATATATAACTATTTCAAATACTTCATTGCTGAATGATTGCTTGAAATAGATAATTYTTTTTCATTAAGATTAATTTTTACTGTGAAGATCCTGATTTTATCCTCAAAATCCCTGAGAGAATGTGTGTTAGACTGTCTTTGTATAAATCAGAAAACATCCAAATTTAAAATTGGGCCACAGTGCATGGCATTTCACTTAAACATGGKGTTTAAGTTACTTATTTTAAAGATGTTCCAGATTTAGCATCTTTGCACCTTATTTTACCTCATCTGATCTCTTCCTATTTACTGTCCCTATCAGAGTAAGAGCATTATGCTTGTTTACTGCCCCTTTCTGTTTTAATTTTAAATTTGACCTGACATAAGCTGTTCCTTTATGTACTGGAGGGAAAAAAAAATCAAAGTCATATGGCATTATCTTTCACTTTCATTGCACCATCTGGATTCCTGGAGCTGGARCTGAAAACTGTCAGCATCTCTTGATGCAAAGCAAATAGACTTAACTACAAGGGAAGTTCAAGCTGGAGAATCATCCTGTCGAAAGTTTAGAGCAGTTCAACACTGGAGGAAGGAAATCATCATCTGTCAGAAGGGGCCATAGCTTTAGGTACCTAATGCTTTCCTTTAGTYTCATATTCATGATTTCTGTGGAAATCAGGTTTTGGTTCTATTGAAATTTATTTTTGGTCTACTGTTTGCAAAGCTCGTGTTCTAAACAAGAGGAAAAGGTCTAGTCTTTCATATCTGGACTTCCTCAACTTCAGAAAACTACGAGAAGAAGTTTTTACTCCATGGTTCACCCTGTCAATAACAAAATTGAAAGCCATATGATTTTATGGCACTCATAATACAAGTWAATTCTAGGTCATTCTGAACTCTACAGAATGCAATGAACAATCCACATAATTATGAAGATTATATACCTCTTAAATGCCTTGAATTAAGGCATTAAATAATCAAAATAAACTAACACTGTCATGTAACAAAGCATTTGAAATGCCTTATGATTTTGGCTTTTCTGTAGGATCATAAGCACTGAAAAAAATGGAGTTCAGTAGTATTATTTATTCTTTACCCCTAAAAAAAATCCTACTTGAAACTCTAAGGACACACTGAAAAGTAAACTTGTGTCACATGGAGTTGAGTGTTCATTCCAAATAATGATCATTATATCAGTCTAGAATATTACTTGTTATTTTATGTTCTTGGCAATTAGTGTATCTCATTTAAAAYATTTATTTTTCCTTTTGGCTGAGTTTCTCTGCAACAATGGAACAGTTGTCTTAAAAATGATGGTCTCTTGGGCAAAATAAATTAAGTCTTGGAATTATGTCAAACCTTTTAACTGAAGATGAAATTTCAAAACAGTGTTTGTGCAAATGAAACTCACTTTCCCGCTTCAACTCATCTTTCTACCCACTGCTTCTCTGGTGTTTTTCTCTGTACATCAAACATATGCTCTCTGTCTTTCTGACTGGAAGTCTTCCAAAGTTTGGGGGAAGTCTTACAGGAAACCCTTCCAAAACATATGTAGAACTTGTTCTTCCTGTGCTGATAAAACCCCCAGATGTTTTTAAATTCAAACTATCTGAAACTGGAAAGCTGTAATTGGTTTGGGGCACTTTTTAATTAAAACAGAGAATTTTGGTGGTTATTTTTCACATTATGATTTGCATCAAGGATTTTGCTTCACTGTACATATTTCTTCCAGCAAGTTCCAGATTTATTTTAGTTTAAGTGTTTATTTGATTCTGAGGCCTCCTTATCAGATTATCAGATGGAAATCAGTGCAGTATATGCCTTTCAGGATGTTTTCTGTATGGTTTTGATTTGAACACATCTGTCTTTTGAGTTACAAAATTAATCCCGAAGAAAAGACCTATACATGTAAGATACAATTTAAATTCTTTCCCAGATATAGGCTTAGATTTTTCTGGTGTCCTGAAGTCTAATTGCATGGTTTATGAATCTAATTTTTTCTTGTGTGACTATTGATATACCACATAAATGCAATCTTAGCATTATGCCAATTAATAGATTAGAATTTTATAGAAGTGCAATATCACAAGTTAATTGAGCAATGACTAAAATAATTAGCTATAATTAACTTCACATTTCTTTCTGGTTTTCTTCCCTCAGGGAGCATACATTGGACTCCTGGCCTTTTATTACTAACGTTATTAAATTATTTGTTCTTTCATTGATTCCCTGGAAAGTCAACCCACCCTGTTAAGCARAAATTTCTTTTGGGGTATCAAGGAGCAGAGATGAGCAAAAGCAATCAAGCCAGCAATATACCATCAATAATATTCCTATCATTATTTGAAGTGTGTTGCTAAGAGAAGGTGCTGAGTCACTAGTTAGTGTGGAGTTYGGTGGTTTCATGTATTGCATGTACAATTGTTATTATTAAATAATGATAATAATAATTTCCATAGTTTCTAGACTACGTTGAAATCCTGCTTAACAAAGAGACACACAGGGGTAGATGATTATCAGCTTTAGGACCTAACTGACACTTGCTGACTTCAAGTTTTCATCACATCTTTTACACTATTCTGCCACGTTTTGGGAAGTGCTCTGGTTTTAATGAGACAAACATAGAAATGAATACTATCAAATCAGAGGGTAGTTTTTAATCCAGAGGCATTTACAGATGCTGTCAGGGATGCTAAAGGTGTGGCTAGCATCCTGAGYTCAAAAAGGGCTTTAAAAATGATGTTAACATACCCAAAAATGCAGGCACTGGGAGAAGGAGGAGTAATTCAAAGTATGTGTTTCTGTTTCTTTTCTTCTCCCTGAAGAGACTTTTTACTCCCTGACTTCTACAGAGGGTAAGTACTACTGTTTCCACTCTTTCAGTAACAAAAATCAGTGKAATTAAAGTCAGTACCCCTAAGAAGGGTAAATATTAACTTTCCATCTTTCCCAGGAGCTATTAAATTTTCTTATGCTATGARCCTAATTAAATTACTGTGCAAAATATTATTTTTGTTAGGCATGTAACCCATGAAGTACGAAGATTTTTTGCATAAATATATCTGAGGATTACCATGGATTCAGGTCCAGTACTGCTCAGGAGGTAGGAAGCTCAGTTTTTATTTTCAATGCTACTATATGACATTCTATTTGTGAGAGTATGTACTGTGAAACCAAAAGGCATATGTATAAAACATGATGAAAACCAGATTATTCAGGATTGAAATGAGATTTTACTCAATGAAGACAAGAAATTAAAGGTTTAGAAAATAAGATTTAATAGGCAAGCAAACATTTCAATCAGTGTCAAAATATTCCTCTTTGTATATACAGAGTGAGAAAATTCACATATTCTATAAAAGAAAATAAAAATATTCCTGAAATATTTTATAAATATCTAAAATCCAAGATTTTAAAAATCTGTACTTCCTTTTATGATATACAACAAATTAAGTTGCACATATTTAACATTTCATAAGAGAAAGGCAATTCTTAACTCCCTATGCCTACATTTGTCATTTGGATTCCCGAACTGAATTCCTGGTCTGAAGAATTCAAGATGCAAATAAGTAGGCATGACAGTGAAAATAATAACAAAGTCAGATCAACTAAACTATGCTTGGACTATCTAGATCAGAACAACCAGAATGAAAAAAAGTGGCCCCTACTACTAAAAAATAATTAAAAAACCCACTTCTGAGCAGTATGTTAATTCTACTAAATAAATTCTGTTAATAATGCTTACAGAATCACAATAGTGTGGTAACATCTTCCCACAACAGATTTTCTCATCTATCTCTTTGTTATTAGGATGCAAATGTTTGAACACTGTCACTGATCTAGAAACAACACTAATCTTTTTTCCCCTGAAATTACTCTTTTAAAAAAAATTTCTATTTAAGAAAAGCCARAAGTAATTAGCCCAAAACAATTATTTATCTCTTTGATGATGTAAAAGGTGTTTGGCCATATTGGTGAAAATGGATTCCTTGGGATGCTGTGATCTTCATGACTTCTCCATTTAGAGTATCATCTTCAATAATTGTTATCAATCCCTCAGCAATTATTGATGGGCTGAAAAAAAAGTTATTTCAGAGTTATGATATAATAGAACATGTAAAAAGGACAAGAAACTCAATGTAAATCTATATATCTGAAAATTAAAAAAAGGCATTTGAACAAATTTATTTTGAGGAACAGCAGAGGTGGCATGAGTGTTTCAGGAGAGATATGTATTCTCCTCAACCAGGATATACATCTCAAGTGGCTACTTTACAAATCATCATTTGTTTGCTCTAGTTTCTGATAAATGCCTGTGGACATCCATCTGCYACTGGGCTTCCTATCAAAGTTTTCTCTGTCAGGGAAATGGACAGAAGTAATCCTTACACAATCCTCTGCAGCTCTTTGCTGTTGGTTTTTCCGGCTTCTGTAGCAGAGCTGACATACAAATTAGCCTAAAGGATAATTTCACACGCAGTTTGCTGTGGTCAATAGGTGCAAAATATTTTACATAAAGAAAAGTATAGRTGAAACAACACAGTTATACAATTTCCTTTGTGCAGAAGCATCTTGCAAGCTAATTGCAAGAAGCTAAGAAAGTGTCAAAAAATATGACAATGCTTGCCATGTTCTCATAGTCTGTCCAAGCTGCCTGCTTTTGGCTTTTGTTAGCAAGACTGCAATGGGCCAGGTAATTCTTTGATCTGATCCATCGTGGCTGCTGTTGTGCTCTTAATCCAGTTTTGTCAGTTCATGGTCTGATTTCTATCTTGGTTCACTGGACAATTTTGTGAAAATTCTGTGCAAATTATATACCCTGTATCTCTCACAACAAGTTCRATTAAACAAATTCATGAGGGAACACCAAAGGCTATTAAAAACTAAAAGAACGATATTACACTTGCTAATTTGATTTGGACTTCGCTGGGAAATGGGAATGCATAAAGGGATATATCACTGGGCAGATGGTGCTCTTAAAATAGGCTTAGATATCTGCCATAATTTTTCTTTCTATATAGATAACCCATTTGATAGTCTTTTATCTGAGGCAGTATTTCCCTTTTGTTTAATTTTGCTGAAAATGTGTCCTTGTTCTTCATCTACGAAGTGCAAAACCCRCATGGTATCTGACTTGACTTACTCCATCACGCCATAGAACTGCATCATATTTTTTATCTCATCCTTGTATGAATAGTATTGTCCCATATTCTCTTCTTTATCTATTGACTGAAGAATTGGTGTGTTGACAAATCCTGGACAAATTGTGTTCAGTCTCACACCGTAGTTTTCCATGTTAGCAGCTAACTAGAAAAGAGAAAAGGGTAGGCATTTGTCATCAACATTTTCAGACAGGATTGTGTAAGCAAATTTTCAAAGAATGAGATTTACCACAAAGTACTTTTCAGCCATGCTAAGTAAGGAGATTGTGTTACAGCTGATTGTTTWAACAACAAAGTTTGAAGCACGTTCTCCCTAGTAACCATACTAGATTACTGGGAAAAAAAATCCATTTCTTTTGTCAGGAGAATAATTCTATGAGAAATCAGAACTCTTCCCATGAAGGTGTTTTTTTTCCTAATACTTTTTGTTCTTAGTGCTCTTTAGCATGTCATTGACAGTGTTCTAGGGTGATGATATTACTCTTCTGAGCAAAACCAAGAAAGGTCCTCCCAAATGTATGCTCCAGATCTTATAGGAGCTTTTTTTATTAAAAGAAAACTCTGAAATAAATAAAATAATCTTTAAGATACTGCATTAAGATACCTTCCTCACATCAACAGGAATACAATATATTCTCTATCTCTACAACTGTAATGCTAAACCTTTCTACTTGCTCTGTTGTCCCTGCCAAGGCATGAATCTATCATTGAGCATCTCCACTGGAAAGTCCCTGTGAACTGATTTTTTTTTCAGGAAGCAGCTCAGGAATATGATGCAAGAAAGAAGCACAAGTTGTTCTGAGAGAGGTAGGACCCCTTGTTTGTGGTTCTACCAAAGTGTGCATGTAGCAAAGAAGTCTGATCAACATCCAAGTATGAGTCAAATGGACTGGATGAGCTGGATGAACTTTCTTAGCAGCAGCACTGAACTGATGAACTATACATGATACATCCAAGAATAACCATAACTGTTAAACACTGTGTTCTATTTATTTTAACATTTAATGGACTCCTTTCAGGTATAATCTAAGTCACATGTCATTTTCATGGCATGGTAGCCTGCCCTTTTGGTCTGGGGAGACAAGAAAGTGAAGCCCTAGGCGTAAGGTATCAGACCTGCCCTACACCAGGCTGTAGTGCCTGTCCTGGTAAATACTGTAGCTCACTACGTTCTTTTTTTCCCTCAGCATTTTCATGTTCCTTAAAGACAGAATTTCCTCTAATTTACTTTTGAGCTTAGATGTGAGATTTACATTTCTAATGAGAAAACAAAAATGGAAAACTAGATTTCATGTTCTTGATGTGTTAATACGATATGTGCAACACTTATCCACACTACTCTCTTTATGTTAACCTGAAAAAGGAGCTATTTGTGTGGGGATTGGYGCATAAAACAGATGGATAGAGTGTAATTTCAGGTGTTTAATTCTGGAAATCAGACTGGAAACCTTATGTGAGCAGATTATCTTTAACATTAATCTATTAAAGTGTAATTGTATTTTCTCCCTCCAAGTTGTTTTATTACATTGCTTGTTCAATATAACTAGAAAGTTTTGGAGTTAGAGGCTGAAACTTACAATATGGTCAACTTACATGCCCCATCCTGAATGTGTCATTTTTCATTTTCAGAGTATTAAGAGTCAGTAAGAATAAATAATGATGTGTTCAAGTAACTCTTTTACACTTCAGCACCTATTTATCATTAAAAAGGTCATTGACCTGACTTAGAAACAAGGAAACCAAAATGACTGGGTTCTGAAAAATATTTTTAAAACTTGGATTAGAAATTTGCTTTTGAATGCCTCTCACTGTCCTTAAATTACTCTGCAACATCTTTCTTCTACGTTCTCCAAACCTCAAATTGGTCATAAACACACAGATGCCATACTTATTCCATCTTCGGATTCCCTTTGTGAAAGGAGGGAACCTCTACTGCTTCACACACTTTGTTTTTTTTCATAAAATTAATTCCAGTTGTATGGCTACAGAGGAGGAACATGAAAAATGTAAGCATGTTCCCCAGGAGCTGCTGACACCCTTTTGGGAAATGCATACTTACTGCTATGGACCGTGTGAATCCAATGACACCGTGCTTTGTAGCACAGTACACAGGCTGGAATGCAGCAGGCATGAGTCCTTTAAAATAAAAAGGTAGCTGAATGAAGAGGTGGCATATTCGTATTTTATGATTACCTTAAACACATGTTTAGGTCTACAGTGTAAAAAACTTGTGTCAGAGATGCAACAAAATGGATTAGTAGGCATTTGCAAATTGTATTTTGTAATCTGGGATAGGCTAAGAAAAAATTAGATGAATAAAAATGTGCAGGCAAAAGAAGAGTAAGGAAAAACCGTAACTTTTAAAAGGAAAAGTGGTATCTATGAAGTATGACTTAAAACAGAGGATACAATCTGGAAGAAAACACTTAAGAATGATATTTTTGAGGCATCTGTGAATCAGTAAAGTATTCAAAGTATACTGAGGAGCAAAGTCTTTTAGATAGGCTTTGATATCTAATGTGCGAACTGGATACCTGCAATCATTTACAGTCTGTTCAGGGAGGAAGTGTGGAAATAGGAGAAGCAAAAAAAAAAATTTCTGCTAACACTGTARACATTTAAGGTCTGAATGGAAGAGCACAAAATTTTTACTTGTTGTAGAGAAAGAAGAGAGAACAGACGTTTTGGAAGAAAACTAAGAATTCTGGTAAGACTGAGTTGATGGCAAAAAGCTAGTCAAGAAGAAATGACAGACCATGAGCACATATTCATTTCTGCCAATTATGCTGACAGTTTCTAATATACAATGAAAGCTAAACTGGACCAAACAGATGCTGTAGTTCCACCTGAAAATTAGGCCCTTATGAATAGCGAACTTCAGCCTGTCTGAAAGTTAGAGGATAAAATGTTTTCCTGAATGTGCTATTGTAAAACAGGATRGTAATTTTAATGCCTTAACATTTGATTCTAATGGAAATAATCCAGATTAATAACTCGTAATTTTTTTATCTTTMATACTTCAGATCTTAAGGTGATACTTTCAAGAAGGGGTGTGACTTACCTCAGTGGAGATGAAGAATTTGCTATCTACCCCAAAGTACGGATTTGCCAGAAAAATTACATGTGCCAGACTTGCATGGGCTCTTAACGCTGGGATCTATTTTGTCTGATGGAAAGAACTTTGTAAGACAGCCCAAAGCTCTAATTACCGACCTGACAGCTTCAAGGTTTTATCTTGATTTAAATGCTACCTCAATGATCCTGTGAAAGCAACACTGCTCAATACTGGGAAATGAAGAACTTAACCTATTGTCTGGTTGTTCTTTTAAAACTGTATTTATTTGCTTAGCTTGGACTAATGTGTTATGCTTCTGCTTAAGAACTCACTTTATGAAATGGCTTTTGTACTGTCTCCTGTGGGTTGTGATCACAACAAATGCTTAATATTCTTCTGTTTGTTGACTTTTGATGATCACCCTTCTTCAGATGATTGGAAACATTGGAATATTGGCACACTAGAAATACTATTTTAAAAAAAACCCAAACTCTCAAGTACTTTTACATGCTTCAAATAAAGGAAATTCTAATCAGACTGCTTCTAACAGAAATAAAACAGAYAAAGTCTACTGGGAAACACAGAGGAAGAATTTAGAAGTAATTTTATTTTTATTTGTTAACCACAGTAAGAAAAGTTACCTTTTGCTTGAGAGGGAAGAGAAACAAAGTCAAGAAATAAATAAAGGAAGGGCACAGCTCACAATAATGAGGWGGAATAAGGTTCAAAGACTTACTTAAATGCCAAAGACAGCAGGAATAACTAGGCAGGAAGAGAGGAACTAGTAGCATTTTTGGGGTTTTTCTTGAAAAACCCCTAGTTCTTTCCTAATTGAAATTATTATCTTTGCTGAAGTGGAGAACCAAGATCTCACTTTCAGATAAAGCATCAAAGCCTAGTTTTAGCATTCCTCACATAAAACAATAACAGTCCTTTTGTTCCTGAGCTCAGTACTCAGAAGCCCAGTGAGGGCTTTCCAGCTCTGAGCCACTTCCCTGCCCTAGGAAGAGCTGGGCCTCTGCTGGTGGTGTGTCCCAGGGATTCTCCTAAAGTATTTTATGATGAGCCACTGTGCCACATTGAGTCTGCTCTGCCCACATATTTATTGAACTAGTGAGCAGAGATGAGTTCCTAACATATTAGTTAGGGCATTCATTTGTTAGAAAATCTGGATTCTATTTGCTGCTGCCATGAATATTTAATTATCTTATGCAAAGCAGAATGGCAGTGAAACAGACTAGAGACCATTATTCACAAAATAATGGGGAGAAAAAGAGGAGGGTGTTCAAATGGGTGATGATGGATGAGTGTACTTCTGGAAAGTGACACATTTGGGTTTTAATCTCTCTTACATGGGGAGGAAGGGGCTGCTGCTATGGCAAGATTTTTCTCTTTCTAGATGTTACTGCATGGTGAATTGAAAATGACTTTGTGATGACTCAAGATACTCTTTGGTTTAGCAAAACAAGTTCAAGCAGACCAAGAATAATCCTGTGCTCCAATGTTAACTGCTCTATTTTATGTTTCTCAGTTCCTGGCAGGCTGAAAGAGACAGTTCTTGCCCTCGCTTACATTCTACTCTCCTTGTTGGCGTCAAGAGCACTCTACCATTGAAGACATGATGTCAGGTGTCTCAGTACAACTCCTTATTTGTCACGATCAAGTTTCAAAAACCACATTCTGAGAAATTAATACTGGAGGTGGAGAATTCTATCAAGTTTGAATTGTATCAGGAGGATTTGCTGAAACCAGTATTTCCTTTTATTCCACTTTGATGAAATGAAAGAACTTGGATAGAAACAGAATTAAGCATTTTTCCCCTGTTATGCTCTCCCACTGAATATGTTGCCCTCAGAGATTTAAGTAAGTTCCCTTCTTTGAATAAGATTTATGAGCCTTTTTAGTTTTAAGCTGGACTTACACTTTCTGGTTTTCCCTCTGCATGCCCTCATGATATCTTTAGTCTTCCTGAGTGCCAAAACAAAAGTGCAACAGAAATCCTAGCAAAAATTCTAAACTGTGCCATTTCTATGATTTTTTTTTTTTTTGATAGTGAAGTCTGACGGGAACAGCTTTGAATTCTCGTTAACCTCATTCTGGCAGATTCTGCTGAGCAGTTTGCTTTTCACAAGGGGAGGGACCAAAAGCTTTGTCATGATGCTGAAGTGAAGGCCTCAGTTGTACAGCCATTGACACTTCTGGTCCCCTGTATCCCTGTGACAGAGTCCTTGCTTGGTGATGTAACCATATGCTTAATTTTTTTATTGTAATGCATATACAATCTGGTCCTAAAAAAGCTTGTTTGCTGTGACAGGTACTTTAAGTRTTTCTTGGGGCTGAAGCTCTCAATAAAGGGAAGGCAAACCAGTTGTTTGAGGAATCTGAATGTTTGAAGTTGAGTGCAATCAAATTGATATGGCTGTGCAAAAGGTATCCAGATTCACTACACATTGAACAGGCTCTCACAAAAGCAGCAKGATGTTATGCTAAAAAATTGTGACATTTTTTAAGCCCTCTGTAAATACTGACTTTTTTTTTGTCGGCTAAAATACAGACAGATACAAATTAACTTTCACAGAAAATCTTCTTCAAAATATGAAAGCCATCAAAAGTGTGTGCCACACTTGAATTCCTTTTGCCCTTTTACCCTTTGCAAAAAGGGTACAGGTACCAGCACCACAAGCTAAAAGACCATGTTAAGTTTAATAACTTAAACAGCTTATTGAGTTAAATTTAGGTTTTTTATGCTCTCTCTGCTGCTTTTAACTATTCCATTAAATGCAATTAAGTGCGGCTTATAGAGGAGAATTTTTAAAACATTTTATTGCTTGAATTTGAAAATTAAGTCTATTCAAATTCAATGATGCAAAAACCTGCAATCATTGAAATTGTTTTTTATGGAGCCAAATTTGAAGTAAAACACATTTCTCATTATCTCGGTCTAGCAGAATTACTTCTTCTTGATACAAATGCACAAATCTAATAAAATTAAATTTTGTAGCTTTGAGACATAGTTGAATGCCTGCTGCATGTGGTCACATATTTCTGTCCCTCTTTTAAGTCTTGTCTGGGGTTAAGACTTAAGAAAGGAAGACTCGTTACTGGATAGACAGGCTCTGGCTTTGATTCAGCTGAATTAAAACTTTTAAGCATCCACTTCACAGAAATAATTTTGGTAGTTCCAAATGGGTGCTTGGAAATGTGATACTGTAAGGCTTGATTCTGTCCCTAGTCCAAATCACTGGCAAAATTCCCATGGTGATGTAATGATAATTATTAATGTAGCTAATTAATGTGCAAAGGAAATATTATTGAATTTGACATAAGCACTATGTACAACCCTTCTTGTTGCTCAAAAAGACATGGGAAGGTTTGCTGTCTGTATTTCACAGAGAASTTGGACAGTGGGGATCAAAACCACTCAGAAGTTTAATGATCAACAGAAGCTAGCTCTGAGTAAACACTTGAAGGGCATGTTAAGCAAGCCAATGGAAGTTTGTCTCTCATATATGGAATAAACTGCAGGACTTAGACCTTCAGACTGAAAAGGAGAATTACAATCACAAAGCACAAATAGTAGTAAGTAAATAAGCAATAAAAATTAGTATATGTTAGCTTTTAAAGTGTGTTTTTCCTTATGACCTTGGAAACAATTGTTAAACACAAGCCATGTAAAACCAAACAAAGCAGAGAAACTGTTGTTTGTCTTAACAAAGAGAACAGCCAAGTTTTTAGGTCTTAAAACCAAAATAATTTTGTGTTCATTTRATACTAGTTAGAAAAGGAATCAAACCACTTGCTAGCCCTACCCTTTCTTAAGCAGTGCTTTGGGCATTAGTGTCTCTGTGAACACGTTTAATATTTTACTTGTGTTGATGACCTCTTGCATTGCAACAGCAGTTTCCTTCAGGTTAATTTGGACCCAATACAATGTTCATTTCAGCCTATAGAGATAAACTTACTGGTGTCAGTAGGCAATGTGTCAGGCAGTATGAAAATGCTGACTTAAAGGTACATGGAGTCTTTTAATAAGAGCCTCTCACTCTTTGGACATACGTGCAGGCATTAAGTCAGATCCTCAAGATCCATATGCATTACGTCAGTAGGGTGAACTGGACTTTTTATCACAAAAGCTAAGGTCTASAGGAGAACTTAAACTACTCAGAACATCCACACCTGTGCACAATCAGTTAACTATAGCTGGTGCTATCTTAACTGGATTTTCATTGGTAAAACACATAGGAATATCCTGGAATGAAACGACTAGAATTTGGTMATCCGCATCGACGCAAATAACCCCTCTGACAAACTGAGTGTTGGGTAGCATAGGTATTATTTTTCACAGGCAGTCTGACAGTAGAAAGAGGGAACAACTTCTCCAAACAAAAAAGAGAGTATGCAAGTACTACCCCACAAAATTTTTGAGGAGGGTTGTCTGGTGACTTTATTCTCCATGTACAGTTTCCCGCTGAGCTGTGTTTTTTTGCTGGGAGACCAGTCACTGAAACATTGAGTATATCTACAGGAAATGGTGAATTCTATTACCCCCAACTGATGTAGAATCCACAGAATTCTATTTTTATATCAATAAATTGAATACAGTAAAATAAATTGAAATACAGTATACAGAACAGATAAATAGTGAGCAAAGAAAGTGCTTGCTTAAGCTTGGTAAAATATGAGTGTTAATTTTATGACTTCTCAATTTTTAACTTTCTTAATTTTATGATCTACAGGTAGATCACACCTGAAAGGACTTGGAACACAGAGTGGGTGTGTGAAAACCTTTGTTAATAAACTAGGTACAGTCTAGCCTACAGAGGTTCCTACATTTGTGTTTCTCTGGAGTTGAATTTACGTCAGGCTTCAGGTTTTAAATGCAAGACTGATAGGTTAGGAAAATTACTGATTTTTTTCTATTGAATTGTGTTTAAAAAAGCAAATGAAATTTGTGGTTGTTTGATATTCCTGCTATTGCTATGAYGAAAACCAGTTCAAAATATTTCTAAATAGGAAAGGGCCATAAAAAGAAGAAAAAGTATCTTACTGATCAGTATGATTCATTTACTTAAGAAGAACACACAGCAGAAATTGTTTACGCAGAAAATTTTCCCACCTGCCAAGGATGAGATATTAATGATCACTCCTCCATCACCTCCATTTCCTTTTCTCATGTATTCTATGCCAAGGTAGGTTCCTCTGATCACAGATGTCTGGAATAGAGGAAGGAATTATTGAAGATACTCAAAGATTATTTGAAACTATTCAAAATATTTTACTGAATTATTGATGTTATTCAAAATATCTATTGTGCTTCTACAAACTGGAACTTGCTTTTATTGTGGTGCTTAGAATCTGTATTGCTTTACCAGTGATCTTATTTATACTTTGAAGTTTTTAAGCACAGAGACTCTCCACAATATTGCAACTCAATAACTTCAGAAGCACAATTGCAATAAATAGAAGTAATAGTAGTTTACTTATTTCTCTCAATAAGATATAAATAAACAAACTAAAATATTGAAATGCAAAATAAGAGCTGTGAAGGAAATGAAAGAAAGAGTAAGTAAATAATTTAAAGATGAAACACATACCTTATCTAAAAATATAAGTGGTAGATGAACTGATCTAAATCYCATTGTTTTTGTTGAGATAGCTTGTTCTATATTATAAAAAAATGTACTGACTGTATCTGAACATAACATTAACACTTAAAACTGCATTAGGCTCAAGTCAAAAGAAATTCACACTTTTTAGGATTAAGTACCATGATATATTTCTGGTCCTAAGATATTAAAAATGTGTATTATTTTCTGACTCAAGTTACAGGAGTTTTACCATTCCTCTCAAATGAAAGTTAGCCCACACAGGTCAATATAGAGACGGTAAAAAGGGGATGCTAAGAGATGTGAGATATTGTTAGATAATATTAGCTGTGATTTTTACAAACATTTTTTTTTTAAAGACAGAACTTCAAGGAAAAAAAATTCTGAGGCCTGTATGTATCATCTTGATTCCTTAAAATCTGTTTCTGCAGTCAGAAATTCTGCTGAGATTCCTCTCTGAGCTTCAGACTTTAAACTGAGATGTCCAAAGACACACCAAACCTTGGGTTACCAGCCTGCTGGRGGAATCATGAGAAAGTTTCTCCCAGAAAGTCACTTTACCTGAGAGTGAAATGAATAGTAAGAAAAAGGCAGCAGACATGGTTCTGGTGGAAGACAATAACTTTAGAGAAATGCAAATTTCTCTAGATTTCTCTAAATTTACTGCATTAGTTCCATAACTATTTACCAATTTTTTTTAATCTCTCCGTAAGAATTTCGTATTTGCTTTRCAATTTCTACTTAAAATGAACAAATACATTGAGACACAATATTAGTCTTTAGGAAATATTATTTCAGCTTTTAAATGAGAACTTCRTTTGTACTTTATGACTGTTTAGTGCTATTTATTGATCCAAATAAATTAAGATGTCCAAAAGGTGAAGTGTGCATGATTATTTCAATATTTTTCACCAGAGAAGGTCTGCAGAATAGTGGAGACAGAAAACCACCGTAAAGAATCTGTATTTGCCTAAAACCTTATAGATAGTGACTAGAGAAACTGGGAGGAAGAAAGAAAAAGCTTTTAAAATCAGAATGTTAACTATTTTTCTGTCACTATCTAAATTCCCAAAGCAAAASTGGAATAATCTTGAGATGGCTAGCATATTTCATTTTCATTAGCTGATATTTTTAGACATGAATGTTACAAAATATAAAGTAGTACTTCTAATTCAATTTCAGTTATCCTTCATGCTTTTCTGGTTTTAATAGGAATCAGATTTGGAAGAGTGCATGTCCTACTTTATTAATATCACTGGTTAATWTTTTTAATTAACATGAGGCTGCCCATTGACAGAGTTACAACCTGAGACCTCATTACCAAKTTTGCTTTGGAATCTTGATAATTAATAATTTTTTCTCATTTTCTATAGTTTCAGYGCTTAATGAGATTTTTTWAAAATATATTTTCAGAATATCTATTTCCTGGAATAGTGTAAAACTTCACAAAACATGAATATTTCAAAATTCTGAAATAATATTTTAAATTTTTCTTAAAGAAAAAATTCCTTTTTTTTTCCTGGAAAATCTTGTTTAAGTGCTTGTTTTTTAAGAATTATTTTGATTAATTAAAAAAGAATGGTGTTGATTAAATGCTTTAACAGAAACTTTCCAAAGAATCGTTTTCAATATCTTGTTGCATACCAAACTAAATCAGATTTGTTTTGCATTTCCTGGAAAGTAGCAGAGTCCTTATAAGGGTTGATCTGGCGGTGTTTAATGTTGATTGTCACATATAAATTTGATTTATTTAAACCAAGATTGTTAATGTACAGTAGTGTTGCTATAAGATATACTTATTCTGAACATAAACTTATTGGCACCTCAACGAAAATTAGATTTGGACTTAAGGGTGGAGTGTTTTTTTTCTAATATATTTGTATTTGTATGAGAGGCTGTACAGAAGATATTTGAGGAAGAAAGGGGTTAATGATGTCTTTGGAGAGCAGGTGCAGGTCCTGTCATGCCCTGGAGCAGTGGCTCAGCCGGCTGAGCAGAAAAGGAGAATTTCACTTAGGATGATTAGAGAAAATAAATCAGTTGAAGAAAGAAGTAGCTTGGGGCTCCTTGAAGGCTTTTCAATTCCTTCTAATTCAGAGATAACAGAGCTAGATGAGTCCTTGGCCAAACCACAATTATAAACCAAGAAAAACGTGGATAGCTTGGCTGTCCAATCAAAATTACTGTATTGTTCTTTTTCTACCTCTGGAATCCATTAACTTAGTACCTCTTCAAGAGGCTGAAGACATGTTCTCCTTTACATAAAGGCATTGTGAGAGGTGGTCTTCAAGTTAAATGCAGACTTCCATCTGGATATTGCCCCTTACACCAGCTATAGCCTTGCAATCYTTACCTGTGGTCCTTGTAAAAACCTCACTGAGTGTGGCTGATCTTGGGTCAAATGGCTATTTACGATGTTTGGGCTGATAAAATACAGAATTATTCTGCAGGTAAACTCTGAACCACATACCCAGGGTGAGAAGAACCTRCCTACACTCTCAGCAGATGGCACTTTTCTTCTATTGTGTGTTGGATTTCCCATTCTCTTGAAAGAATCCACCTCTCTCCAATCCTCTCAAAATTTATGCGTCTTCTGAACCCAGTTTTTTGGTTTTAGGTTATGATGAAAATATCTGTCATTTCCTTTCARTTAAATGAAAGAAACTAAAAGTATTTTCAGATTGTGCAGTTCCCCAATCGTACTTTTAAGACTAATAATTTAATCCCAGGTTCTTAACCAACAATAATTTATAGATTGCCTATCAAATAAAAATTCTGGGAAAGTTAAATTTAAAATTACCTAATTAAAAAAAATTGTCTAACTCAGCAAAAGATGAAAATACACTAGGAGACTTTGTACAGGAAGGCATTTTAAAGCTGAATTTTTTATTATCCYTTTGTTTACAACTGCATTTAGCTCAGAGCATGTTTGTCATAAATATGGCAAGAACAAAGAGTATCAAAGTAATCAGCTTTGTAACTAAATGTAGGTAAATCAAAAATTGGTACAGCTGACTCTTAATTCTTTCTTTTTTTTTTTTTTAGTCCTGGCTGTGGAAAACTAGCATCCTTGAAGTCAGAAAATAATCTAAATGACTGTTCTTCCAGATGTTGAAAAACATATGGTATCTCAGCAACACTGCCGTTTATTTTCTTACCAAAATACAGTGTTTTAYTACAGCACATCATGAGGACAGGCCATTAAGGTGCACTGGAGGTCTGAGTATGCTCTCAAGGGAGGCAATTTCACTCTTCAACTGCCAGCAGAAAATTTAGGATTCTTTTAAATGAAGTGGTGAGTGTGGGAATATGTCCTAGCATTACGTTACATAAATTACAGATTTAAATTAGAGGAGATCAGATGTGCTGAAGTATTATACAGTAATAAAYCCAATATGGTATCTGACATCATCGTAAACACTGCAAAATAATTGTGCAAATACTCAAAATATTTGCAGTTGCTTTTGAGAATAAGATATCAGTAATCATTAACTTACTTAATGATTTCTTAAATAGCAATTTAGTTGCCAGTGTCAAAATCAGAACTAAAACTTACAAAATCTTTGATTTTTCAAATTTCTATGTGTCCTTTGGCTGTATACATTTTATTCTATCATTCTAAAAAAAAAAAAATCATATATTGAAATTTTGATTTTAATTAGGCTCAGAGTCTTCAGTAGAGCACTAATTAATTTTTTTCACCTTTAGGAACCAATGTCAGCCAATGTGCACAATGTTCTTGTATTCCAACATTATATCTAGCAGTTTTTATACTTTGTGCTTCATTTTAAATTTATCTATCAAAAAAAAAAAGGTGTTTTTTTGGTGATGGTGCYGAGGACACCATTAATCATCATCATTTTCAAGCAACAATTGCTTTGCAAGTAACTGAGTACATGGTGCTTTTTTTCCTAGTGTTTCAGGGCAGTTGTTCCAACTGACATAGTTTCTCACACCTATTTTATGAGGTTTTGCTTGCCACCACTTGTCAGATACATCTGGTACTTCATGATGAGAAAATACATCAGCATCTTCAGTGCTGAAGATGAGCACTATATTGATATAAAGGTGATAATGGTAATATGAATTCCTTTGAGAAAACAAAATAGTAATCAGTCCTAACATTTTATGTAGGCTCCTGAACTAAGATATTTCAGTGCTTGGGGTACTGAATAAAAATGAAAGAGCCACTAACTTGTGGTTTCATAAAGCAGGTTAGCACAGAGCTGGAATTTGACCCAAGATYGTTTGCCTTTCATATGGTGGTGTTGTAATCAATGACTATCTATAAGGAAACGTTTAAAAGTACTTTGTGAACTGTGCAAGACGAACTTCMAAATTCTGAAACTAAAAGTACTGCTTGTGATATCCATGGAAAATTGTAGCATTTTGCTGTTGGACAGGAAGGTGGGACTAATTTTTTTTAATGYAGATTTTCTAGGATGTAGGTAAGTTGGAGCAAGCATGCAAGTTCCTTGACATTCCTATGTATAGGTTAGTTTGATTGCTATATGAAATTAAATTTTAAGCTCTTGAGTAWGAATTTCCAACTCAAACTGTGAAAAACAAGAAGTCTAGAGAGGAAGAGGCAGAAAGGAGAAAGAAATATATGGCAGGATTAGATAATTTACTACAAATCAACAGCTCTTTTACAAGGTGAGAATGAAAACACTACACTTCAGTTTTTTATGGTGCAGATTCCTTTACTTCCCTCCCCCCATTCAATACACCTCCACATTCCTGAAGGACATAGGAATACTATTCCATTTTGATAGCTGGTTTTATATTCTTAGCTTGAAACATTCGCTTTTCATTATACTTCAACACTGGTTACTGTGAACATACATTAAAACCGTAAGCTAAAAAAATCATTGACATATTGGGCTATTAAGGTATGTAATTGTGCCCTTCCTAGAACAATATAAACAGCAAAAATAATTATACCTAGAGGCTTCTTTATATACTTAGAGGACTGATTCTTGTGCTACTAATTTCAAGGTAAGTGTCCCTTCTCATTTTTTGACCGCATTCCCTTAGACACTCAGTCTTCTGACATCAAATTATGCTGAAGAATATGCAAGTAAGCCAYTGAGGAAGCCACTCGTTGTCAGTAAACCTGTCACCTATGCCATTTCATCTACCASAGATTGCATTGCTTGTTTTGGTTTGTTTCTCTCTTGCTGGCACTGAGAAATGGTGCTTGCCTTTGTCTCTGTTGTGGRACCTAGTGGTTATTTCCAGCTGCTGAATACAGCTATGTGTCCAAGTTACATTACTTTGGGATGAAAGTTCAGTCCTTCTCATTTCTCCTGGTATGCTGGGAAAGGCCAGCAAGGTGGACCAGAAGAAGGTCACAGCATATTCCCATTTATAGCTGGCACAGTGGAACAGCCTTGTGATGATGGTGATGCTGTTGTCACAAAAAAAAAAATTCCATGAAACACTTCTGATGTTTGCTTAGTTACCCTTCTGTCTTCTGTTGAAACATTAAYTGGCCTTCTGAGAAATAGGTCCTTACTGATAAGCAAACAATGRTTTTGCAAGGTTTGCTAATTTCTGGAACAGGTAWTTCATCATGAGCCATATTGAACGGAGTCACACATAAATATACAGTGGTGCATTATCTTCTCTGTAGTTCCAATCTAAGTATTTTGATGTTGGTAGACTTCATTTTAGTAAAAGAATTTTCTAAATTCWTGGGAATTTTTTACTTCTGTCATTTATGGAAATAAATTGTGCAAATCCATGAAAAATGTAAAAATTTAGAATTCTTGTATATTTCTACATTTTGCCAAGTAATGAAGAATGAGACTGTCATGCACCTGAAGAAACTTTATGTGTGCATTTGAATACTACTTACTTCTGGACAATGCTTAAATAATTGAATCCCATATGATTGGGGTGTTTTGATGTGCCCAGGTTCGGGCCTGAAATTTAAAGTTTTGCCAGAATGTGTTAAAACTGCAACATTATTACATAAACAGGAGATAGTTGTGATTTTGCTTTCAATTTTTTTCATAATTTCATTTGGGGAATTGGTTTAAATATATATACAAAATCAATTTTTGTCATAATAMAACAGTAAGGTGGTCAAAATGCCACATAAATTACTTCTAAACTTTTGATTCAGGTAATATT
This sequence comes from Cardinalis cardinalis, assembly GCA_014549065.1. Taxonomy (NCBI): domain Eukaryota; kingdom Metazoa; phylum Chordata; class Aves; order Passeriformes; family Cardinalidae; genus Cardinalis; species Cardinalis cardinalis. Next base: position 334,959 of record JACDOX010000088.1, on the reverse strand, counting down.
TAAAATTTAAGCATAGGTGATACTAGTACTGCTACATTTAACTGTATACTGCAACCTATGTCAGTTTTCAGAAACTCTGACATGAGCATAAAAAGAAATTCTGTGTGCAATTTGGGGGATTGTTTTTAGTATAAAATATGCTAAGTGCATTRGTAATGACAAAAGACAACATAATTATAGTGGCCACTCTAATTACAGTGGTTCCAGAAAGCCACATCAACACAAGATAAAATTACTAAAGCTTAGAACACCTAATTGTGTTTAAATAGCATACATGTTCAAGGCTCGTAAAGATGTGGGTCCTTTTCTTGCTTTAGGGATTTGAAGAATAAAAAAAAAGTCAGATTATAAAACTTCTGGATCCCTTAGGTTGAAATTTTTATGAATGCAATAAAGACTGTCATGATGGAGGTAGGACCCTTAATGAGAATTTATGTGTTATACACTCTTGTGCTATTCTGTGCACAAATATGTGTGTGTGACAGACTGCTGAAACTGCAGAGGTAGTATCTCTTTAAAATGGAATTCTTGTATGGTTGCCAGGTTCATTTTTTTACGTGCCATAATAACAAGAGTGTATCCTTGTATGAGTTTCACTAGTTGAAGCTTCTGATGATCAAGCTGATATCAATCAAGTAAACACCCAGAGATTCAGAGTTTTGAGGTGAGGAATAGATGGCACTGCTGGACTACTTAGGTAAAAAAATAGATGTATTAATGAAGTAGGGAAAAGATGGATGCTTAGCACAAAAGGTAGCAAAATGGTGGAAAGCATTGCAATAGAAATATCATTTTAGCAGTCACTACTCCTTCCTACACCTCTTCCCTGGCTTTATCAAGTTGTCTTTTCTTGCTCTCAGAAAACTGTAACGAACACCAGTAGGAACTGTGTTTTACTCCATTTCCCTTCCAAATTAAGTCCCACTTTTTGAACCTTCTTCTTCATGCTTTCTCAAGCAGTACTATCAGAGAACTTCCTTACACTCCTATAAAAACGTTCCTGAAGGCCAACCGGTTCTGTGAACTATTTTAGCCATAAAGAACACACCCCAGATGTGTTTGTTCTGATTTATCTTGCTCTATCCTGCTCTACTTTTGTACTTTGTACTTTAAACTGGGGCAGGGAATATTTGTTATATCAATATATAAATGAAATCACTAAGACAACAACTGGCATGTAGATGTTTTTCCCCTTTTAAAATAAAAAAATATGTGCATGATGTGTATCACACATATGGTGGCTACAGCAGCTGTTTCCGTTCTTAGAAATAAAACAAAGAATACTTAAACTATCCTACAAGAGGGAAATTGAGACATTTTAAAAGAATTTATTTCATATATATATTGCTCCTTTATAAAAGAAACAAAGAATTATAGAACTAATCCACAGAAGATATTACATGGATCAGCTATTTTTTTTTTTGGTTATAATTAAAAAACCAAAAAGTACAAAGCATTATATCTTGTTTTACAGAAATTACAGTAACTAGACAGAAATGCTTATGGAGAGAAGTTAACTCGGTGTTAGGGAAAGAATAATCAAATCAATAGGTGAATGGAGATATTTGGATCTTAGAGTGGCTTTGATTTAACCCATACAACTGTAATTCTACTCTGATCATTTTAGATGCTCTTCTGGTCACCATTATGTATTTATGAAATTTTCAACACTCAACTCTGTATTAGGTCATTTATGGTGAACTTGCATATATAGTAATGTATAAATTTTATAATATTCCCTTAGAAAAAAAAAGGGGACTAATTTGACAGTTAAGCATGCAGGTTTCTAAAACTTGGATTGCAGATTTTCTGCTACTTGAGATCACTTATGGTCTGCTTCTGCTAAATTACTTTTAAAAAGAAAAAAGAAAAATTGAATCATAGAATTGTTTAGATTGGAGAAGAACCTTAAAAATCATCAAATACAACTCAGCCCGGCACTGCCAAATGCACCACTAAACCACGACCCCAAGCACCACATCTATAGGCCTTGTAAATACCTCCAGGGATGGTGAGTCAGCCACTTTCCTGTGCAGTCTGTTCCAGGGCTTGAAAACCCTTTTGGTGAAGAAATCTCTTCTCATATCCAATCTAAACCTTCTCCAGCCCTTCTGACCATTTTCTCTTGTCCTATCACTTCTATGTTGGAAGAGGAGGCTGTCCTCCACCTCCTTACAACCTCCATTCAGATGACTGTAGAGGGTGAAAAGGCTCCTGTGAGTCTCCTTTTCTCCAGGTTAAACAACCTCATCTTCCTCAGCTGCTCCTCATAAGAGCCTTCAGTGCTTTGTTGCCCTTTTCTGGGCACACTCCAGCCCCTCAGTGTCTTTCTTGTAGTGAGGGGCCCAAACTGAACAAGGGATTTGAGGCGCAGCCTCACCAGTGCTGACTACAGAGAGACAATCCCTGCCCTGGTCCCACTGGCCACACTATTGCTGATACGGGCCAGGATGCCATTGGCCTTCCTGACCACTTGGGCACAGCTGGCTCACATTCAGCTGCTGTTGACCAGCACCCCCAGGCCCCTTCCCAACAGGCACCTTCTCAGCCACTCTGTCCCAAGCCTGCAGCAATGCATGCAGTTGTTGTGACCAAAGTGCAGGACTCAGCACTTCACCTTATTGCAGCTCAGACAATTGGCCTTGGCCCATCAATCCAGCCTGTTCAGATCTACAGAGCCTTTACAGACCCTTCTGGTCCCTCAGCAGATCAAGCCCCCCACCCAGCTTGCTGTCTTCTGCAATGTAGTAGGAGGAGGTTCTCAACATCTTTTGTTTGAAGCTCTTGACATCAAAAAATTAAGACATCACTCTAAGTGAGGATATTTAGCTTGACAGCAAGCATCACAGTCAAACATATTTCTCACATGGCCTTCAGTATTTCCAGTGATGACTAATTATCTGTACTTGCAAATTTGACAGGTGGATGGCTGCCTACATTAACTTATATCCTGTGTTAAAACCAGGCACAAAAGTAAAAAGAAACAAGTCATCTAGAACACAGTCTTCTTTTACACTCAAGGGATCTGTACTAAGAGATACAGATGCTTCCTATCACTGAGGATGACAAACTACTGCTACTTCACAATATTAAGTTTCCTAATGTTTAATTTTTGGGAACATTTTAGAAATTAAATAAAGAGAAAGAAATATATGTACTTAAATCTTGATGAATATGTAAGGAATAGATACAAAAACAAAACAAGATAAAGGCATTATGAAGCATTTTTTTTTTTTATGTACCAATTTTCTCATTAATGTTTCTGTAACTTCTCTCATATACAGCTTATGTTATTTGTCCTGGAGTTATTTTGTTCATTTGTTGTTTTGGAGGCATTAGGATTCAAAGATGGGTAGCTTTGTCCTTAAAATTTTTGACAAAAACACACCTAATTTTCATATTCTGAGCTTTCTTGTTGCACAATAAATTTCAAATGAGAAAACTCCACATTTTACTCTTCAAAGCTTCCTTTTGCTACTTTCTTTGCAGTAAGTATGATCATGGGGTGACTTGTTGAATCACCATTGAATTAGGACTTCACGGATGGTAGACTACAAGCTGAATTTCATTAGCCTAGAAATTCTATTAATGCTAGAAAGGTCATTCCTTGGAGCTTAGATGTCCTAGAGGTGTACTTGAAATCAAAAACTTTTCAGCTGAGAAAAAACCCACAGATATTGTGGTTTCATCTGACGAGATACCAGATAATATCAAAGAAGTGGTAACAGTTTGTTTGAAAATTAATTTTCCAGGCTTGTTGAATGTACTGGATTTTAGGGAGTAAGTGCCCTTAAGCAGTGTGCTCCTACACGTGATGATGGTGGAATGGCCTGTGTTAAAACTCAGATTTTATGCTGGCATGGTTGGTGAGGAAAGTGTGGAGGTTTTGACTGAACAAATTTATTTGTATCATCAACAAATGGCAACTCCAACTCTAATGCGGGCTAGCTGAACCTCACAAGTAACTAAAATGTTCTAAAACATTCATATAAACAGACTGGCCTACTGTAGATGCAGCTCTACTGCCTCGGGCAGTCAATTCTTACACCCATTTGGAAATTAATTGGATTTTCTAGAAAGGGAATGTTGCCAGGTGATAAATAATCCAAGCACCTCTACAAAGTGCTGTATATCTTGGATAGACAATTTCAGGGACCCACCACACAGTTATGTGGTGACTGTTTCAATAGCTGTACTTACCAATCCAGTAATTAATGTTCTGACATCTGGAAAAATCTGTACAAGCCACAGGCTGTTAACTGTATTCCAACATTAAATACTAAATACAGACAGGAGAAAAGAGATAATGCTTACCAAGTTAACTTGTATAGTGCTTTCCCAGTCCTTCTCATTGTTCACTCCAGCATTGTTAACCACAATGTCCAGCCTTCCAAAATGTTCAATTACTTTTTTGAAAGCACCTACAGTAAGATCCAAGAGTGACAATTCTTAGAACTTTGGAAAGTAATATATAAAAATACAACGCATGTGTAAAAATGAATGGTTTATTAGTCTACCAAAATGTCTTCCTTATTTTCTTCAACATTAGTGTGCAACATGCAGTTAAATACCTTATCTAACATGCACCAACATTAGATAAATTTAGGGAAAGTGGAAGGATTAAGATAACATCATTGCCTTTTCACTCAGTTTGATAGTTTGATAACAGGAGCTGTAAGTTCTTAGCACTTACACATTTGTATTAGATAGGATGTTTGGCACCCCAATTATATACTTTAAGCATTTATAGTTTGATTTGTAGCAGTTTAGTRTACCTAGTAAAGTCAGGATTTGACACCATCCATTTTGACTGAAAAACAAAAGCTTCAAGTGTTCCGAAAAATTTTCTTAATTCAGTCCAAATTTAGCCTAATAACACAGTTTTTATTTAATAACTGACATGAATATTTAAACTACAAATAATTAATCTTGTTTAGATGTATCTATTTATGCATAAGTTGTTATATGTCCTACTTGTCAGGTAACGTTAATAATGTGTTTCTCAAATTAAAATCTTCCTTTTTTTCTGAGGATAAAAATAGTGACTTGTCTTCCAAAGAATTTCAAAATGAGAACTGGGAAACTTCCACAATGACATTATGTTTTCCCAGGTGACAGTGTTAGAACTGAGATAAAAGATGTGTATAGAAAAACATGATGATGTCATAATGAGGAGCAAACTTCTCAAGCCTGGCTCTACTTTGACAAGATGGATGAGATGACTTCCAGATGTTCATTCCTGAGTAAGACGTTCCAGGACTGAGGACATTTTCTGACATGTATATATATAACTTGCTTGTTTTCCCCTCCAAATATTGTTCCTCATCACTAAATATTTACTATTATGTAAACCAAGACACCACCTCCCCAATATTATTTTAAAAAACATTGTTTGGTATTTGACTCAAAATCAAGAGTATTTCAGGTATACAAAAATTGCACTTGGTAGGCCTTGATGAAATTACTTCACTGAAAGGTGGTCCCAGGAGCACCTTCCTTCTCTGATCCTTAGTGCTGGGCCCTTCATGTCAATCAGGGGCACAGCATCAGCTCAAAGACATCTATCTTTTTCTGCAGCAGTTGCAGGCATTTACAAAGCTTTTCCTGCACCAGCCTTTTCTTTGCCTCAATGCCTCAGGTCCATCATAATCATCATCTTGTGATCAAAACAAGAGCTGGGAAGCTGATGGAACAGGTTTTATTTGTCCAGCTGCCTTTATTGTACAGATCTTTCTAATATTCTTATTCTGTACTAGAATATTGTAATATTAATAAATCTTCTGGTTTGGCCTGTCTCCCTTTTTTTCTTTTGTTTGTTGCCAATTCATTCTCTGATTTCTTAACTCTTCAGTCACTTATCTTTCCAATTCTGCATCATCAAGGGCTGAAATGAAAACCTTTGGCTTTATTAAAAGCAGAAGTGAGTATTTAACTTATTTTGAATCAGTAAAATAAATACAATTTGGTTCCTTATTTATCTTTCAAATTTTGGAAACTGGCTAATTCCCTTTTAAGCCCTCTCTAAATAACATCTTTCCTAAGAAAGATGTTTCTGAAGATTCTGTTAAGAATTAGAATCTTCAAAAACCACCATAGATAACAGTTATTTTGCCAATGATTTTTTAGTTAAACTTACACAGACTTGACTAATTGTAGTTTTCTATTTTACATTTTGAGAAAAGACCAAATGTTTTTGCATATCTGTGTTTGGAATATTTCTGGTAAAAGTTTATCTGCCTACAGTAATCCCATCTATCACCTATCCACAAAAGGAAGAATTTTCTTGTAAATTCTAAGTGAAGTTGTCACCTACACATCAGTATAAGCTGATTTATTCTTCCCTCTTCAAATGTAGAACAATCCTGTGTTTGCATTGCACATTAATTACTGCTTATGCAACCATAAAAATTAAAAGCAGATGTTTGTTTGAAATATTGAGTGGGGAGAAAAAATTAAGAGAAGGATCAGTTTTAAAGGAAAGGTAAGAAAAACAATGCAAAGTCAGCACAAACACCAGTTATATGTGAGCTTCTTAAATGTCCCTGGAAGGCAATAGTAAGTATGGTGATTTTTCAAAAGTGGGATGATGAGACAGGAGATTTTTGGGGGGATTAGGCGAAAGAATCACCAGAGAAAAAAGTACAGGCAAGACTTGAAACTAGATTAAGCTGGTGATTTCTTGCCCACATGCCTCATGTACTTAGAAATACTAGTTCCAGTACTGGGACTTTCTTCCTACTTTAAGGGCTAAAGTTAAAAAAAAGAGGAACTTCATTCACACACAGGACCTTTAACATAAAGTACAGGACTTGATTCATCTGACGAAACCTTTAAATCCTAAATTAATCTAAATTTGTGAAGTAGTAGCTTACAATTGCAAGTGGAAAAATATGAAAATAAAACAGTTAAAAGCAACAACAAAAAAACCCAACAACACCAAAACCAGCTAAGAATCCCCAAAGGATTGTGAGACATGATTGCAACTTTATGGTAAGAAACCTGCATCAGGATTAATACAATGATCAGAAAGGCATTAGCAGCAGCAGCAGCCGCCTGTTCTTGCTCTTTTCTTTGCAAGAGCCACGTCCAGTTTTACTCTGATTGTTTTTTTCCTGCTAACTTTGTTCCAAAAACTCCCTGGCTGACCTGTCCTATTCACTCCAGCTCCTGATTCACACCCTGTTGGTCCTGCACTCGCCTGGCACTAAAGAAAGGAGGAGGTGTAGGAGACAAAGCACACTGAGTAACACCCACACAGCAGCAAATGTTATTCCTACCCCTAGGATGCTTTTTCTTGCTCCTTACTCCTCCCACTTGGAGAAAAAGTCAATCATCAACCTAGCTGATAAAAACCTTGCTGATTACAGCAGATCCCAGATTTAAAGTACAGCATCTTTCTTACAAATAGACAATGTAAAGCTATAGAATTAGGAATAATCATGCTATCTTGGAACAGTGGACAGTATGGCTGAATTCTGGAATAGCAGTAATGTTTTCTGAAATGGCTACGCTCAATGGTCACTGTTGAGAAAGTGACCAGTGAAGTGTAATGAACGAAAACAGACCAAAACTGTTCACATCTATTTCATCTAGAAATGAATCTGGCAAAAGGGCACTGTCAAAAGAGATGTCAAAATCTGAATCTGAGTCACTACCTATGAATGTACCATTTAATAATGAAACTTTGATGAAGTGATGTGCCTGTTATGAAATATTGTGAAGGTACATCAATGTTATATGATACTCAGTAGGGAACACTGTTTATCCACTAAGTGAAAACAGAAATGCAAATCACTCATGAGGAAAGCTGCTTCCATTCCATGTATCTGCAAAATGTGTGTGAAATGTTATAGTTAACCCCACGACGAAGTAGCGTGCCAGTTTTTGCCAGTTCTTCTTTCAGCTGTGGCAGCACACAATGAAAGTAAATGCACTGTATGTAAAGAGCATTGCAACCCAGCACAGAATTTATTACTCCTGTGACGAGGGAATGCAGCTTGGAATCTGTACTGAAACCTCATAAAAAACAAGTCTGAGCTTTAAAGTTTATATATATATTACTCATAAAATAGCAATTATCTTCTGCAGAGGCTTTCATGCAAAAATATCACCCACAATACTCAATGGAATTAACTTCTTTGGCTTTTCTCTCTGATGTGCCAAGGAACAAAGTGAAATTATGGTAGTAATGCTGGTAGCAATATTTCCCATCTGCAGGTTCAGAACAAATTGTTTTTGGGTCAGTGCCAGCAGCGATGGGGAGCAGGCTGTCCGCAGAGCTCTCTCTCCGCGGAGCGCTCACCGGGGCTGCAGCCCGGGCGCAGCGCTCAGCGCTCACCTCCTACCTTTCAGCTGCTCCTGCTCCGTCACGTCGCACTGGATGAACAGCGTCCTCTGCGCTTCAAACTGCTCGTCCAGGGCCGCCTTGCTCTCTTGTCCGGCCTCGGAGTTGCGGTCCAGCAGGGCTACCTAAGCGGGGCCGGAGGAAAATGAGTGGCTGGAGGGAGGGCGGATGGAGAGACGGACAGGTCGCCCGCCGAGCCGAGCTCCGGGGTCTGCCGCCACCCCCGCCCGCGGGTGCCGGCTGCAGGCAGAGGCGAGGGAAAGGGAGGACGCGCTTCCCGGGGCTTACCTTGGCGCCCTTGCCCAGCAGCGCCTGGACGAACGCGCGGCCGATGCCCTGCGCCCCGCCGGTGACCAGAGCCACCTTCCCATTGACGTGCATGGCCGCCGACCTCCTGCCGCCAGCTCCGCGCCCGCCGAGCCCCAGCAACCCAGCGCGGTGTCACCTGCCCGGTTTCCTTTCTCCCTCCTTCGTGCCCTCCCTCCTGCCCTCCCTCCTGCCCTCCTCCTGCAGCCGCCGCCGCTGCAGCGCCTCATTCCCCCCCGCTCCCCGCTCGTGTGACCGAGAGCCTCCCGCAGCTGCCTGGGCGGGGGGAAGCAGGGGCGGAGCGGGTCATTAAATCGTCCTCCGAGTGTCTGGATGAACTCCGGAGAGGAAGAGCCAGAGGGATGATCAGCTTCATCCCCTCTTCCCAATCCCAGGCTTTCCGAGGGGGACAGGCTCGCAGTGTCCCCCGGAGAAAGGTCCCAGGGCAGCTACAGCTCCGCTCGATGGAGAGGGGGATTTGTGTGTGCGTGTTTGTAAATCGCGTGAGAGGCTGCTCTCCAAGCTTTGATAAGGGCTGTTGGCAGCTCCTGAGGCTGTGTAAGTTTTGGTTGGCCCAAGTCGCATGAGGACTAGGGTGAGGACAGCCTCTAAAAAAAAAAAAAAAAAAAAGGCCACTTGCGTGAAAAAGCAACCATTTAATGTTACAGATATTAGACTTATCAAGATAAGTGTTTTTGTGAAATTTTCAGGTCTGTGGTTAATGTAGCTTATACCTTGGAACGTGTTTAACTGTTTTTATAGCTTATAAGTAATATTCTGTCTGCTATATTAATGTGAACTGTATGCAAGTAAAATTCCTCAATACAAATGCATATGAGCATACAGTAGAAATAAGACAATGCTTAATAATGTAAAAGCTGAAATAAATACTCTAATTCATTAGCTTGTTATGAGATTCACAAATATTATCCCATAGCAAACGCAACGTTGTGGAGTGTTGGGTAGGCAGGAAAAATCCTTTGTTTCAGTCCTGAGCTCTATAAACATGTACATCATGCAAGTGTGCATGTATATTAACTTACACACTTGTCTTTTATGTTCTCTGTTTTCTTTTGCCTGGTGTATCAGGTTTAAATGTTTTACTTGTGCTTTCAAGGCTCTAAAGTACTCTGACTCAGACTGCATCTCTATCATTAATGTCTTGTAATTTCTCCTTGTTTCTCAGTAACCTCTTGTTCCTATTTTGCCCTCTCTGTTATCCCTCTTCTGTTTTCTGCTAGTCTGCCTTTATCTATGGAATTCCCTTCTTTTGTATTACCTAGAAGAAAGAAATTACATCACCCAGAAAAGTGTTACAGAACCATTAAGGTAACTATGTTACCTAATTGAACAAATCGAATAACACAAGATCTCATTATAACCTTTGTCCTTAAAAATGTGAACTAATATAACCCAGCTTCTTGAATGGATCACAGCCATTAAGTTTTCCTAAAGATCATGATTCACTGTACTTCAGAAGAGCAGTCAAAGGTGGCCTCTGGGATAAGTGATTTGTTCACATATGATACCTGTGTTTCTGGGGAGGACTCCAATTTGCTTTGGAGCTGTGAAAATTATGCCACCCAAAGTGCCATGCCTAATGAGCTCTGTCCCAACCAGCTGAGCCAGCTTCCCTAATTTGTTGGGACACAAGCACAGTGCCAGGTTAAAGTCACTTCATGAGAGCAGTATTACCACATAGGGATCTAACAATAGTATTGCAATGGAGTCTTTCACCTGCAATTTAGCCCTGATACCCACCTGCCCTTCCTTCCCCTTCCTTCCCTCTCCTATGGCAATGATTAACATCTGTCTTGGCCTTTATTTCCACAATGTAATTTTTTAAAGAGCTATGCAAAGGAAAAGATCAATAAACCCCTGTGTATTCCAAACAGCTGTAGTTGGAATGACCTTTGGCAACAGTTTTCTAAAGTGTTGATAATTAGGCATGAATGTTAAGAACAATCTGGACTCTTTAGAAATGCTGGGATGCCTTAAGATCTGAGTGCACACACTGTTTCCATAAAAAAAAAAAGCTTATAATTCTGTGTCCAGAGATCTGCTTGGTTGAATACAATCCTGGGTATCATAGGTTGAAATTGTTTAGAAGTATTCTGATAAACTAAGCCAGAGTTTCTAACTTGGTTTTGTTGGCTGAACAGACTCTTGCCATTATTCCATTCAAGAATCTAAATTACACATCTTCCAGGATGGTAAAAAAAGGATGCACACTGATACCCATAACCTTGGAGAAATATGTTTGATATAAGAGACGGTGTTCCTAACTAGAACGGGATGTGCCAATCCTCTGCAGGATGGAAGTAACAGATGGATGGCTCTGTGATTTACCTCTGGAGCCAGCAGAGATCGCTTGGCTGTAAGGGATATGTGTACTTTGCTCTTTCAAACTTCACTGGATTTGTTGCCAACTCACTGCAGGTACTCCAAAGAAATTTTCTGCCACAGAGTCCTTTACCATCACAAGTTTTTAATTTGACCAACTGCATAAAAGATAAAATATTGCCCATAGGAAGAAGCTTATTGTAGACATCTGTTAGGAATCCTCAGTTAGCATCTCAGTCCTCTTGGTGAAACTTGGGGGGTAGGGAGTAGTAATGAAATATTTTTCTCTTCTATTCATAAATTGACAGTTTTTGAACCTTTCCTTCAATTTTAAAGGAAAGTTTCATAGAAGCATGAGGACTTCCATTGTCAATTTTTTAATGGCCCACCTTTTCAAATAACACAATCTTAAAAAAAAAGTACTCAACCTCACACAAAAAGTTGAAAGAGCTGTCACATCAGGCAGTAGCATACCATCAATGATCTGTTTTCATAGGTGGCCAATTTGCAGAAGACTGAGTATATGCTGTGGGTACCTTATTCTCTGTATACTGGAACGCTTATTTAAGCTGATATGCTGATTTAAAAAATGTGAGACAGTTAATAATGGTGCATGAGTCATGAGTCAAGAGTCAAACCAAATTTTATCATATTTGTGATTTTTTTCACCAAAGTGAAATTTACACTAATGCTTGCCCTAAGGAGTTTTTGTGTAATACATTAACTAGACTCAAAAGTATCACAAAAAACTATTATCTAAAATCACAGGCATGAAAAGATACTAAATGAGTACACAAATATTTGATTTTAGTGCTTTGAGAGAAAGGTAATTCCATGCATTTTCTGTTCAAAGTTAAAAAATAATAATACTACTGAATAATGTCTTACATGCTGCTGAGGTCAAATCTTTCACACAAACTCCTGCACAAGGGTGCAATGTTGAATGTTTATTAACCTTTGCATATTGGTTATGTACAGAATACAATTTCATTTATTGCTTTCTAGTAAACATCTTGGCTAGCAATAAGTCTTTTTTTGCTTTCCTTTTATCTCTGTGGCTCCTCTTCCATTTCTTTCCATTTACTAAGTCCGTGGCTTCTCCTGCACTGTTCCTCAAAGGCCACAGTGGCATCAAAGTGAAGGAGCTCCAGGTTGTTTAAATCTATTTTTGTAGAGAAGACAGAAATATGACCTCTCAGACAAATGTCACCCTGTTCATTCACTTTTTGTTACCATGTTCTCATTCTCTGCAAGGTGTTATCCAAGTTGCTATAAAGACCAAGTAAGTGGTGTCACACGGGGAATGAGTTAGGCAATGTGTGTAGCAGGGCGTACAAACACAGCTGATCAGCGTGCCTGCTTTGGTATGCAGCTCAGTGCATTTCCCCAGCTTCCACTAAGAACAGGTGGAATACGAAACTAGAGAAATGCCACAAATGTCCAGCTTTGTGTGGGGTAATTAAAGACAGATTTCAGGCCACATACTTAATGTGGTGTGTGTTTTTTCATTGACAAGGAACTTACAGTGAGTATGAAAGAGTTTTCCATGTCCAGGAGGCTTATTCAGAATGCAATTTCTGTATTTTCTCCCTGCGTGTATTACATTGAAAGACATAAATTACTGCATAAGAAGAGGAGCTTATGCAGCTATGCTGCATGTCCGATATTGCACCTAGCTGTGTATACAAAACGGTTGAAGACATAAACTGACTGCCAGAAATATCTAGCTAACTAAATCAGAGGGCAAGAAAATGAATGAATAACAGGCTCAGAGGTTTGCCAAAATGCATTTTTAGGGGACGATATCATATCAGCTTATGGTAGTGAGTGGCTAGATTATTTTGTTCACTCAGGACAACAGCAGAACATGCACAAAAATGTAACGTACTTGGGCCAAATCAGAGAAAACCGGGTACATCAAAGTAGAGTACAAGAAAATAGTTGTCAAAAATCTTTTTTTCATAGTGCTTGTAATATATGTTGAACACGTCATGACTTTCGTGGTGAGATTTGGAGTAAGACACTAAAACAAATAGTTCTGTTGTTGTCTGTCTTTTCAAAAATAGCAGGCAGGGTAGGAAAAGCAGTAATGTGGTCTTTTTGAAAATAAAAGCAATTGAGGTTAGTAGTATTGTCATAATAGAAATGGTAGTTGAAGAAAATAAAAAGTTTTTGTTAGATTAAAGAGAACTATACAGTGAAAGCTAGATCACTTTGCTTTATAAAGTAGAAAAGAGAAATCACTGGAGACGATGAAAAAGAGACAGAGAAGCTTGTACAGTGCAATTTCCTGATTCTTGAGAATGTCTAAAAAGTATAAATTTTTGTGGAAAGGTGTCAGAACGCATGGGAGGATGTGACAATAAATGAGATACAGAGAGATGATGACTGGTTTTTAGAATGCCTCTAATTGACTTTAGAGAGAAGGAAGGTTGAGATTCCTGTCATTTTGGAAACATCTACTACTACTGAGAGAAAAGTTTTGAAGTTAAGAAAATTATGTAGTACCAAATATCTTGAAAAGAGGTAAAGAAAGTAGCTGCCTAGGAAGCTAAGGACAAATGATTTAGAAGTCCTCTCCTGAGTACCTATTCAGAGAGGCTTTCTATCTCTCCAACATGCGTTTCCTTGATCAAATTACTTCTGCCATGCTCAACATTAATTCAGTCTGTATCTCAGGCATCATAGTGATAAATATTCCAATCCATTGTCCTACTTATAGGTCATATAACTCAGGAACACTTAGCTACTCGTGCTTCCCCTTAGATACTTAATTCAGTTGAAAAAAAATAAAAAAGCTTAAAGCAATTAAGGTAACACAAGGTTCAAGGAGGATAGAAGCATTCTTAATAAAATCACTTAAAAAAAGTTACTAGATAAGGGAATTTGGAGTTAATCCCATGCTTGAAAATCAATAACACATTTTAAAAAAATATAGTCAGCTGGAAGAATAAGATGAGCATGAGGCATTGCTAGGAAGGCAGTTCTGCAAGGTGTTAAAACTTCTCAAGGCTCGAGACAAGCTCTACGTGAATAAGGAGAGATTCAGTGTTAAAGCATGCCCTGCCCTTTCTCTATCTGATATAATTATAGGAGAACCTTTAAAACCCTGTATTTGGCACTGTCTTTAAACACCACAGCAGTATGGCAGCTGGCAGCAAAACCAAAACAAAAATATGTGAACTCCTCCCATGCCTCTTGCAAGTTTGGCAATACACTGTATGCAGGAGTGACTGTCTTCCCTATTAATTTGATTATCGACCCATCAAGCACTGCAAATATCTATATGTTTGCAAAGAAAATATTGTAGGCTTATAATCAAATTGTAAAGGGTTTCCTAAAGGGTGAGCAATTAAAGGCACACTAGCACCCAGTACAGTAACTTGAGTTTTTTAGAACTGTGTAATTCTAGTGCAAGTGACTTGTTGTCTATTTCTTTAAAGGATTATAATCACATAATTAAGTGGATTTTGATATTTGTTTAAATCATGGCATCTTATTAATTGTCTTGTTTGATATATACTACTAATGTGCTTTCTTTGAGCACTATCTAGTTGAGAAGAAATATTGTTTTGCTTATTTTTAACCTTTAAAAGTAAGAACCCAAAAAAACTCCCCCCAAAAAACAAACAAACAAAAAATCCCCCAAAAAACAACCAAAACCAAGAACAAACCACCAACCCCCCCCCCCCCAAAAATCCCAAAAAAGAGAGAAACCTCAAAAAATCTTCATTCCAAATCTGAAAAATAAGGAATTAGCAGGGAACCGTGAAAAGAATCAATCCTCTTATCCTGCTCTCCAATTTTCTGTATGGTCTGATGGTGATAGATGATCTGATTATCTTTTAAGCTAGTGTTTTGGCACCCTCCATTTGTCTATACATATAGTCACTGTCTAGGTGCATCACTTTGTGGATGCCCTGTTTTAAGAAAAAAACTATCACATACAGAGGGTTTTTTTCAGTTGGGGCAGATTATTTTGTGCTGCAGATTGATTGTGAGATGTATGTTTTAGGGAACATTTGCTACTACTGAAAGAAAATGTTTGGAGTAAAGAAAATAATGTGCAAAAACTTGGAAGTGATACATAAAACTTGTAGTATGCTATAGATTAACAACTGGTCAGAATAATGATGTAATCACATCCAGAAATAACAAGAAAAAGTGAACCAAAAGTGAAAGAGAAGGTATGAAAGAGGAAGTAAAAAACTGATGAGTGATGTAGTTTCTAGAAATTATCACATTAAATGAAATTAAGAAATGAGTCAAAAATCTCAAATGTCAGCACCATGGCACTTTTTCTTATAGAAAGTTTATTCTTTTATATTAAAGAATACCATATTCAAAAGGAAGTTTTTATTGGATTAATTTCATCCTGAAGTAAACCAGGCAGAAGCTGGCAGCAAATATAGTTTAACCTTATTTTATTTTATATATGCACATAGAAAAATTGTTTGAAAGATTGTCCCATATGTCTTTGAACTGGAGAAAATTAAAAAAAAAATTTACAGGAAATATTTCATTTTTCTTACACACGTATCTATCTATCACACATTATCTATCTATCTATCTATCTATCTATCTATCTATCTATCTATCTATCATCTATCTCTAATGCATTAATCTACAGTTAATGACCATTGTTCAACCATCTCCAAGTGAAGCAATGCCAAGCTATGAGGCACCTGGTCCGAGCTGGTTGACTCAGATAACTCAGCAAGGCCTTCTATACATAAGTTTTTGGTACAGTTCATTGAGAGAATGAGGTCTGTGATCTAAATAGGAAGCTTTTCTGCTGAGCTGCTAAGAGCTTGTGAGTACTAACTAAACATGACATTATGAATAAGCCTCGTACTCTGGGTATCTGTTCATTTGGCTCCTCAACATCAGTGCATAACTAAAAAGTAATACTTGACTATTAAAAAGACATGCTAGTGGTGTCAGAATCACTACAGCATGCACCATGTGGTTAGACTGTCCATTGCCATAGGATGTCTTATAATTTTAAACAAGTTCAAAAAATTATCAATGAAATTTACAGAATCACATAATGAGCTGACTTGGTAGGAACTCACAAGGATCATCAAATCTAACTCACAGCTCTGCACAGCACTATTTCTAAGAGTCACACTGTGTGCCCAAGAATATTGTCCAAACACTTCTTGAACACTTCTGAACTCTGTCAGGCTTGGTGCTCTGTCCACTTCCCTGGGGAGCCTGGTCCAATGCCCAGCCACCCTCTGGGTGAAGAAACTTTTTCAAATATCCAACTCAACCCTCCCCTGGCCCAGCTTCAGGCCATTCCCTTGGGTCCTGTCACTGGTCACCAAAAGAAGAGATCAGTGCCTGCACCTCATGAGGAAGTGTGAGGGAAAGTGAGACTCTCTGAGTCTCTGAGTCTCTTTATCTCAGGCTGAAGCAATAATTGAATTGTCTTTCAGGTGTTTTTCATTACCTCCCAGAATAATCTTCTCTATGATTTTACCAGGCACTGAAGTGAGACTGACAGGCCTGTTTCTGAGGTCCTCCTTCTAAACCTTCTTAAAAAATGCAACAATGGTCACCAGCTGGAACCTCTCTGGATTCCCAAGAATGCTCAAAATCATAGAGATAGGTTTTGCAATGACATCAGCCATCTCTTTGAATATTCTTGGCTGAATCCCATCAGACCCAATAGATATGTAGGGATCYAGCTGGAGCAGCAGATCCCACACAATTTCAGGGTCGACTGGAAGTTGATCATCCTTGCAGTCATGGTCCTTCAGCTCAGGGCACTGAGATCCTCTTGTTCCATCATCCATGTTGAAGGTGGAAGCAAAGAATGTGTTAAACACTTTTGCCTTGTCTGTGTCTGGGTTTGTGAGGTGACCATCCTGTCCCTGTGATGGGCTGATGTTATTTCTGCACTGCCTATTGCCTTTAATAGATTTGAAAAAACTCTTTTTGTTGCCCCCAGAGTTCTGGCCAGCTTCAACTGTGCTTGAGCTTTGGCCACATGAATTTTCTCCCAACAGTGGAAAGCAGCATCTCTCTATTCTTCCTATGTCACCTGACCTTGCTTCCACTGTGCATAAGCCTTCATTTTTTGCCTTATTTCCAGAGAAGGTTTTTGTTCAGCCAACTAGTTCTTCTGCCCTGACTTCCAGCATTTGAGAATTGTGTCCTCTCGTGACCTTAGATACAAAATTACCATCACTGAAGGTGAGGTGGCAAAATGTGGAAGATTATAACATAAATACATAAATATACACACACATGTATGTATTCAAATGTTCTGGTGACTGTCAAAGACAGGATTTTAGAATATGTGGATCTATGTTCAGAATGAGTAGAATCCTGGTTTTGATATTGTGACAGTACTCTAATATTTATAAAGTTAACTAAATCTATTCCATACATTTTTTTCAGAACACTTTTTACAGATAGAGCATTATTTTTGAAGAATGCTTGATTTTTTTTAGAATATCATTTAGGTATATTTCGTTCTGTCCTCATATCAATATGCACTCAATAATCAATGTATATTTGTGTGTGTTTATTCAGATATACATATAAAGCATATATTTCCATATCTAGGAAATAGGCTGGTTTTCCATTTCATTTATTTCTATTTGAAAGATAAATTAGCCCATTATGAAATACCCAAACTGATACAAACTGGCAGAAGAGCAACAGTATTTATAGAGTGAGTTTATGTTTTCTTTTCTGGGTTAGGTGACATTACATGGGACTGACAGAGATCAGTGCCAAGAAAAGCATATATATGTTCATCTCAAAGAGCATTTTGATGAAATAATCTGATTCCATACCTTTAAAAATTGTGCTTGTTTTAATGAGAAAAAATAAATTGCAATGTGTGATATTTTTGCACTTATACAGTAGGAGGTTTTTTTTTTTCTCCTCTTGGATTTCATGAGATTAAGGCCAAGCCCATAAGTCCAGTTTCTGTGTGATTCTAAATAAATTTCAGGCAAGCTGCAGGTATTTAGGGGCTCTTATGTGAATCTGATATGATCAGATTCTACAGCCTGAAGACAATTTAACCATAGAGTTTATCATATGGCTTTAAAAAACAGAAGCCCAGTATTTTATAGGGAATGAAGGAAAAGAATGGCATTGGTTTTAGCAGATTTTTATACATTTGTTATTTTCAGAAATTATAGAGGTACAAGACATTAAAAATATGCTTTAAAGTGTTCTGTGCCTCTGTAAAGCCAATTACCTTACTCAAATTTTGTAAAAAAACTATTATTCTTCATAAAAAATAATAAAATAATAATAATAGAACCATAATTATTATTATCATGCCTGTTATTATCAATGTATCCCTAAAGATATATATTTATTTTATTTTGTACGTTTTGCTTTTACAAGTAAATATGGTTATTTATTTAATTCATGCATATCTTCTGTAAGGTAGAAATATGTTGTATTCAAGTCAGTCACATAGGGGCTTCCCAGGCATGAGACACAAGTAAACTGTATATATATTGAACAAAGGGCTCTAGTAAGTACAAAGTCTACTGCTAGGCTGAAGCCCTCTGATTTCCTTTTTGCAATTTTGCTAAGGTCATGTTTTCACAGCATTAAGTGTGTAGATGGAGCATTTGTTTACTCAAAGTTTTCAGTGTACCTTCTGTGCATGAAGAGTGAGGGTGGATCTTGGCACCACTGTAGGTTTTTTTTCCATATCTGCTTTGGACTTTTTTTCTTTTTTTTAGTTTCTGGGCTCTAGCTCAAAGTTAATAACCACATCTGGCATCTGGAGCAGATAAAGTTCAAGGCAGGATGTCTCAACAACCAGCAAAGATGTCCAAAAATTTAGAGAGTAACTATGTGCAAATTCAAAATCATACACTAGGAATCTGAATCTAGGAACCAAGACTAATCAAATATTGCGTGACTAAATGTAATCCGATGAAGTTAAGACACACATGAATTATTTTATGCTGATTCACTTAGGTCTATGACTAATCAAGCAGAATTGACACAGGTTAATTAACACAGTAGCAAACTCAAAAGAGAATGACAGCTGAAGAAATCAGCAAACTTTGCAAAAATATCAGTAACTGGGAAAACACTTTGCTTAACGCTTAATTTATTGCACAAATTCATTGCATAGTTTCCTTCTATTGCTCTGAGAACAAATAATCAGCCTAAACAATCAGAGATGTGTCTATACTAGCCTTTTGCCCTACATCTCTCAACCAGTAGCATTTGTGAGGAGGCAGTCCTCATGGCAGCTGGTACAGCACTGCTAGCACCAAAAGCTCCTGGCATGCAGATAGCTTGGGAATCAAAAGCAGAGTCAAAGCTTTCCCATAGCAGATTGCTACAGTTTTTCATAGTTCTAGTTCAAATCAAGACTCAGAGGGTTTCAGGCCAAGATCCAAAACTATTATAATGCCAAAATTGAATCTGTAGATGTTTTGAGCTTCTAAATCCAAGACTGTGATTCTCAAAAGTGCTCCTGAACCATGTAAGGGGCTGCATTTTTCATGGCAAAACTTCTCTAATCTAAAGATTGCATTATTTTCAGTGACTGCCATCTTGCTAGGATTAGGACTGGTAGCTGTTTGAAACTCAAATGCAATTATTAGTCTGAAAAAATGGGGGTTTTCTGCACATATGTTTACCTGTGCACCTTCACATTAACTTCAATCAAAATATGGATGTTTTGACCACTTTTTAAAACTTAAAATAAGAGGTGGTAAAGGTGATCTGTCTTCTGTTTCGTGGAATACCTAAACAGTTAAAGCATTCACATAGAATATGGGGCTAAGGGGTTCAAGACTTTCCACAAAACAAAGGAGCTGAAATCCATATCTCCCTAGAAAGTGTTTTATCATAAGGCTGTGAGGCCATACGGTGATACTGGTTTTGGTGTGAGGGAATGGCCTTCTTTTGAAACTAGGGCACTTTAAGTAGTCCTTCAGTGGTTCCTCAAGTATGCCAGTGTATTTTAAACTAAGTGATCATCATATGTCGCTGCAGAAACATCCAGGCTAATATGAGATATTTATGTTAATTGTTTATATGAATACCAGCATGATTAATTTAAATTCTAGACTGTGTAATTTCTTGCAAAGTATCCTGTCTCACCCCGTGGGCTTAAAAAAAATCCTGCAATTATTAACTCCAAATAGAAATGGAAAATTCCAACAGAAAAGTAATTTTATTGTAACTGTGGATTAATTTTTGCATTTTTGCATCTAGATATTGTAAAATTAGTCTTCAAGAAAAAAAAAATAATAGAGAAGTAAAGCAGAAAGATCTCTGTCAAATTCTTACATGGGATAGTTTCTGATCATTTAACCCAGAAGTTGTATCAGCAGGAGGTGTCATTTATCTTGACATTAACTAGTTGTGACTAGAGTTTAAAAAGGAATATTTTTGCAGAAAATGAGGTAAATAAATACAGCTGAGTAACAACCCGCTTTCAGACAGCTGTTCACTTTGTTTTTCTGGCATTAGGAAGCATGTTTTGGTCACCAAATCTAAATGAATTTTCAATTCTGTGATTATGAAAGGCATATGTAGTCAGAATTAAAGTAAAATAAGAAAAACAGAACCAAAGAGAGAGAGACTAAAAATGAGAAAAGTAAATAAACACACAGTATGTGGTAACTACAATTTAGTATACCATAAATGTGAAATACAGATGGAGTATCCTGTGACAGGGAAGTTGCAACTAAACATCTGCTTCTTCCAAATTTCCAAAGAAAAATGGATTCACAAATTATGTCAAAATGTTTAAGAAACTAGACTATACAGATGTGTCAGAAAATGTCAAACTAATATTAAAATTTTAGCAACTTAGTTTTTGTGTTTATAGACTGTCTTTAGTACAGTCACTGTCAAACAAACAATAGTCAAAAAAAATGCAGATTTACACAATGATTTTTATTCCTTTAGATCCATCCCAAGAGAAGATACGTCGCAGACTGTCTAAGTGTACTAACAAAGAAAGAAAATATCCCAACTTTTGAGCAGTGGCTATTATGGCCATCATCTGTTCCTTAAGAATTAATCATGGGAAGCCTCAAAATTGTTATGGCTCAAAGCTAAAGTATTGAACTAAAGCTTTGGGGTGCACTATTCTGTGAGACATCTTTTACCTTATTTTAGTGACATCAGTGGCAAGGATTCTGTAGCTTAAACATTGGCATCCACATAATTTTTCATTCTTTAAGGAATAGTAGATACCCACAGGTACATTTGACATAGAGCATTCAAGAAACCCAGATTTTCTGGAACAACAGTGAAAATGTAACTATGTACATGACCATGAAACCCAAGTCTGCCCTATGCAACAAGTGAAGTTTTCCTGGTAGTAAATTACTTTCTCTGAGACTTAAAACTGTCGTATCCTCTTGATAGTCCTTACAATCCTGAGATCCAAGAATTATCCTGAGGTAACAGAGCATATAGGTGCATGGGTACGTGTGTCATACGTATACATAGGTGAGACAGTGAGTTAATGAAATATTTCAGACCACATAAATGATTCGTTCTTAATCCATGGTGAAATAATTTTAGATTAAGCCTGGTGCTCTCTCACCTCAGAGCAACTCATTATAAAGGCATCCTAGCCATGGAACAATATAAGGTAATAAATAAAAAAGAATTTAAATATTTTTATGTCATACCAGGATGTTTACAGCCAACGAGTATGAAATGAATTATTGCTTCAGGATGACTCCAGGAAGATGGTATAATTGTATTTGGAAGATGGGAGATTATAAAAAAAATGTTGCCTCTGGCACATGAGAGTATTTTTCATTTTCATTTACTTAATGAATTTATTACTAGTGTGTAATTTAGCTGTAGTGACTATATGCTAATAGCTGCTATACAGATTCTTTGCAGCACAAGTACATTCATGTGATTATTCACTTACATGTCTTTAGCAGGATTTTAGCTCCTCAGTTTGTTCCTAAATGTTAACACCTTTGTATCACCACTGAATAAAGAATAGATTTTGCAATCAGTGAAAGAATACTTTGAAGATCAGATGTCTGAGGTTTTGTAAATCTTTTCTGTACTTTGCAAGTAGTTTTCACTAAAGTTGGTCCAAATTTTTCATGAGCAGCATTTTTTCCACAGTAAATACTGGTAAACCAAAGCCACATAATTTGTATTGGCTTCAGAAAAATTTCCAGTAGCATGCTCAAGCTTATTGAAAAATATGTTGCCTATTTGGATCATGGTGGTTTTACTGTTTCATTCTGATTTGACTTCAGGAAGTTCTACTTCTCTTGCATGTTATTGCATGTGTCTGTTGACTTTGTGAGCACATTCTCAAGATACACCTGGCTCAGCCTGGAGAGGAGGAAACTGAGAGGGGATCTTATCAATGTATATAAGTGTCTCAATGGAGGGTGTCAAGAACCAGTCCCTTGGTGGTGCCAGGCAGTAGGACAAGAGGCCACAGGCAGACACTGGAACACAGCTTTTCACATGAACACGAGGAAGAATTTCTTTGCTGTTTGGGTTACTCGGCACCGGAACAAATTGCCCTGTGATGTTGTGAAGTCTCCTTGGAGATATTCAAAATCTGTTTTGGACACAATTTTGAGTAACATGCTCTAGATGATCCTGCTTGAGCAAGGAGGCACCTGGAGGGCCTCCAGTGGTCCCTTACCTATTCTGTTATTCTGTGAAACTGCAATAACACTTGAAGTCTGCCCGTTGTCATAGTTGTAAGATTTTCCAATTGAAACTGTGTCTATTTTCAGCAGTGAGGGGAAAGGACTGCCCAGAGGAGCAGGAGGAGAAGTCTGTAAATGATTCTTTAGAAAAACAGATTGATTGCATACATAAGTATACTGTTTGAATGATGAAAAGAAGGATGGGAATTTACTAATTTCCCTAGTCCCAAGAAAGTAAGGGAACTACCTCTGATAATGCAATATTTTTACTTGATCTGGCAATTTCACAATTCCCAAAGACACAGATTGTGTTTATGGTTCTAGGAACAGCAGTACAGGCTGTTCACAGCATTCCTCTGACCTTTATTTCAGAAGGAGAAACAGAAAAAAATCCTCTACTTCTGGAACATTGCTAAGTGGAACAGTTAATCTGGAAGTTTTGCAACATGAATCCCAAGAATCAGTGATTGTGAATGACCTAAGCCAAACTGACATAGAGGTACAGCCCTTTACTTTGAGAATGTTAATGATGTGGAAGAAGGCCCTCTGTAATCAGCCTAGGATCACCTGAGAAATCTTCTTCAAAGTCTCAAGTCATCTCTTTTCCCAGAGATTATCACTTAAATCTGTAATTGTGATCACCTTTCAATTACAGAAAAAATATTGTTGCGTTTTTTCACAGCACCAGGCTAGATACACCCCTGATTAGGAGATGAGGTGACATATTACTTGATAGAGGTCATCTCCATTTGTAATTTTTTTTACCCAAAAATACTGAGTGGCCTTTTGATGGCCATGAAGATGTTTTGACTGTGGTCTGAAAAGGCTGGGGACATTGGGCATGACAAAAAAAATTAAAAACAATCACAGAAAAAAGTATTCCCTAGAAGGTTACTTCAGGTGAAAAGGAGTCAAGCACTTTGTCTGCTGGCAATGTCAATATAACACTTAACTGTTGCTTCTCATGATTTCATCAGTTCATTCCAGCAGCATGGCTCAACACACTTCAGCAAGTCTTTTCAGAGGCAGCAAAAATATCATTGTAAACACCCTGGAGCCATAAACTCCACCAGGTAATGTGTGTAGATGCTGACCACAGTTATACTTTCCTCTAGGGAGTAGCAGAGACATTATATGCATTGTTGCTGCTCCTGTCTTCACTGATAGGGTCCTGGTCGTCCTAAAAAGGGCATTCTCCAGGCTCTGTAGTGCCATGGGGAGAGCTCTTCTCTATAGAGGTGATGTTGGCAGAGTACAACTCATTACATACCTTGTCCACAAGTGTCTGTAGGATGGCCCTGCCTCATGTATCACACAAATAAAAACATATGGTAAGGAGGACACGCCCAAAAAAGAGCAGTTTACCAGGTGGTGCATTTTCAAACAGGTGAAGAATAAAATGCTCCCAACGGTGTCCATGTTAAAACACAGCATTGTGAATGAGCAATCTTAGAAGTTCCTGCTGAGGTTTTGGAACATGACAATAAAACTTCCCAGGCAGCAAAAATGATAACTTTTAGCATGAAAAATTAGAAGTTCTTTAAATGCATGTAGACCTATTTTTGAGGTGGATGATGTTGTTTTAAACCTCAAATTATTATTTGCTCTGCCAGTAAACTGATATTTCTGTGCATTCAGGAGCCAGGATACTGATGCCTCAGTTGTAACTTCCTTTCTTTCATCGGGAAACAACAATGCAAGGAAAAAAGAAGTCCAGAAAAGCCTGACAGACATTACTGAAATCTGTCTCTGTTGAAGGCAATGTCCTCATCAGACTGAATCAGCCTTTAAATTTTGTCCTCAAAACCCTTATTAAACTTTTTTGTTTGTATCTTGAGTAGCATATCCCTCTTATTAATCCTGAGGATGGAACCATTGAAATGGCCTAAATAGATGTGTTCCTCTAAATCTTTTAACATAACAGCTGTTTTTCTGACTTTGATAAAATCACATATACTACCATACTCACTGCAGCATAAAATTGTGTGCTGTCAAGTCAAAGTATATTCACCCCTTAACTGCGAAAAAGAAAATAACAGTTTTATAAACAATTACAAAAATATTTTAGAGATACTGAATAAACCAAATTATAATTGAAAAACCAACTATAAATTCACTTCTGAATGATGTAATTAAAAGCAATTCTTCATGCTTACCAACCTTATACAAATCGTTTGAATGATATGGTCTCAGAAGATTAGTCTTGTGAAATATTCTTTACAGAATTTAGAATTTCTTTTAATGCAAATTTAGTCATTACTTTGACAGAGTAGCACTAATCTGTTGAGGATTCAGAACTAACATGCAATGTATTTGAATTAAAAGAAATATAAATACCCCATGTTCTTAAAACAGGCTGAACTGACTTCAGCTTTAGATCTCTAGCTAAATCTACTTACTAAAGCATATTTTCTCTAAAGCTAGAACAAAAGACAGATAACCTTCAAGACCTTGCAGAACTTTAGAGAAAATAACAGGAACTAAACTGTCTAAAACTGAAAACAAAGGTCTTGATGGTTGTGTAAATGTTCATAAAAAACATTTCAAAAAAGAAAGCACTAATCCTCTTTGAGGAAGTTAGGAGTGTCTTTCTTGGGGGGATGTCTGGAGCCGGAAGATATCTTTTGAATTGAAGGCATACCAAAACACAAGCAAATGGACTGAAAGGTTGCATTTTAAGGAAGTCAGATGCATCGATGTGGTGGTTCTGAACAAAATGACCATTTTGCACAAAAATCCACACTGAACAGAAGGTGTGGTATTGTAAATGCAGATTGCTTCTTCAGTGATGTGAAGAAAATGAAGCAAAGATCTAGGACTTGATCTGTGATACTAAACTGTAAACTTCTAATATAAACTCAAAAGCACTCATCCTCACGTGGGGTATATTTTGCCCTTAAATTTGCTTGAATGCACAAGCAAACACAGTCTTGTTTTGAAATCGGCGTTGTTGCGCAAATTCCAGCTGATCGTCAGCAGTTTTAGAAAGAGCTGAAGTCAGTGCCTGAGGCACAGCTCCACAATAAGTAATAGCATAGTAACAAAATTCCATAAAGAATCAGATCAAGCAGCCAATATATTYCCCGGTAGTAGCAATGAGCATTTTGATGTAAGAACAAGGCAGAGGAGAATGGTTAWTTCCCTTTTATACACATAATGATCTAAAAAGTATGGGAAAGCTTAGTCCAGTTCCCCTTTAAAAAGCATTATGTGTTCCCATGCCTTAGACAGCGCTTCCAAGTAAGAGAGTCATTTCTCGGCCATTGGGCAGATCTGGACGCATCTGTCAAAGTGTCAAAATATGCAGCTGCAGGACATTGCAATGACTAAAGATATGGAAAAGGGAGCAAAAAATGTGTTCTCTGTTTTGGCTTTAACCAGACAATTAAAAGAAAAACATATTTTCTAGTAAATKGATTTATTTTGTTGTTTGCTGTACTGAAATAAGCTTGATCCTTTMATTCCCCACTTCTTAGCAAAACCATTTGTTCAAAAGGAATGCTTTCCYGATTTTTTTCAGAAAAACAAAAAGAGGCAGTGTGTTCACAAATCCAGTCACCTTTTCTTTTGCCAGGAGCTTGGGATAATCAGACATTGAAGATAGAGTCTGACATGTTCTATGAGGAATTTTTGAGATTACAAAGAACGTCCTTTACCTCTTGAAAGAGCATTCTAACTTCCTGAATGTGGAATGGCTCTCAGCTATTCCTCTTACAGTCCATCTTATGGAAACTGCAGAAAGAAAAGAGTGAGACACTAAAAACTGGAAGATGAAGTGTATCTCTGGTCATTGGGACATTCACTGTGGAAATAGGCACCTAGATTCCCATTTCACTGAAATACTATTGCTTGCAAGGGTAGRTAGAGAAAACATTTCATCACTAAAGGAAGTTCATTTAAGAGGCAGGAGATGCAAATTGTCAGCAAGTTTTGAAAATATTTTTTACAACTTTAATCTCAAACAGACTTTTCTGCACAAACTGGCKTATATGTTCAAATTTTTGGAAGTAAAATTATGTTTCTTTTTGCTTTTTCCTTTTTTCTGAGGTATGAAAGCATGCAGAATTTTTAGTAGGTTCATTGTATTCAGTACTTGGTTGTATAACAAAAACCTTACCAAACTTAAAAAAATTTACCAGAAAAAAAGAATCTAACCACTGTGTATTTATTTACAATATTTGTTTATATTTCTCTGTACTTGGATGCTGCCCAATTTGGCTTTTCTCTCCTTCTAAATGCTTATTATTGTATGTGGAAGCATTAAGCTTAATCCCATTGTGGTTAAATAAGAAGGTTTAGCAATTTCATTCCATGCCTTCAACTCTTCTTAGCCATGCATGCATGTCTCTTGCTACTGTTTGATCTGCTTAGGAGAGATTCGGTTCAGAAYGTCATCTCTATGGAGATTCAGCACAGTTATGAACACATGATGTAGGGGCTGATAACAAAGATATTTGCTGTAAGATTGCATCTTCTTGGTGGTAAGTAGTTAAGGGAGAGAACAATAAAGCATTTTTGATGGTCACGTCATGGTGTAAATTGCTCAAGGGATGGAGCCATGAAAAAAGCATTTTTGATGGTCACGTCATGGTGTAAATTGCTCAAGGGATGGAGCCATGAAAAAAGGCAAATGAGACTGAAATATTCCCCTCCAGGAGAATCCCAAGGGAATGAGTGAGCAGGACGATGGTGCTGTGGTGAGCAGGAATAGTTAAAACTCCTGTCACAGATATGCAAAATATTAAACTGAAACTAGTTCACTTGCAGAGAAGACTACAAGGGTGACAACAGGAAAGGAGAACCTAAGTAACGAAAGATAGTGGAAGGGTGTGATTTATTTAACTTTGCAAAATGAAGGCTGAGAGGGGCTAAGATTGCTCTCCTCAAGGATAAACACCATGAGGGAACAGATCTGTTTAAGTTAAAGAACAATGCTGGCACAAGAACAAATGCATATAGACTGACCGTGGAAAAAATATTGGGTTGGATATTAGAAGAATAAGTATTAATAAGTTATTAAGTATTTCTAAAGTGGTCCTCAAGCAGTCACAGCCATCCTGCAGGATGACTGGTGTACACCTGCAGGTGAGGCTAACAGATTTACATCTCTGAGTGAGAATGCATAGTCCAGAGGCTGAAAGCATGGTGTATTTCTCTAGAAGCATCAGTGTTTTTAAATTTGGTTTTCCAAATGACTCTGAAGGTTTTATTAACCTTTACTAACCTCTATGGACTGAGGTGTAAAGGCTGTCTTCCAAGCTCTCTTTTCACCACGTATTCCCAAATCATTAATTTCTTTAAATTTAGCTGATAGATGTTCAGTTCTTCTGTATTGTGATATAGTTCAATTCAAGAGAAAGTTACTCACCTGATGCAGAATTTACTTGCTGATCTGCTCTGCCGTGTGTACTTGGTCATGACAAATGGTCATAATAGTACCTTCTAGGCTTAAAGCCCATTAATCTGTGGATGACCTGACCATGGGTTCACTGGAAACCAGGGTTTCATTGTTTTTTATAGATAACAAATGCATTTTTCTTAAACAGCAAAGTATTTTGCCAACAGGGATTTTGAGGTGTCAGCTGTAAAAGCTGCCATAAGTTTTGTTATGACATTGCAAAGAGAAAGTAAAGGGGCTTTGAAAACTACATCATTTACAATAGATTATTTACTTTTGGCATTCAGTAACAAAAGATTTAGAGTCTAGCCCTAGTTTTATTGCAGAACAACATTAGGGGTTATGAACTTAAAGGTTTTTTATGTATTATAAGACTGATATGACATTTGCTGTCGTATGCTGTAATATTTTCCTTGCAGGTAAAGTCTCTGTTCCATTACCAGCATTTACTGAGGAAAAAATATATCCAGCTATTGAAGACCTTTTCTAAAATATCTGCACTGTCATAGGGAATATAGGTATAGGAACAAACACCTGGCATAAAAACCTATAAAGTCTGTTGAGAGGAGTATAGTTAGATAAAATAAAATAATATTATTTTATAGAAGAAGCTAAAAGTCTTTTAGTTACCAGCTTTTTAAAATTTATATATCACTGAGGTCTTAGTAATTTTTTTTTTTTTTTGTAACAGAGTTGAGTAGCACTTCGATGATGAAAGGAGAACTATGCTCCTAGAATGGGACAAGAAAGGATATTCGGGTTAGGAAAGAAATCCAATGGAACTTGAGGTAAACACAGTCTGAAGGGGGATCAACTTGTCTAGACTAATTCCTGTTCCCTTGATTGAACAGTAGGTGAAATACCTGGCACATATTTTGGTGCTTGCTATGTTCTGTTCTTTAATGTGCAATTGAATAGTGTGTGAACTGGATTCCTGGAAATCAATTTTAGGTCTCCAGAAGAAAGTTTTCAGTGCATGCAGATTGACTCATGGATAATATTTTGTCCGTCTTTTGTCTGTCTGTGTGTGTCCATCCTTAAAAAGACTTAGCATCAGTAGGAAAGAGTAAGAAGAGTATTGAATACTGGCAGTTCTGTTGCAATATGTGGCCAGTCTTTAGGGACGAACTCTGATGGGTTGCATGTGACCTGCCAGTGTTTTTTGGGTACAAGAGCTTAAAGAAAATAAGGGAGACTGGAAGTCATATTAGCCTGAGCTTCTCTGGCATGTGCCTTTACACTTCCTCACATGGGAAGTGAAAATCTTCATAGGAGAACTAAATTATAGAATTTCAGCTGCAAGGCATCAGGACTGAATTCTTACATGCAGATATTTCTTCATTATAAGTTGAAAATTGTCTTTGGTTAACTCAATAAAAAGTAGGCTTCCACTTTAAAGTCCATCCCAAGTATCCTGGTTCATAAGATAAATTATTGCCAGAGGTCATGCTGAAAGGTGTTTACCGGCAGAGGTGAATACAAAACAAATATAGAACAAGTGTGCTAGTAAGGGAAATGTTAGAGACACAAACTTTTAATAGCTTCCTGTTCTCCCCTGAGATCTAGAAGAACAAGCTGTACCTCCAGCACCTGCCCTGTGCTCTGTGTATCATCTCAGCAAACATGCTGTCTACTAAGCCTGACACAGAGAAAAAAGCCTTCTTCAGGCCCAAGACAACATTTAAAGGGCTGCTTAGTAGCTCCCTATTTCAAGCAAACATTTAAAAGGCAAATTGATGCATAATGTACTGTCAGATCAGTACACAAGATGTATCGAACACTTTTTGGTTTCTCAGTAATCTTAGTAATTTTTCAGTTTAGAGTAGGTTAGACAGATCAGTGGTGATATTTAGGCAAAAAAACCCCAAACCCAGAAGCCTAAGGGGTCACCATCAAGTGGATTACCTACTGCTAGAGCTTCTCTGAGACTGTGTGAAATGGCTCCCACATTGCCAGCCCGACCTGGATGTTGTGAAAAGAATAAGGAATGGGACAACCACTAACAGGGAAAAAAAAAAAAAAAAGGAAAAGGAATTGCAGTAAAGGTAGGAGACACTTTTTGTAACTTGTTGCTTCCATATGCTTTTGGAGAGTATCCATCCCTGTCCAATGCTGTTTCCTGGTGAAGGGCTGTGTCTGTATATTATCTGGCCAGGGGCCTTCATGCCTTCTCAGCCCCTCTGACACTGGCGCTAAATATGAGGAAGGTTCTTCAGCTCACCATGATTCCCCTCTTTGGGAGTGTCTCACCCCTGCCTTTGTGTGTCCAGAATGTTCCAATGTCTGTGGATCCCACAGGCCACCGCTCACAGCCCTGTCYCACCAGGTGACGTGGTGGCTTTGAGCGGCCCACGGCAGGGCCTCGGGAGCCACCTTGGGCCGGTGCATGTCACAGGCCCAGCCTGAGCCATGGTCACAGCTGCACATGTGAACATCTGCGGGTTTGGGATTTGGGCTGCCTCCCTGCCAACAGGCCCTTCCCCGTGCCCGGCTGACAGTCCAGTTCTGATGGATGCTGGGGGAGATCCTGAGACATGCAGAAATCAAGTCTGAAGGAGGAAAGGATGTCTGATCTTCATGTGCACAAGCAGAGAGTGTTATTTTCCTGGGTAAATATTTGCACTTAGTAATCCATGCCTTCTTGAAGTTCTGATCTCTGAAAAGGGCTCAGATGACCCACACATTCAGGTAACTTCTGCAAGGTGACAGGAGGGGTAGGCATGACAGCAGTGTGTCTGTGGTCACAGGGAGCGCGAGCCGTGGAAATCAGGGAGGAGGGAGGTTAAAGTGGAAAGGGAGGACTGGATGAAAACTTGGGCCAGTGGATTCCAGGCAGGAAAAGCAGCAGGTTCTTGCAGACCAAAGGCAACAGGAAAAATACTCTGCTCTAACATTTTACATATGATATTAAGACTCATGTTTAATCCGCATAGCTGCTGAACTGCAATGGATTTAGTGGGTAATCTGGATGGTATAGATGGACAAATATGGTAAAAGTGTGTGATCTACCTGTCCTGGCACCTGGAAAAAATTTTGTTGTTGGGAAAGCTGTGTCCCTCCTTCAGATGCTTTAGGCACTTTCAAACTTAGTGTAATGGTTTTCCTATAACTTCAAGATTTGCTATGATTCCTTATTAGGCTATTTGTTGTCTTTGCTACTATGTTCTGGTACCAAAAGTTCGTAGAGAATCCTACTCAGCTGGCATATCCAGCTAATATCTATACTAATTTGCTAGGAACACACCCATTCACTGATAAAATCACCCATATTTTAGGGGGCAGGTGAGGCCCCATCCTCACCTCCCCCCCAAAAAACAAATATTGTCAAGGTAAGGAATATTTCTTTCTTTTGTAGCCACACCCAGCATACTGTAACCATGACTCAGTCTTGTGTTCGTCCTATRTGGCAAAACTATCAGCCTCCTTTTGCAAGGGTTGGAATAAATAATCATATTTTTTCCATCTGAAAGCATAAGAACTATATGTATTTCCTTTCACAGGAAAACTATATAAAAATAATTTGCCGAATATCCTACTCTTAAAAATTTSTGACTGCGACTAAAATGTGAAGCCAAACTCTACCCTTACTTGCAGCCATTTAAATATGGAACATATCCATTGACTTCAATAAAAAGATTCCAGATTTTTGTTTCATTAGGCAGAACTTGGCTTGAGTCCTTATGGATGAATATTTTTTACAGGATTACAACTTTTAAAATTCATGTGATATCATAAATCCTGAAGCAAAACTTCTGCTTTTATTTTAAACTTTTCTAGAACAACTATTACATATGCCAAAAGTACTATGAGACTATCAGGGGGCTTCATTGCTTCTTTTATCTCCAAATCTCAAATAACTTTGAAATAATTCTCATTCATAAACTAGAAAACTATGACAGGTCACAGCTTTTTTTGCCTCAGGGACAACCAAGGGATCTTCTTAATATACAGTAGTATACAAAGYTATTCCTCTTAAAAAAGAACTCTTCTAAATATCAAATCTTTTAAATATTTAGACATGTGCTTAAACATGTGTAGGAAAGCAGCTTCAATTCAATGGAACCTGGTCATATAATGTTTACTTGTAAATTGAAGTGCTTTGAGAATATATATATATATATATATATATATATATATAAACACATATACAAAGCCATAATTTGGATTCATTTTATCTGAACACCCTTGTCATAAGGGTATGCTGATCTTTAACTAATTTAGCCTTATGCATAATAATGATGATAATGAAGAAAATACAGGAGCATGGTCTAAACATCTACAGAATACGCAATGAGGCATAAACTGGTGTGAAGTAAAATCATGGAGATGAACTCGCAGGGAAATATTTTGATATATGACATGAGGACAGATTAAAAAGAGATTAAAAAACTGTGAATTGTTATACAATTGCCAGGGTTAATTGATATAAGTAGTTTTTCTTGGAATTTTCTGTTATTCATTGTTAGATAAGAAGTAATATACTAGATATTGGAATGGTCATGATCCTCCCAAGAAAGGTGACCGCTGAAGCACCATTGTAGAAGATATCTGTTGATCCCTGTTTATAATTTATTGTTAATACAGGTTATAGAATTGACACCAACTAAATACAAACCAAATCAACACACTTCACTACTTTTCCTGAATATATTTTTTGAAACCTCAGTAAAGTCATGTGGTGTTTCAGAGTTTAACTTCAAGGTATAGACCTTGAGTTCAGTTCAGTTCAGTTCAGTTCAGAGGTTAAAAATATATTTATGTCTCATGTTGTGATTTATTAAATTTGTGTCACTGAAGGAGAACTTTAAATGTACAAATAGCATGCCCTTATTCCATATGAATAATATGTGGAAATAGAAAGGAAATAGAACAATATGCAGGACAATAAAATAATGGGGATATTTATTATTTTAAATAGTTAACCTAAGATATGTATCTATGTTTAAATAAATATATAGCCAAACTATTCTTCTAACTTGTTTTTTATTTAGATAGTGTGTTTATTTGTCTTTCAGTATGTTTATTTAATCTTGCTCTCTCCCATTAGTCTCTTAAAAGTAAATATTCTAGAAGTTCTGTTAATTCCTTTAAGTAACTGTACAGTTTCTTGCTTTAAAATGGAACTGTTTTGTTTAGTCTAAGACAGCTGTGACAAAATGAAAAAGTGAAAACACAGCATAAATATTAGCATTCCACTTTGCCTCTTACCTTACTAACAGAAAATCATATGAATTCTTATATTAGGAAGACTATCACATCTCATTAAAGAGCCTTATTATTTCTGTATATAATATATTTTAATGAAAATTCTAACTAATGTTAAAATTTTGTCTGAGAAGAAAAATTAAACCTATTTGAGATGGGTGAACTCAGGTAAATATGTACTACTGCATTARGTACACAAATCACAAATTTTCTTTCAATGTTAGATAAAAAGGTGTTCTTTCGGCATGGAAAATGTCCAGATTTCAATAAGACCGAGGAAACAGCTTGTTTCCTGAAATGAGAAAGAGTGCTTATACCTCTTCTCTTCTTCCCTTTTCTTAAAGAAAGAAAAACATTAATGGAATAAAGCACAACTATCTTTTTTCTCCCCATTACGAGATCAATTACAAAGAAGCTATGTCAAATTTGTGTTTCCACAAAATAAACCCCAAATCATTGCAAACTAGAATACACAGCAAAGAGATCAYATAGGACCATTATGCTTATCTTATTTACACCACTGTCAGAGGCAATTGTGAAGGGAGGACACAACTAATTTATCACTTTTCTGATCCTAAGTGGCAGTCATGCATAGGAACTCTTCATTGTAATGTCACTTTACATGTTAGCCTTGGATGAGTACTGCATGGATTGTTTTTGATTTACACCTCCTGCCGTTCCAGCTGTCATGAATTCCTCCTTAGTCCGTCCTCTGGATTTTGTAATTCATCTTCATGAGATTCATCATCACATTGGGATGTGATCCATTGGTTTCTATACTTTCTGATTTCTCTTCCTAACTGTTGCACCACCAGACATGCAGTGAGACCAAGAACATGACATTTCAGACTCTGTGACCTAATGAGATTTTGGTTGACAATGGCTTATGTTGATATGTCAGTATCACAGATTTGGAGCCTCACATAAGAGAGCTCTTGCTAATAGAAGCTTTCTGATAATTATTTGTGACTAATTTGAAAAGATTGTATCACATACACTCCCTCTGCCATTCTCCATTAAAAATGCCTCAGACAAATAATGTCTTCATCATTAGGCCTGAGGCATACTTGTGATAATCTGCTGATAATACCAGTATAGGTTAGAGGTTGCTAACACTTAACTCATCTGAGCTCAGTCCTTTATCACCAGCTCAGTCTGGTTGTGAATACCTGACTAAGACTTTCGTGCAGGTCTTTGTATTGCGTGGTCTAAACAATTTGACTGCTTCTTTTGGCACAGTACCTTCTTTGAACCTTTGAATATTCTACTGCAAATTTATGGAGACCTTGGGAATCACAGCAGTGTATGTTACATAGAAAAAGTCATTCTTCGTGTCCTACTTACAAACAGATTKTCAGAAAAACGATAAATACTTTCCAGTTATGCAGTCCTCTCCAAAAACATCTATGTTGTGTATCCATCTCAAGAAGCACTGGATTTTCTCATCTGACCAGTTTTTGTTGAATTATGATTATGATTTTAACATCCTGTATGGTACTCCATTAGATGTGACTCATGGTAATGTARCAACAAAACACCACTGTGTCTCATCTGTTCAATTTTCTGCTGTTGAAGCTTTGTGTGCTGTAGTTCCTACTGGAAAATATGGCAGCCAGGGTTCCCTTCTCAGTTTCTATAAAATTTCATTCTACTTCAATCAGAATTCACTTTACTTGTTCTGTAGAAATTTCCAAGATATTTTTGCATGCTGAAATGATGTTTGGGTTAGAGAGATTAGTCTAGCAAGGTATAGAGTGGCTGAAAAGCAATCCGATGTTTGGAAAGTCAGACAATAGGAGAGTTAAAGCTGTGAATTTATGTTCATTTGTTGGACTGCAAGGACTCACATTATAGAACACTCTATCTAGTTGCTCTAGAGCTTCATCACATTTCTCCAGCCACTGCCAAGTTATCCTGTTTTCTCAGCAAACAGACTTCCCTTGAGTACCCTCTGTGACTACTCTAATTATCTGCAGAATCTTTTGCACAGCTTCCTGTACTATAAAATTTTCATTTTTGCKTCTGCTGAAGTCTTCCTCTTTGCTGTCATCTGTCTAAATTCCTTTTGTATTTACCATCGTTTAGTCTTCACTTGAATTAAATTAATATTTTCTACTTGGATCTTTGCCTTCCCTTTCATCTGTTTCTGATCATGTTCCACCTTGATTGACATTGTAATTATCATGTCCCAGTCATTACGTGGATGTCTGTAATAACTCCGTGTGTTTCACTGTTGCTTTGTTGAAACAATTTCCTCATTGCCCTTGTTCCAAAAGCTAGATGTTATCTATCTCGTAGCTGCCTAAGGAGTTCCAGAGTCTGGAGGATTCCTCCTTTAAACAGACTTGCCAATATTGGTCCTTTTTGTGTGTCAAGTAGAGTAAATATGCTTTCACTAAGTAGTCTATGTTGAGCATCTGTTCATGAACAAATGGAATAATGCTTAGCAAAGACCTGTTAAACTGTCTGGGATTAAGATAAATTATGACTTTTTAGCTGTGACAAAATTATAAACCTTTTTTATTATGCTCATTTTGGCCTTGACTGTGGTTTATGAGATACTTGGGTACAATTTTAAATCTGTCTCATGCAAAGAGTGATGATAGTGACTGACTGATATATGATATTGATAATAGTGACTGACTGATATATGTACTCTGCTGGCATATTTGCACACCTACAAGGGCTTGAAAAGTACAGTCTGGGTTTGGGTTTGTGCATATGTGTGTGTGTGTATGTGTGTGTGTGTGTGTGTGTGTGCACGTGCTGGATGCCTTAAAATCCAACACTTGTTTTAAGATAATATGGTTTCTCTGTCATAAGAGACAAAGAGCTGAAGACTTGATCTTAAATGGTGTTCAAGTAACTCAGTTTGGAACTGCCATGTCCTACAGGTGTAGCACCGAAGTCGGTGGTATTTATTACTGCCAGGCATTTAATTCAAAAGTTGAACTGAGAAAAACTTAACTTCAGGCCAAGTATCATACTTGATTATCAAAATGTGGAAAACACATCTGCTGCACATACTCAACTACTTTTCCTGCTCAGCATTAATCTGATTTGGGTTTAAGCARAGTAAATTCCATGCATACCTTTTAAGTATTACTACAAGCTAAAYGTAATTCTAGTCTGCACATGGAATCATAACAATTCAATTTTATAAATTTTGCAACATGTTACTCTGAAGTCTGAGCAAAACTGTACTTGGGTGCTATAGCACACCTCAATGGCTCATTCATTGCTCCACTGAGTGAGCTATTGATGTCTCTCTTTTTCTGGCCATATCTGCCTTAGCTAGTAGCAAGCTGTTGAGGACATCCATGCAGCGCATTTGCAGTGGTAGAGATTACTTCCGGTTAGCTCTCAGTTTGCATGAAGTGAATGCCTGTCATCAGCTGAATGTTATGYGGAAGTGAGATCCTGCACTGTAAAACAGTCTCACCCAAAAGTRTATCAGTTCATGCACTCTGATTCTGCCCTGCAATGCAAACCAGTATTTAGTGATTGGAGGCAACTGAGGGACTTCCTTCATGAGGTCGTTTTTGGTCTGAAATATAAAGCTACTTTAGACGTAACTGCTGACTCTCAAATGTTTTGAAATTCTCTAGAATCCTTTGAAATAACAGAATTGTACAGATGGGACAAGATTTCAATTTCTGTTCCTATGTCTTGGAAGATACTGTCTTTTCTAAAGTTTCCTATTCCTTTATCCTTCTCCACCCTGACTAMATATCTTTTGGTATTTCCAAATACATAATTTCTTGCCTCTCACCTCAGACATATTAAAAAAATTTTAGTGCTTTTTTTTTGTATGTGTAAAAATTGATAGTCTGTAAGTACTTTGAAGACTTTATCAGAATCAAAGCATATTCATAAAAATTACACACAATGAAAAGCTATTATGAATGAGCTTTGAGAATCCTTGCTTCTATGAATATTAAAGCAAAGCTTTTAAATCACTTAGAACTATATTGTTTCCTGGAGCCTTGAGCTGTTTGAGGAGTGGTCCAAACAATTCTACTTCTCTGCAAAATTGCCAAGAAGTTAGACTAGGAATCACTGACAGTTGTCTAGTGTGTTTTATTAATATTGCTTTTAAGTTTGTTCATGTTTTGTTTTGTCTTATTTCTTTTTTTTTTGTCATCTATCTATCTATCTATCTATCTATCAATAATCTATTTATCTATCTATCTATCTATCTATCTATCTATCTATCTATCTATCTCTATCTGTCTATGTCTCTATCTGTCTATGTCTCTCTCTATCTCTCTCTCTCTCTCTATCTATCTATCTATGGTGTCACTTCTAATACAAGATTCCCTTGCTCTTGCCTACTCAGGAATTCGGAATGAGCCCAAAGGATGATGAAAAATTCTCTTGCCAAACACCATGCTTTAGTTCTCCAGACTAAGTATCTGTTTGTATGAGAGCTGCTTCCAATTTCTATCAGAATCTTAGCTATTAGGAATGAGTCATTGTAATTCACCAGCACTATAATATAACATTTTGTGATAGCTTAGGAGTTGRGGGGGTGCACTTATACCCCTCTATTTCATGTAGTTGTAAAAGAACCAGATAGCCTGTCTATACTAGAGCACAGGACATTCTTGAAAAAGATGTAGCACTTCATCMATTTAGATAGCTTCATGCTGTTTAAAAGATGACTCAAGCAAACAAAATACTAAAACATTTCATTATCTAAGGGATCACAATCTTAATGTGGATTAAATTAATTGAGGGTAGAAACATGGGTAACTGCAATCCTGTGGGAGGATTCGGTATAGCTCTACTAAAGGGAAGTCCTGCATTGTAAACCTCTTGAAAATTTTCAAAGGGCTCAACAGATATGTGGCTAAAGGTAATCTGACTGCTAGTTTACCACTCCAAAGACTTGTTGAGTATTTGTCCAAAGACTTTTAAGGAGACTAAATTATCATGAAATTAGAGAGAAGGTCCCATTGATAAAACCCTGGTTAACAAAGATAACCAAAACAGAAATTATATGTTTTCATGAGAAAAGAGAAAGAGGTTACCACTGTAGTCCCACTGCATTCCCCAACATCTCGGATAAGAATCTTGGCTTATCAGCATATTTATAAATTATTAGAAAACTATATTCTCAGGGGGTGAAACAGTTTTTAGATAATATTATTCTTTAGAGCCCTTAAAGACAGGTAAAGGACCTTAGAAATTAATGAGACTATGTAATGAAGAGGCAGCTAATATTCATTTTAGGTATATACAACAAGATGCRCATGAGGAAAGAAAATGCTAGCATTACATGACACCTGACTATCTGCAGCTTTGCTCCTCATAAGTGAACCAGTGCTATGATAAATAGCTCTGTCAAAACACTGACTTAACATTCAGCAGTGGACAAAAAGGAATGTTAAGAATTGTTACAAAAGGAAGCAAGAGCAAATGCCAAATAAATGTTTATGCCACTTTGTAAATATATGCTTGATGTTCTCCTAGAATTCTGTGATTTTTTTCCTTATCTCACTTCAGCAGAATATAGGCCTACAGCTGAAATCAAAAAAGTTCAAGGAGCAACAAGGATGATCAAAGACATAAAACAGCTTCAGAATGAATAATGATTGAACTGAATGATGCTCAACTGAGAGATTACTGGATAGGCATATCATAAAGCTCTTCAGAATCAGAAGTGTCTGGAGGTAGTTGTGTTTACAGGACAGCAGCTGGGAGCTAATGAATAAAGCTGCAGTTTAAAACAGAAAGAGGTGGTTGATCATACAGTACTATTGTATATATTTTGAACTTTTTGCTAAATAATATTTTAAATTATAAAATAAATACATAAGCAAACAACTGGAAAGACACTTAGAAATGTGATGCAAGTACTTGGGAGGGGTTATTAAATAGATAAAGTACGTGAAGTTCAAGAAATTTGATAAACTGAAAACAACTGAGAAAGTATTAGAGAGAATAGAATCTGTGCTTGCCCTGCACTTTTTCCTAGTTATTTCCTTTGTCTTTTAGWATCAGGATACTGGGATACTAATATTTCTCAGAGCCCATGATCTCATAGTTTTCTGTACTTCAGTTCTGGTTCATTATTTATTTACATTTTATAATTACTACTTTTTTGTATTTATTCTTGTATGTAAAGTCAGTCTCTGCACAAGGGAATTTCACTAATCACTTCATGAAATGGATTCATTTGCACTGGTATTCTTAACAAATTTGTCCAAATTTTGTTCTCTGTTAAATACAAGCAGGCTTCCAGCCTCTGCAATAAACACATTCAAAGAATAAAACTGTCAAAGAAAGATATTCATGTGATTAATGAGGAGTATGAATAAGAACATATATGAATTTACTGGAAATTACTGGATGAACTTTGCCATTTAACTAAGTTAATTAAATTTATATTAACTCAATTTAATAATTATTGTATATGAGTTTTTATGTGTAGTTGTTTCTTTGAGGTTTATACTGACTTTGCTTGCTCTATTCAGGAGCCATGGTACAGGATAAAGTGCAGAGTTGCTTTACATTTTTCCTCAGAATGTACCTAGAGACATTATTTCAGAAAAAAATTTTCTGAAAGCAAGACAAGAATAAGCTTGGTTCCCTGCAGATTCTCTTGGAAGGGAAAAGTGAACTTCCTAATATATAATAAACAGTAATAATTTCAGAGTACTACCAAACAGGCATCAGGCTTCACACTCTTACCAACTGCATGCAACCAACCTTCCAAACCCACAATTATAAAAACCTCACTCTGTCTTTGATTATTAAGTAAGTCTKTACCTCAGGGTAATTACTACAAGCAAAATGCATGCAGTGACAAGGAACCTCAGCTTTTCTACCAGGTAAATAAATATGAAACAGAGACACCTGAAGGCATACTGCTAACCCAATCTATTTTACCTAAAAGAAAAACTGAAGAATTTTGCCTCTACTAAGCTTTGAATTCAGCATAGGTCTGCAACTGGATGTAAAAATGAAACAAAGCAAAGCAACAATAAAAAACAACTCCTCTCAAATTACCATTTTCTAAAGCAATAAAGCAGGTAATTATCTCCACAAAAAAACCCCAAAGCATAACAAACAGGATTCTAGGAACATTACATGTGTATGTTTCATTTGGAAAATCAGGCAAATCACCAGAATCCTGGCTTGGATTTTTAAAAGAATGCTAACCTTATGATTGCTTGCCAAGAAAAAAAATRTTTTGTTTAAAACCTTCTACATGGTTCAGTCTAATTAGCAAATTTTGCCAAGAAGGCCCCTAACAAGGGACCAATATCTGTCCCAACACATAGTCAACTCTCCTCCTCCCTGTGGTTCTTATGAGTTATTTTGCATCCTAATAGTTCAAGAAACTTCCTTCTTTTGTAACACCAAGATGATAAAGATCACCAGACTATTCTCAGTGTATTCATTAGACTTTGTTTTCAGATGAGTCGTAATTTAGATCTCAAGTAAACAGATGAATTCTCACACATCTTGTTTTCTCCAAAAAAATCATTGCTCAGTTTAGCTAGCACATGATAAATAAGATTACTAGTATGAGGTAAAATCCTTATGAAGACAAATCTGTTCAGAATTTCAACATGAATTTAGAGACCAAGCTGGACCTTTACTGCAGCACAGTCTGCTGTGGTGAATTGCTGCTCTATGAAAGCCACRCATTGCCTGTCTTCATTAGGAATTTTTTAGGCACTTGTTACCTTAGGTGACAGCACACCTGGTTTCCTACTGAAGACACATCTCCATGAGAATAGCTTCCATGCTTGGAAAAGATTTTGCTAGCTGCAGGCAGGTAAGTAAGTGAACAGGCAGACACAGGCACACAGAGCTTACAGTCATTTGAACTACTTGTCTGCTTCAAATTAAGCAGCAGTTAAATGTTTTATGGCTCATAGCCTAAATTTTGGAATTTGAGGCCCTTTCCATTCCCCCATCAGTTTGAGAGAGCCTAGTGTCAAGACCTTTGAAGACAGTCTTATGCAGGCTTTAAAAGCTTTTGCTTAGAGAACTCTATAGGGTAAGGTTTTGTTAATGTTTTTCTTTTAAGCAAAAAGTTCCTTATTTTTGTTTGTTTCAGTGTTTTCTTCCCCTTTTTTGTGTTTGTTTGTTTACTTGAGAATACATTAATCTTGAGGTAGGAAGGTTGTGGATCCTAAAGAACAAATGCTGATGATGCTATATGGATAAATAACAGCTAAGATTGATAAGAAAACTGATAGTAGCAGGTATCTAAACAAAATTAGTGGACTTCTACTTGTTTTCAAGAAAGTTAACAGAAAATAAATTTGGCAAATGGCAAGATTCCAAAAGCTGTAGCTAGAGCATGCCATAATTAATTTCATATTTTTTTTCTGATGTATGTCAGATAATGATTCATTTTGCAATAACTGTTTAATACAACACATGACTTCTCCCTCTTTGTTTTTGTTATGGAAGACTGAAAACAAAACAAAGCAGGAAAACATTGTCTCTCTATGCCAGTTATGGCTACAAGAAGGCAGGGGATGCAGGAATGGACTCATGATGTAAAAAGGTTCTTTTGCAGTTAGGGCAGAGAGTCTTACACAAATTCTTCTTTCAAGTGAACCTTTTGTATGTCAGTCATATACTGGTAATCTGCCCATAGCACCACATTTGTTTGCAGTCTCTTAATAATACAGAGTAAAATTCTTGACTTCTTGCTAAGTAATTGCTGTCTTCTGCAGGCTTGTAGGAGTTACAAATATTTCAGGTAGCTAATATACAAGGTACTCTTTACATATATTATATAAGCACACATATATGAACATGCATGTACATAGGTGTATGTAAACAATACAATTCAAAATAATCAGGTGATATTCAGCCATAACACATGGTCCTACCTATTTTCACCTAAGTGATCTACCTATTGGGCCTAGTGGAAAACAACTGACACACTTGTGAGTGAAAGCTCCAACAGTAATTGTCAGAGACAGAGTTTTGCTGTGATACCTGTACACCTGGAGACACYGGACTTTTGCAGGAAAATGGTGAGTACATCCAAGATCAGAGTTCTATAAATTGATATGATACTGTATCTGGCTCAAAGATTTTATTGTCCTACATACCTCTCTTTTAAGCAAGACACAGTTTTGCATATCAGTAATTCATCAATTTCAGGTATGTTTTAGCTAGAACACACTATGAATTGAAACACATGGTCAGTATCACTRTGTGACTGTTCAGGAAAGGCTTCTTCTCCTCAATTTTTTTTCCAGGGGAAACAAAATTATCAACAAGCATTTTAATATTCTCTTTTCCAAGGCAATAGCTTGACATTTTTATAAGTCAACTGGAAACACTCTTGGCAGGTTTGCTGAGTACAAATTTAAAATGTAACAGTGAACTTCTTGTTTTCATAATGTCCGCAAGAATATGTACACAACTGAGAGTTCTAAATTTAGGAGATCACTTTAGGCTTAAAAGATGTTTATTTTAACTGAGCAGAAGACCACAAGAAACAAGTCTATTTTGTAGAATAGATTGTACAATATTTTCCTCCTCAACCACCTCATCAGGTGAATTTTCAGGGTGAAAGGATTCTCCATCTTCTTTTTCCTAGACTAGTGAAATGAGCTATTGACAGGTACAAAAACCCTACAATGGTACCAAAACCTGCCTTTTATGTATTTTTGAGTTAACAGGATCAAGTGAGAGACAGTAGTACATCAACATTCTCATAACAAGCTGACATTCAAATGAGTGGATGAAACTGCTGAGATAATGATAAAACAGAAGGAAACCATTCAGGATAAGTGAACTCACTCTGGTTTGTATTTTATTATTCTTAAACACACAACAACCATCCACCACCCTCCTCTGAAGACATAAAGTCATATTCTTTTACACTAACTTCCTGGACTATGTATTGCCTTAAAAAATGCTCTTCAAGGCAACTCATTCAGACTGTTCAGGGAAAAATGAGGAGCAAGCAACACAAAAAAGGGAAACAACAAATGAATGAAATCTTTCTCCATTTTCAAGAAAAAATTCTGAATTACTCAACAATAGCTTATTTCAGGTTTTAAAAACGTCCACATTGAGAGGGCATTTAGCCATATATTTGATATCCAATTTTTCTCACCTTTCACAGCAGTCCCCTTCCCAATACTGTTTTTTCTGAAGAGCAATTGCCATGATTGTGTGAAAGCAAGGTTTAGAGTTCTGTGTCATACA
Source organism: Cardinalis cardinalis (assembly GCA_014549065.1). Lineage (NCBI taxonomy): Eukaryota > Metazoa > Chordata > Aves > Passeriformes > Cardinalidae > Cardinalis > Cardinalis cardinalis. The sequence continues at coordinate 291,518 of JACDOX010000088.1, read as the reverse complement.
AAAATCTGGCTTTCCAAAACTGTGCAGGTACTTTCATTCAACCTTTTTTGTAAAGTGATTTCATCCTTCTCTTTTTGTCATAAAACACTCCAAAACATCTCCTATCATGCGGATATGAAAAGGGATGGTATTCRGGGGACAAATTCACATTTGAGTGTTGCAGTTTGAGGAAGCTGCATCAAGTAGGGGATATAACTAAAGGTACCAGAAGAGAAAGAAGAGCATATGTCAGTGGCTTTAATTAGAGTGACAGAGAAGCTTGTGCCTATAACTTGATTTTTAGACTTTGTGTGGTGTGAGATAAAGCTTTCAGAAGTTGCATGAAGACATGAAACTTACTGCTGACACCGTGGGAAAGAGGAACCAAAAGAAAATATTCTGACTAGGCATCATAATTTCTGCACAGAAATTAGTTTTCAGATTTTTCTATAAAATTTATAAGGGTTAACAAATCATATATTTGTAGTTTAGAGTAGATCCAACACAGAAAAAAKAGAATATTTATCACTTTCAATTGGATGATGGAAAAATTTCAGTCCAGATGTTATATACTTTATAAAAGCAGATGTATAGCTGTGATTTTGATTATTTTTCAGCCAGTGTTTCTTAAGACCAACTAATATGTTTTGACTCCATCCAGTCTGATTCTTAACAAAGCACAATAATATTTCCTCTGTACAACTGCAGCACTTGTGCTTTTCATGCAGTTCCCTTCACAATGGGGAACCCTTCAACAAAAATAACTAAGGAATTGAAAGAGAGTTTAAGGGAAATGGAAAGGTRTGATACTGATAAAAAATTGATTGCAATCTGTTTGCTGCTGAGGCACAAACCCATAGCTTAATCTGTAATCCGTGGTCTGATGATAACTAGTTATTTTAGCATTTCAGAAAAAGAAAGCATTTATTTTCTTTACTAAGAACTCTTACAAAAGTTACTAAAAAGGAAAGCAGAAGAAAGAAACCACTAGAATTGCTTTTGCATAAAGTCATTCAGAGCTATGTATGCATAGTATGTTATAGGATTTGTTCTACCAGTTAGATAGAAAAAAAATGCAAATAAATCAGCACAACCTTACAATGTTTTATTGAAAAACAATGTTATTCAAATGCACAGTAAATGGATGCTGATTCTTTAGGAAGAGAAAGAAAAGTTGTCCCAACTGCCTCAGTCGTTCATGGGTTTTTCTGTTGGGAGTGTCTGAGAGCAGGCTGCATTGCTTCTGCTGATACCACTGAGCATAAAAAAAGATGGATGAAGGCAGTAAAATAAAAGACTTAAGTGAATCCCGTGTTTCTTTTGTTAAAGTTACATCACTAAAGAACTTAAGGATGGGACATGATGCTGCTATTGGCTTATTATTAAGTAATTTGGTGAATTGTTTTTTTAATTTAAATTTAAAAAAAAAATTCTCATGGTACTTATTAATAATTTCTGTATTCATATATAGAAAAAACAKCATTTTTTCCACCCAAAGAGGTAGTGTAAAAATACAAATGGAGCTGTTAGATAATGTGGTGATCAGTATTGTAGAAAAGACGCTGTATCTGTAAAAAAAATAAGATGCAATTAAAAATGGCAGAATTTACTGCAGAAGAACTTCAGCTTTTTAGTGATGATTTCCAGATTCTGCCTTGCAGTAGTAGTGATTGAGTGGCCCAGGTTTAACTAGATGGGTGTGCTGAAGGTAGCAGGCCAGGGGTCTTTTTTCCTGTGTCTCATGAGGGGCTTAAGGCATAGCTCCTCATCACAAAAGAAGCAAGCTGGCTGGAATTGTTCAAACCTGGAAGCATATTCTGAAATTTTGCCATAGACCACAGTTCCATCAGCTCTGTTAGCTGAACTGCTCATGTATTTGTTCCTGGAATAATTTCAGTCACAGTGGACAAGTCAATATCCAGTTGCTCAAACTAATCCAGCTCAATTTGAGGACTGCTTAGGACTTCAGTAACTGAGCCTAACAGATGGCAAGTCTGAGAAGGGCCTTGGGTAGGGCCTTTGCCAGCTCCTTCAAGAAATACTACAATTTCTTTTGCTCCTTTACAGATATCCAAGAAATCCTTCAGTACTATGGAGCAAATTATGTTGCTTCTTTAGATAGCTTAGGTTCCTATTCTGGATAATCTAATCACCAGTGCCACAGCTATTTTTGGCTGTGAATGTTAATAATGAGTTTTTAAGCATGAAATGGGTAACTGGGTTATTCTTTATTTATATACATACAGTACACTCACAAATACATGCAAATTTTTACCCATCCAGAAGTAATTTAGAGTTAAAGATTAATGCTAGACGTAAATAAGCATATTTTTTTGGTATAATACTTGAAAAATTAGATCTCCTTCCTGTTCCTCAATGTTTTGGTAGAATGACTGCCTAGAAGACATTTGTGGAAAAGGCATTATTGCTCTTGAAAAGTAGGGGTTTTTCATCCCTTTTGTGAATGCAGTTTCACATGACTCAATCAGTTGAAGAATATTTTATACTGAAAAAGCACAGCCTCCCATGGTCCTGACTTAGACCACCTAGAATTGACTCTCCCTTCCCTGTTTTTATTGATAAAACAGAAGTAGTGAGCTTAGTGACCTGAATTAGATTTCTGAAGGGCAGACACAGAGCTGGTATGAGGGAGAGGGCAGGGCTGTGTATCTGGGTATCAGGGAGGAGGCTGGAAGGGATGACATCACCTCTTTCACTGTCATTAGGTTGCAGGACTGCCTTAATTTTTATCACACCTTCTTGAAGACTGTGCTACACTCAATACAGCGAGCGACTTAGTCCCAATTTCAGTAATYCCATCAACACTGTGGTTGAACTAACAATAGTAAAAATAGGCCCCACTTGGCTTTCTTCTGACTAATTGTAAGTCCATGATAGAGCAGGAATTGAACAATCCTCCAAAGCTGGTGCCCAAATGAGTCACTCTTAAATTATACACTGTTTTTTCAGGGTATACTAAGGTACACTCGATCCTAAATAGTTCCTGGAAAAAATATGTTTGTTCTTGCTTTGTCTTTGTGTTTATSTAAAATAAAAATATTATATAACAATTTAATGTCAATAAAAACACTGACTCAGGGCTATACACCCAAAGTACATAGTTTGCTTTTCAGTGGCAAAAGGTTATGACATTTAATTCTTAGCCAACTTTTCACATATCTCTATTTACTCTTCGCATGCATATAGTCAGATCAAATACTTCCGTGGGTAAAAACATACTGCCATGCATAAAAACACACTGCCATGAGTAAAATGCATTGTACAATAACATGTAGTTTCTACAGACTGCAAATTTTATCTGCACACACATGTATGTGTATGTATGTGCACAAGTATATATTCACACAGTAATGGAAACAATGATCTAGAAGGAAATAAGTCACTGAGAGAAATCCTATTCTGTTGTAGGAGAACACATTGTATTCCTTCAAAGTTCTCTATTTGAAGGCTTTTACTTCTACTGATTTCATTAGAAGTGTATTCCAAATACTGAAAGGTCTACAGGTTAGGACTCTTTCTTCCATAAGAAGAAAGTCTAAAATACTAATGACCTCTTTTTTTTCCTGCTGACATCCTTTCTTAGCTTAAAAGAATTCCTTTTTTTGTTCTTGGTGTTTATCTCTCATCAGGATCACAAGGATATGTTCACTTTCTGCAAATCAGTCATATATGCTTGCTGTTTCTATTACCAGATTAAGAAAATTAAGCTTATGCGAAAGACAAATTTCATATATTTTTTCTAATCTAAATAGTCCTCCTCTGGATCTGCCTTAGGTGTTTGAACATACTCATTCAGAACYGTTCCAGGATTGTTGAAAGGGATATTTTTGTAACAAAAATTTCCCATATGCTTCCTTTGATTCCTTTGGCCTTTTTCTCTCCCGCAATGCATGACAGTTTAGTGCTATTCTGTAGTCATCTTAAATCCTTTTTTCTGGGCATTTCAAGCAGACCGGATTCTTGTTTACTGAATAATTTGAAGATTTTCTCTTTTATACTATTGAATGAAAGTTGGCTCCTCCTTTCTTCTCTAGCATACAAGGTCATTGAGAAGTTTATGGAAACTGTTTTACACATTTCCAAACAGCTGTGTTTGGAAGTTGTGAAACTGAATTTCAAGTCACACATTGTTGGAGAGCTACAGATCTTGCTGTGATGGATCACGCGTGCTGCTCACATTGATCTGGCATTGTACCATGTGCTTCTAAACAGTCACAGGATTGACCAAGCAGCAGCTGTTAAATATAACTTAATCAACTGCATCTAGTTCTTGGAAGGAGTTCTTGTGACCAGGAAAAATATATGCCTATGACTTCATAATGGCCCTGGTGTGACAGGAGTGCAGAACCACTCAGGGAATTTCCATTTTCAGTGTAATGTGTTTTATTGAAGATTCATACTGACATGGAAATTTTATCCAGCTATTCCTTTTTCTCTTTTCATTGTCTCCTTTCATTTATGGCTAAAAAAAAAAAAAAGCAAAGGGAGTCACTGTAAAGTTACAATTAGTTTTCAGATAACTATTTTGTTTCCTTAACTGTGGTCACAACCAGCCCTTCTTCTCTATTAACCTGTATTCTTGTAGTAATTTACCCCATTTCAAGCATGCAAAAGAGCAAAGTCAAGGTTCTAGAACCTCTTGGATGAGCTGTAAGTAAAAACAACAATACCAGGATCCTAGGGAAAACAAGCAAACAAATAAACAAAACAAGCAGGAAAAAGGGGTGGGAATTCTTCCTTCCATGCTACATAATGAATTCTGACTTCATTCCTGTTTTAACAGAACCCTTTCTCTGCATCACAGATATAGCATCACTGAAATAGCATTCTGTCACTTATTTTAATATATTTAGTAAACCATGACAGCCATTAAGTATGAACAATAAGATAAGAACCTTTTGAGAAAAATAAATTAAAGTGAAGAAAAAAAAAGATTCTTTTTGAAATATTGAAATTCTCAGTGTCTTATTACACCTTGCTACTTACTCTGSTTCCCAGGGGGTACATAACCTCATGTTCCCTTTCTCACAAAGAAATCAGAGATGTAACTGATATGGAAGAGGGAAGTAAAACAAGAGTTCACCATCCCTAATTAATGGTTATTGTCTTTTCTTTAGAATGTGCTTGAGGACAAATATTCCACAGTGGATCTGAGACACCTGATATAAAATCAGTTTACAGTTTACATCAAAAAGCTTACTTTTGACAGAGGAAATACTTCCCTGCCTTCTCTCTCAATTTTAAAATTAGTGTCTTCTTCTGTACATCTGTTTTGCACAGATAATAACTAGATGAGACAAAATGTACTAAGAATTAGGTCTCTTTTCTTGTTTCTTTAATAACTCAGGACAAATCCTTAGCATTGGGTTACTAATGTTTTTTCATTACATCAAGGGAAGAATTTGTATTTGCTGACATTTCTGGATTTTGGAAGAGTATCTAGGTCTTTTTTCCCCCATGTTCTCTCTGAAATAACTGGCAGTCCCATTTAATAATTCTTGACATGCAGAACAGTTTGGCAGGTTTAGAGAAAAATTAAAAATAAGTATTGATTCTGAACACATTGCCCTTAGCAACGGGAAGGAGGGAATAGAGGTGTGGATGTATTCTTGGAAATATTGGAAACTCAAATGTAAGAATATGGTTTTGTTGCATTTTATTGCACTTTAGATCATYGCAATTATATAAAAACTCAAAATGTTGAATTACATACCCTCTAGGTGGGAAAGACAACTTTAAAAACAGTTTTCCACAGAGGTACTACAGATTCCTGAATTCACCTTCTTCAAAGGCTTTTCTTCTCACTACGTCCAGATGTCTTTCTGTAAATGACACTGTGATGACCTAAATGTGTCAGTGCTTTAATCAGCAATTTCAGATTTTTCTTTTCTCTCTCTAAAAAAGTATTATCATGCAGCCAACACACTTTGAGGAATTACACCCAAGATATTGTTCTAACATATGTCAAAAAAATTTCCATTCAATAACAGAAACTCCCCCTCTTTAGGTACCAGCTGTAAGCTGAGAACATTCTAATAGCTCTCTAACACTGACAGAATCCTTCATAAAAAATTGGTTTGTGTCTGTGAGCATATATGTATGAAAACRGAAGGATGGAAAATCTGTTTTTTATTTTCTGAAAGCAAGAAATGGCATGAGATKAATATTTGCTCAAAATTTCATGCTTTCTTCCTTAAAAGCACTCTTATTACAGCATGTGAATAATATGTATCTTGGCTATGATAGGGAAACTTTGTTATAATTGAGTGGTGAGGACAGCTCTACCGACACAGTCTTAAAACCTTCGAAGAGTTTTGAAGCTGGGGAAGGAATTTTAAAAGGAAGGTTCACAAGAAGTGAGAAAAAWATTTTGCTCAAATAAGTGAAGTAGAAGGTTTGCTAGTATTTCTGCACAAAAGAAAATCTATGGATTTGTATGGCTCAGCATGAATTAGCAGAGGCATGCAGCTATGAAAAGGAAAACATATAAACAAAACTGCATAACCACAACTTGCAAAGTAATCCCTCTCCCTGCACCTCACTAGCAAGGCTTTCATTAGAATAATTTGTTCAGTTCTTTTTTTCCTCTCCAAAACAGGCTGTGGGTCAGCTGAAATGCATGTAGAAGAGAGAAGCAACAATGATTTCAACTCTGGAAACCGTGATCTACAAGGAAAGCCTAAGTGATTTTGATTTTTTTTTTTTTCTTCAGGAGCAAAAGAGAAAAAGAAAGGAATATGGTGTGGAGAAGGAAAGTAATAAATAAGCCATTAGCAAAGAGGAAGGGAGTAATGCTTTCCCTGTTTGTTGTAGATAAAATGAGAAATAATGACCTAAGTTGCAAAAAGAAGGAGTTATATAAGATATTTAGAAAAAAACTTCTAAGAGTAAGAGTAATGAGCTGCTGACAAGCTGGGAAGTTCTTTTAAAACAGGTTTAACAAGTGTCTGTCCKCACATCCGTATCTGATTCTACATTAACTCAAATCTCTTTTACTTCTATGATTTTATGTTCACTTACAATGCACATTTTAGGTACACCGAATATATAAACWTGCCTCACATAACTGGTACTTGACYTTTTTTCCTTAACCAAAACATTTTGTTATGGAATATTTCAAGTGCATCCCTCGGCCTGGGAGATGGATTCATGTTGGAGAAGTTGATGGAGAGCTGTCTCCCATGGGTGGGATCCCATATGGGAGAAGATGAAGAGTTTGAGGAGTCTTCCTCCTGAGGAGGAGGGAGTGGCAGAGACAATGTGAGATGAGCTGATTGCAACCCCCTATTCCCCACCCTCTCGTTCCACTGAGAGAGAGGAGGCAGAGAAAATCAAAGCGGAGCTTGGAAWGAAGGGAGGAGTAGTGGGGAGATGTTTTCAAGATCTGTGTTTGTTTCTCACTATCCTACTTTGGTTTGATTGGTAATAAGTTCAGTTTATTTCTCCAAGTTAACTGAGATTTGCCTGTTATGGTAACAGTTGGGTGATCTCTCTGTCCTTATATTGAACTGTGAACCTTTCCATAGGTTTTCTTTCCCCAATCCAGCTGAGGAGAWGAGTGCCAGAGAGGTATTGGTGGGCATCTGGCATTCAGAATGAGTCAGCCCACTACAAAATATCTGAAAATAGTAATGTTATAATTTTGAATTTTACTCAATATATTTTATTTATCACCTACTTATGTTTCCAATAAAATTGTTGATTTCGCACAAAAATGAATTTTACTTTGATTAAAAATAAASAAACATTGGGCTGAATTTTTTTTCRAATTTTTATTTGTGCAGTTATAGGAAAACTAGTTATTTAGATAGATCTATTTCATAAGTAATTTTTACTCTCTACAATATCCAAGGATGATTCCTCTGCAGATAAAATATTGGTAAAATCTGTTTCGTCACCTGTGCATCACCATGTTTCTGATGACCAAAGGGAAGGTCTTATCAGCACAGAAACCTCAAGGAGGCAGTTTATATATTGGGACCTTGAGCAGCGTCAAAAATATCTCTGTTCAGTGGTATATCCGTTTGGAGGGTACATGCAGAATCTGAAGTCCACTTCCTTCCACAAAGGATTTGCTCTGTTTTAATAAGATTACTGTCTGGGGAAAGACAAGAGTTGTTGTTGTTTAATGGATTTAAAATGTTGATATAGAAAATTTCAGTTTGGGATTTCAAGTGGGAAAGGAACAAAAGCATGACCATTTGGGATAGCTATGAATATTCTTTAAAATTTGAAATAAAAAGAATAAAGCAATCTTTTTCTAAATCTAACTCAAATATGTTGTTTAGAGATAGGGRATTTAAGTGTTTCTTTCATTGTTCTGACCTCTGCTGACTATTTACTGTTTAGATAAAAATAGCACAAACAAAAATATTTACTTTGTTTCCATAGGTTTTTATTCCTAGAATTAAAAAATAAACAACAAACAAAACAAACAACAAAAAAAATAGGTTGGAGGATAAAAGAAGTGTCAAAAAGTGGTATGATGAAAATAATTTTTTTGGTAGTGTWTCTGGGTGTTGCATGATTATGATGTTACCATCTCTGACAATATTTTCCATGTTTATTTTACTAGTTAAAATATTATAGTATAATTGAAACCAGCCACACTTGAGGTCTGTAGAAATATTTTTGCTTAAGGCAGAGCTAGATTTGATGGCAGTAAAATTAAGAAAGGCATGATGGCAAACATGTTTTACAGATGTTCAAGTTTGGTTCARATTCTTGAGTTTCAATTTGGATTCTGCTGCACTTTATTTTTATGGAGAGAATAAATAGCTCATTAACTTGCAGGCACAGAACAATTAAGCACTGGAAAGGACTCACAGTTTGCCTAACTCCCTGAGTTCAGGACATCTGTTTAGGGTCTGAAGTAAACTGAAGTTTTTCAGAAAGATTATGTCAAAGATGGTGATTCAATTTCCTTTGAAAAAACAATGGTWAAAATTCCAGCTACAATGAGATATATAACCACTGCCTTTTGTAAATAGGTAGACCATCCTGATCCAATTTCTCAGACATTTTTGCATTTGCTTCAGACTCACAAAACAGAGCTATTGGTAGCTTCCCAAACAGGCTTGACAGCAAATTCTATTTCAAAATAAAATCACAGAAATTCCAGCCACTAAAATTCTGTCAAGAATATTAAGTTCAGAAAATTGCAACCACAGAATTAACTGACTCACCCACTGATTTAAAGTATTAACTATGTAATTTGAATTACCTTTTTAATGGAGACTTGTATCAGGCAACATGAATGGATATGCATAATTTGTAACATTCCCACAGAGGTGATATTATTTTTTCCAGGTAGACAGCTCAGAGTGGTCTGGTAGCCTGGTTACTTACTAGGTAAAAAATTTATTTTGGGTGGTTTTGCACATGTCCCAAGAGGCATGCACGTTATGTTCCTCTGGTGGTTACAAGTAAAATATTCTGCTTTAATTTAAAAAAGGTTAAGTAACCTTACAAAATTCACAGATGAGCTAATGCTGGCTGTATCCTGAAATTACCCTGTAGACATCTCCTAAGTATTAGAGAGTGGCTATGGTTGGATGAGAGCTAGTACAGGCTTAGGAGAGATTGCGAGGGTAGGCAGGAAAAGAGAGTGTATAGGACTTTCTGTGTATTTACAGTAATTATCCTGTCCAAAGTCCCTTTGGATATCCCAAAAGAATTGTGCCTCCCAGGTGAAAACAAGGAAGGAATAAAAAAATTATAAGTTATGATACGATTTAGACTTAAGTTTGATACTTTGAAAATATGTAGTGGAAAAGACACTTATAGAAGACTTWAGAGAACTTGGACTTGCTAATACTGAAAAACTTTTCCAGGATTAGGTAGTAAATGAAGAAAAGAGATGAAGAAGGGATATGAGTGCCTAAATTTTCTGGTAACACTTATGCCAAGAGAATGCTTGGAATTTTCATGTTAATCTGAGTCCATACTTTCCCTTGCAGGGGATGCCAGAGTAGGAACATAAGCATGAGTGCTAAAAGTAAGAATAAGGTATTAGAGGTTTAATAATCTGAAAGACAATGTAACTGTTCTACAAGTGGAGTATCTGTATGTAATGTTGATGCCAGTCACAGGGCAGAAATAATTAGAAGATGAGCAGGGATAACAAACCAGTTTAATACACTTGCTCTGTGCCACGGGGTGGTGTTGGAATGCACTCCCTTTTAAATGACAGCAGCGTTCTGGAGGTGTCATTAAGAAATGAAGAAATTAACTCAGGGGTGAAATCAGTATTTAAGGACCTCTCAGAAAGGGGCCTTCTTATATCAAGACTTTGCCTGAACACAGAACTATTGCCACAACCTCCCTGTTGCACCTCCTCCCTGTTCCCTCATCTAGCAGCTGCCTGACACTGCTTCAGAACTCTTCAGAAATTTGCTTGGTCTCATATATTTGCAGTAACAAAATTCAAGGAGGCTTTTTTTGTACTTATAAACCTTAATTAAATCTGAGGCTACTGGAAAGGAGACAGATTATTTTTGAAAGTGCTTTTAAATTTATTTTCTCAAAATTGTGTGTAGTATAAAATTGTTTCTGTATTATAGTCGTATACAATTCAAAAGTTTCCCATTGAAGTGAGTTATGCCCTCCTTKACTTATTTTACTGACCTTCTTTTATTGTCAATGAAGTTAAATACAAAGTATAAAGTATTTTGGTTGAATGATCATTGAGGAGAGCCTGCAAAGCCTATGGGGGAAAGAAAAAACCTCAATACTCATTGATTTTAAGTCATAAATACTTATATGAACCTTAAACATACAATTATTTCATTAATTTTGGAGAGATATTTTATTGACTATTACTAAATTCAAAATTAGTAATGTTCATAGTGGTCCTATTTAATTGGCTTCTAAATAATGAAAGAAACTGTATGTTGTACTCCCTTGAGAAATGAAGGACAAACAATAAAAGGATATTAGTGGTACAGTGTAGTATCTAGTCTACTCTGCAGCTATTCTGTAGTATCTATCTATAATAACATTCTCAGTATCATTTCAGACCAAAGTTCAGGGTGTTCTTACCGCTGTTTCCATATTTGTTCAGTGAATGTGTGAAGGGATGAAGTCTGCTAGGAAGGCAAGAGGGTGGTGGTACAACAAGCTATTACAAGACAAACTGAGTTACAGATTTACATCAGTAATGTTGCTGAAGTGTATGGGCTCACCTCATCTTAGCTATGAGATAATATGAAGTTATCTATTCCTCAATGAAACACATATAATAAAATAATAGAATAGCTTAGATTAGAAGGGACTTTAAAGATCACCTCGTTCCAACCCCTCTGCTGTGGGCAGGGACAATTTCCAGTAGACCAGGCTGCCCAGAGCTCCATCCAACTGCTCTTGAGCACTTCCATGGGTGGGGCATCCACAGCTTCTTTGAGAAACCCGTTCCAGTGCTTCACCACCCTCGCAGRGAAGAATTTCTTCCTAATATCTCATCTAGACCTAATGTCTTTTAGTTTCTAGTTTCTGTCCACTTCCCCTTGACCTATGTAAAAAGTTTTCATGCCCTTGCAAAAGTCTCCGACTTTCTGGAATGTTCCCTTCAGCTACTGGAAAGACTCAATTAAGTCACCCTGAAACTTTCTTAGCCTTCCTTCTTCGTGTTTATGACAGCGTGACAACACATGTGTGGGAATAAGTGGAGTGGCTATTTTGCATATCTAATAAGTGATGCATTAGCTGCACCTGTACTTTGAAGGCATCCTTACCATGAGGAATCTACTCCAAAGACTTTCAATRTTTAATTTTGTTTCTGACAGCATCACCTCAAAATGTTTCCATCACTTTCAAAATGAATTATGATTTGTAGCTTGAATAGTAATTATATTTTATTTCTTAGTAATGACTGTCAGTGGGTGAAATATCTTCAGGAAGAATGCATTTTGCTAAGATCTCTGTCCTCGAACAAGGAGCGTCTTCCCGAAACGTGTCGCAATCCGTATGAGSGGGCGCCATCTTGTGGTGTAATTTGTACTGTCCTGGGAAACCTTTGCGTGCCTTTGCTGCAGTGAAACGAGAAATGGGTGGGGCAGGACACCTGGCTCGTGTGTAACTAATGAAGTATAGTTGAGGTTTATAAAAATGTTCGATAACCTCGTATTTTAAATATGTTAAGCTTAGCTCGAGAAACTTGTGGACTTATTCTGATCCCTACATAAGGTTTACTTCTCATACAGAATCACAGAATGGGTCAGGTTGGAAGGGACTACAGTGGCTCATCTGATCTAATCCCTCTGCTTGAACAGGGTCATCCTAAAGCAAATAGCACAGGATTGTATCCAGACAGCTCCTGAATATCTCTGGGAGGGAGATTCCACAACTGCTCTGGAAAATCTGTTACCMTGCACTCTCACACAGTAAAGCTCTTCCTCATATTCAGGTGGAAAACCAGCTCTATCATGCACTTTTAAAAACAACTAATTAATGTCTTCTGAACCTACTGAACCTGCCTAATGAGAATAACCAAACACATCTAAAGTAACACTGAGAAGTTTTCAAGGCAAGTCAGTGTGTTATTTGGCTTGCTAAGAGAGGACATAAAACATAAGTGGGTTTGAGGCTGAACTCAATATCTCAGTAGAGGTTTTAAATTAGATTTACTTAAATGGGGACTAATACTACAAGAAAAATATTTTCAGCCTTGTGAGGGAAGGTGCAAAGCCCTGCCCCAGATAGTGACACCCCCCAGGCCCCAGTGTATGGTGAGGGATGAGCAGCTGGACAGGAGGTGCTCAGAACAGGACCATGAGCCAGAAACGTGCCCTTGTGACAAGGACCCCGATGCCAGGCTTGGATGCCCTAGCAGTSCTGCCAGCAGCCTGAGGAAGGTGATTGCTCCCTTCTGCTCAGCACTGGTAGAGTCACACCTGCACTACAGCGTCCAGTCTTGGGGGATTTCATCAACTCATGTAAAAGTTTGTGTGCAGCACATAAAGATGATGGAGTCAGGCTCTCAGGCTCTTTTAAACAGCGCTCGGTGGCAAGATTGGAGGCAATGAGCGCAAACCAAAACACAGGATGTTTTCTTAGAATATTAGGAAACACTTTTTACTCTGAGGGGGACTGGCACAGGATGGCTGCAGAGGCTGTGGAGTCATCGTTAGAGATAATCAAAAGCTCTCCRAACACGGCCCTGGGCAATTGGGTCTAAGTGGCCCTTGTTGAGCAGGGATTTGCACAAGAGGACTTCCAGAGGCCCCTTACAACCTCAGCCAATCTGTGACTTTGTAACTCTGTGAAATAAATATTTAAATATTTCATTTTTGTTAATGAGAAAAYATTATATATAAAATATATATTTATTTACAAATTTTTTTAAATATTAATAAATTTTTGAGAAAGTATTATTCAYTTCCAAAAAGAAAATTGCTCTGTAATTCTAGGTCTGTGACTTTTGAGGATTGTTGTCCTGGGTTTTAAATTCATGAGCTTGTGTCTTATTCAGAAAAAAAAAAAAGTATGTTCTTAGATCTGATAATGTATAAATAATACACAATAAAATCCACTGTATGGATTATGTGAAATKAAATATTTTAAMATTTTTTTWAAATATCTAGGTATTTCTAAAATTAATAGATCACTATATATATGCAATAGTGAAAAAAGSATATTTGATATGTCTTCCCAGAAAATTATTTGAAAGGGCCACTTAGTTTATGCCATAAATCATATATTGATATCTTTAAGATCTGTTACTTTTTCCTATGATTCTCAGATCACATTGCCTGGCTGTTACTTTCTTTTTTAATTGCTTCTTGCTCACTTGGTATGGGGCATTTGCAGTTTTCATGCTCTGGGAACTGCGTACCTCATCATGGAAGCATTTGCTACTGCAGTAGTTTCATGATATTGTTGCTTGTGAATAAATCTGAACAAGGGCAGAAGTACCAGCTGTGCTTCACYTTAGGGAAGACAAGATGGTATAAATCTGCTGGGGCAACAGCTGTCACAAATAGCAAAGATCTGACAGTTCTGCAGSTTCTGTGAAGGCTCACTCAAGATTTCTGCTAAGGCTTCTCTGGCATTCTTGTTTCATTTGACTGTTCCTTTGAGAAATTTCCATTTTATAAAGCTCCAGGCCATAGGTTTGCTGCACTGAATTACTTGCAACTGATAATGRAAACACTTCATTTGTATGTCAAAGTTGTTGTTTTGYGTCCCATGGACATGATAAACAAAYTGAGAGGCATGAACTGATGTTGCCTTTTGTGGGCAGGGAGTGACAAACATCTGAGCTGTCTCCTAAAGACAGGGCTGTTGTTGGCTGTGCTCTTTATAAGAGCATTAACACTGCTGTAATCAGATTAGAGGAACTCAGAGTGTTCTCAAATGACTTCTTATCTGCTAACTTCAAGTTTTCTATCAAGGAGTACATAGGAGGTGCTCAGAGACCTATAAAATTTTCATAAGGCTATTTTGCTGCAAGTGAAACTCTTTGCCTTTTTGATAATAAGTTCAGCAGGACTATTTTGGAGTGGCTGTACTTATTTCAATAGGCATTTATCAAGATAACATTCCCTGAGTTTCAGAACAAGGGTTTTTTTCAGAGCTATAGCCCATATAACAATCAAAGGCACTCTACTCAAAGGCACTCTACTCCTTCTCTCTCTTGCTGTCACTCTTGAAATACCTAATGGTAGTGCACGGTAACCRCTGCTTTGGGTTTAACAATTTTTTCCAATGGTGTTGTCTGTTCCTCTTTTGACTTTAAATTCATTTAAATTCAAAAATATAATAAAAATTACTTCACAGTTTCTGAAAAAAGGTAAGTTTATTTTCTTTTTTGAACAAAATATCTACAATGACATGGGTGACACCATAAATTTCACATTTTTAACACTTCTGACTGCAGAGAATGTCAGTTTAAGTGCAATATGATACTGTAATACAATAAAAAGGAATCTAATAAAATCCATGCACAACACATTTATAGATTTTTACCAAAAAAGGAAGTGCTTTGAGATGAAATTGCTGTCTGAGAGAACTCACAGGGGAATATTTTGAAAACTCACAGACAAGTTATTAATACACTATCATATAAATTTTTATTTTTTCTCCCTGTAGCCTTTAAAAAGCCAGGATCACTAACACACAAAATACCATATATTATTTTAAATCTTTATGTCAAAAGCTTATGGCACAATTTCTTTTTATACAGCTCACAATTCCACATTCATGGAGCATCAGTAGCTACTTGAGTCCATTTCATCTGTTAATATCACTCTGACGTACATTAAAACACAAACATAAGAAATGTTTCTTGCATATTTCACAAAGATGAAAGTGAAGAAGTGCAGTAATATTTGAGAATGTCAAGAAGACAGGATGAGCCAACACATTTTCTGGCATTAATCTACTGCTTCTAGCAATCTAACCTGCTTCCACAAGCCTTCCAAACTGATAGTACTTCAGCAATTACTGTAGGTTACTGCTGCCTGAAGACCACTTTTCTGTAACTGCTCCAAAACAGAACACCTCTTTTATTACTAACAAGAGGTCTGGTTTGAGATTTATGGTTTTCTTCTTAGTTGTCTCAAATAGGAAAAAAGCTGTGAAATCTGATATTGTACTCATCTAAATAACCACATGATTGTGCAGTAAGATGTGGATAAAGTTATTTTACTACCTCACAGGGGTACTGTATGTATTACTTGCTCATTCAGCAGTTTCACATTTTAAGGCCAAATTCTATTCTGTTGGATTAGATTAATTTCTATGATAGCTCAAATGAGAGCAGAAGCTGAACGAAAAGTGTATCTTTTGCACCAATCATGTCAGCTTGGGCTAGGAATAGTATAAATAAATTCATTTCCTTCTACTATAAAATTATTGCTGAAAATAATACTTTTTCTTTTTCTAAGGTTAAGGAAGACCTTTTATCTTTCCCTACTATTAAAAAATATAAGGTTTTGTACAGTTTMTTATATTCTATCTTTATCTACATTATCAGTCTACAGTTCTGTAAGGGATTATACACAAAGTGGAAGCGTTATCTCACTCCTTAAATGTAAAGTGCTCATTTAATCACCTAAATATTTCTGTCTAGTGAGTAAACAGAATCATCTCTCACACATCACAAATGATTCTTTATAGAGCAGATTTTGGAATGAATGATAAGAAAARGAATCCAAAGAAATCTAGTGTGTGACTGAGCTGAAAAAATAATTAAATGTTAAGTAAATGCTCTAATCCTCTTGAATTACACTAACCTGTTTAAACAATACTGCTTGCTGTCAAAAGTCCTTGAAAGTAAAGCGCACTTTATTTTGGTGTTAAAATAGCTGAGTTCTAATAGTACAATATTAGTATTCCTTATTCCCTTACATCTTCACATAGTTTATCAGCATTATAGAGAAAAA
This sequence comes from Cardinalis cardinalis, assembly GCA_014549065.1. Lineage (NCBI taxonomy): Eukaryota > Metazoa > Chordata > Aves > Passeriformes > Cardinalidae > Cardinalis > Cardinalis cardinalis. The sequence continues at coordinate 275,136 of JACDOX010000088.1, read as the reverse complement.
ACCCATCCCTCTAACCATGCAAGCCTACTGTGTTGATATTTGAATCTAGTTTTAAAAATAAAATGCATTTTGCTGTTTGGAATTTAAGTAGGAGTTTGGCACAGTGATAGTGGAATGTTTCTGCTGCATATCTAAGGGGCTTTTCTTCTCCTCTCTGAAGGTACTGAAATTTTTTGCCTTCTGAGGGGTGACACGGATTTGGCCACATCTCTCTTTAGTGCAGAATGAAAAGACAGTCATGTAAGAGGTTCCAGGCTCTGCTTTGGGCTTTCTCACTCCCTGTGGCTCCTGTTCTGCTGTCCACAGCCCAGACTTTTCATCCTGTACCTTCCTGTTTTGCTTCTCTTTCTGTCAAGAAAGAGGATGATGTGGAAATCAATCTGCACAGGTAGAAACCACTGTCACAAAACAACATAAACTTTGCAGCAGATGATATAAATTGTTTCCCCCTGTAGTTACTGCTTCCACCTGATCAAGAGCATCTACAGAGACACAGCAGGATTGGGAAAAATACTAAGAGTGCTTGATCCTTTTTTTCCCTTCAGGGTGACTGTGTCAGCTCCTCAGTAGCTCTGTTACTGGGCTATTCCTCCGGATCCTCCAGCGTCTCTGTTCTCATTGTCTTACAGTGTCCTTCTAGTGTCAGTAATTAATTTTCAAAGGATAGGGCTGGTCCACAAAAACATGACCTGAGAAGTACAGGGTCTGCACCTATGTTGAATGATGACTTGGGACAAACCTGCATTATCCTGTCAGACTGGGATTGTGCTTATGAGAAGCTTTCTTGTGTGGATTTGCCAAGGAGTTGTTCTCTGCAGAGCCCAGGTCCAGTGATAGTGAAGTGAGGTAGCAATTACTTCTGCCTAATGAATGGGGTCTTTTTTATCTGTAGGAGGAAGCCTGCTAGGTACCATTTGCCTCAGGCATTATCTCCTTGATGAGCGTTTTTCTGCATTTTCACTGTCTCTTTGATGAGAGTGCAACAAAAATACTGCAATCTGGTAAATACTGCAGAGTACCTTTCAATTCTTGCATCTTATCATCATTTCCTGCTGCTTCATTATACGGTTGCAAACATATAATCTCTTACAGTAATCTTAGCTGATGTCAGTAGCTGTTGAATCCAGCTTTGCACAGAGGGCTGGCATGCCTGCTGGCAGTTTTGGACTATTCCTGTTGTCAGTGGTGAATAGCAGGCATTTGTGCCTTGAAGTTTCTTATCATCTTAAATGACATTTCTCTCTTTCTCTACCATGTGATTTTATACTAAGTAATTTAGGAATAATCTAAATGAAGATTAAATTTAAAGTTATTTTTTCTTTTGAAAAACACATTAGTGGACTACAGAGCCTTATGTTACCTTGGTAAATGTTATGGTTCCATTAAAAAAATCCACAAAACCGTCAGCTCCAGAGAGATCTTGGTTCCGTTGTATTAAAATAGAATCACATGCCAAGTGTTATGTGCATTTGAAAACAGCCCTTAAACAAAATACAATTGATTTTGCTGATAACTGAAACATGTTAACARCCTTTCCATACAATATAACTAACCCTAACTTTAGGAGAGGTGAATATCAGCTATAAATTCGTGATACCCCCTCACACCTTCATAAGCGAATTCTGGAACATGCACATAAAGAAATCAATTAAAAAATTCAGACACTGTATCATAAAAAAAGAAAGCAAAAAGTGAATTGAATTAATTTGAGATTATAAATGAAGCAAAACTATAAAAGAATAATAGGTTTAAAATAAAGGTGGATTAAACATATTTTTTCTGACACAATTTAACAAAATGTGAGAGCTACTGTTATAGAATCTCTCTAAGTAATCCTGGGATGAAACCAACAACAAACCGAACCTGAGGTTGCTATGTTACAAGCCCCAGAACAGAGTTACATTGCTTCCGTTACTTCATATGCACCATGCCTTTGGCAGTGCACCAGATGTTYGCCTCCAGCCCATTCTGCTTTTGTATACACATTCTGATCATCAACAAAGTGCAAATTTTAAACATGTCCAAAATAAAAATATTTTGCAATGAGAAGCAGCCTCACTGACTGGACTTAGAGTATCTAATAAATAAATGTTATATTTCCACATCATAGCATGGTTTTGTTTTGCCAATAGATTGACAAAAGTAAATACTCTTGCCTGGACACGGTGCCATAAATGTGTTCTGTGGTGTTACAATTCAAAGAAGCAACTAACATGACTTATTTAAACCCAAACAGGGAAGATCTAAGAGTTTAATAGTTGTTTTCCTATTTATTAATGTGAAATCCAGTAAAGTAAAAGACCATTCAAGAATTTTTTTTTTGTTTTAGAAGAGCTGTGTGTTTTTCCAAAGTTGTGAAGTGCTTCTTAACCAGTATCTGAGTCACATTAACAAACTTCGAGGAATGAGTCAGAAAATTTGACACATTCATAAATTAAACTTCCTGGAATTATGTAATATATAGGAGATGAATGTGCATAAACATAAATGTATTCATCCTCCAAATGCTTCAGTGAAGCAGTTGACTCTTTGCTTTCAGTTTTGGTCCAAGATCTCTTTGCATTGAATCAAAATGAAGCATTTCAAAATTTTGATGTAATTTGTCTATTTCACAAGCTGTATGAGTTTTATGAACTGAGGAAAAAAAACTCCTTAAAATATAAAAAGAAGATTAAAGAATATGCTTCAATTATCAAAGTATAGGAAATTAAAAGAAGAAAAATCCTTTGGAGGAATCAATACTTCAGAAATTTTAGTATATTTCTCACATGAAATGTAGTCTGTTAGGCTGTATACCTTATGCTGAGATTATTTCAACGTACACCTTCCAGGGGAACAGTAATATGAAGTACATTGAATAAATTAAATGACTTAAAACTGTTAAATATGTTAAATACATTGAATAAATTAAATGACTTAAAACTGTTAAATATGTTCGCTGTAAAACCACCAGTACTGTTCTTAAGACTACATTAAGTCCTTTAAGCTGTTTTTTCCAATCCATAATTTGTCATTATATTGTAAAATTAAAAGAAAATTTACAAACACTAGTCTATTCTGTAACACTGTGGGATTTACCTAGTGTATTCTGGAAATATTTTTAAAATTAAAAATACATTAGAATTAAAAAAATTAAAGGACCATCAAAGAGTACTGTACAATTATACCRCTATGTAACAATATGTATAAATACTTGGCAGTAAAGCTTCAGTAGATAGTGATTTTCAATGAAAAAGTTGTTAATATTTAGTTTGACAAGGAAAGTTTGCAATAGCAGATGTATCTTCTCTGGGTTTCATTCTTCCATCCCACTGTAGCTGGTCATTGCAGGTCATGGAGGATCCTTTTTTTTCCCCTCATTGTTTTTAACTCTTCCAATCACTCCTCTGATGTGCATTTCTAACAAAAAGCCTCCTGCTGAGTGTGACAGCCAGATCTTTACATATTGCAAGCTTCAATCTTGTTACTGGTGAATGTCCTCATGCCTGATGATTTTGTAGATTACCCAATAAAAAATGTTGAAAATCAGAAAGGCTAATGGGAAACAAGCTCTGGATATTGTGTCTATCTTCTTGGCCCGGTCAATGAATACCTTTCTCATCTCATCAGGGCTTTTTGGTACAGGTTGAACAGGATTATTTGGCCCCTTTTGTGTTATTCCGTCTTTTGCTGGCACACACGGGCCCACTCCGTATGCTGTAATGCTAAACTGACTGTCACGTGTGTCATCATCCTGTTAGAAAAAAAAAAAAGAGGAGAAAGAAAAAGAGCAAGAAGTGGTTGTTTTTCTAAAATTATTGTTTACAGAAATCTCACCTGCTGCTAAATACCAGTTGCACCATTACCTCATTGACTTCTTGAATCCACACTTTATCTTGTTGAAATTTCATCCCTATCAAACACAGAATTTTTCTGTTTGTTTAGATTCTGTAATCTATTTAGAGAAATGAGAAAACCTAGTGAATTAGTGGCAATTGGGCACACGACTTCTGATTTGGTTTAAGTTTCCCCATGTACAGTAAATATGTGCAGTTCAAAAGGATAAAWTTCACACTGCTCTTTTAGAAAACATCTATTAAGTCTGTACATTGCCTTACGACCCAGGATCCTGGTCTCTAGGGATGCTCATCATAAAATCACTAATGATATGCACATTCATTATATTAGTGAGAATTCTGCCTATTTGGCCACTGTATATTTAATTAATCTTATCTATATGCCTAATTTCTGCTGTTCCCTGTGAATGCATCAAATAAAAAGAATAGTAGGCAAAGTGTCTTAGTTTAAAATAAAGGAAATGGAAGCTAAAGGCCAGATTTTTCTTCTGACTCATTCTTTTGTCAATTCAGGGGAAAACTGGCAAAGACATTCAGGATTAGGGAACTGTAAAAGAAAGTGATTCTTAATCACACGACACAGAAACGGTAGATGTTTTGAAGATACACATATTTTCATAGCATATAATTTAAAAATGTATCTTATGCCTGGAGACATCTTTTTTACTTCTCTTTACCTAGGTGTCCTCAAGTAAAAAAAAAGGCACATATGCAGACAAATAAATGATACATAATCTGTGAAGTCAAGGCTAGATTTGGTTCTGAAATATATTCCAGTGTACTCCTTCTTTATGTAGACTATTCAAGAATAATTATGTGATTTTGATGGCATTCACCATTTTTAAATACTAATTTTAAATTCAGGAATCTCTATTTTTCATGTCTAATTTAGCCTCTTTGCTTTAGGATTTTACACTTTTATGAAATACAGAAATTATTACATTAATCCTTAAATAAGTATTTTGAAAAATGGTTTTTATAAGTATTATAAAAACAGTTGAGCAGCTGTCAATTTTTCTTTTGTAGGAGAATTTTTGATATTTTAAAGCTTTGCCTAGATGAAATTAAAATAAGTCTAAAAATATTTTCTTGCCCAAGCAAGTCAAATAATTATCTCAATTTAATAGTTAGAAGCATTTTTTTGTTTTGCTTTAATCTCTTACTTTATAAAAATGCAATTTCTCAATGAGCACAAATTAAATCCAAAGTTGCRAATTTTTCATTTTGAAAATGTCTGACATTTTGAAAATCTGAAAAAACTTTTCAATGAAGAGCTAATTTTAAAAATTTAAAAGTTTCATGAAATAATTGCCAATTACTTTCTTAAAAAAATCCGAGTTTGATCATCAATATTAATTGAATATGTTAGCTACAAAAGAATACAGATAAATTACCACATTTGAAGTGAACTACTTGGCCATCAGCATGACCATCCAGCAGAGCTGTAGATATCAACCTACTGAAATACTACATATATGTAAATAGAATAAATAGTGAGAGTGATAAAGTTCACTGAAACTGCTATATCTAAAATCTATATTAGAATTTGGCTTAAAAAAAAAGAAAAATTAACATGAAAGAAAAAGAGGAGGAAAAATCACTGACTGACTTAACTATGAAAATGAAAAACAGAAATATAAAATGATAGGATCATTATTTGATGACGTGATAAAACAGAGATTTAATTACTGCAATAGTGTTCATCTCCTGTCAGCTAAGAATGGAAAATAACATCTTTAATGTACTTGCATTCTAGAATAGTTGTAGTCATGTGTTGCAGTTAAGAGAAATGTAAGAAATGCATGTACTGTGAGAATTTACTATAGACTTGCCTTTTAAACACCTTCATATGTACATTTCAGGATTTTGTCTTTTTAATTTTCTCCAGAAAATAATGCATATGACTGCACAGGCTGAGTAAGATAATAAAATGATTCTTTTGAGCAGCAGATTTCAGCTRCGCATGTTTTCAGGATCAGGCACCATATATTAAGACTTGACTGTCTTTGTTTCAGGTTTACCATGATGGAAGGATCCCCTACACTGTTTTAAAGGCCAGGTCTCTCCTTATTTTTGTGCTTGCAGACCACCTGTATTTCTTCTGCAAGCAGTCTGGTTGGAAATGCTCTCTGTTGTTGAACTGATGTGAAGCTCCTTGTAGGACCCCAGCATTTCTGCCCAGTGTCTGTACGATGGTGTCTCCACAAGGGCAGGCAGGGTGGCTGGAGCCAGCCAAGTCATGCTCAAGTGCTAGGGCTGGTGGATATGCAGGAAAGGACCTTCTAGAGCCTTCCAGGACCTTCTGGACCTGCCAAGAGGYGCCAGAATTCCTTTCAGGGGCAGCAGCTTGAATATTCAGAATGAACTTCTGCAAGTTTTCCAGCACATTCATAATGCAGAAAGATCACTAGGTTAGCTTCAGATTCATATCAGAGGGTGCTTGTGCACAAGAGGAAAGATGCRGTTACTGTTGTTATCAATACTAGCTTTGAGTGCCTTTTTAAAGGCATTTGTGTCAGTGACATCCCTTCTCTTTTTTTACTATTTTTTGACTTGGCTAAAATCCCTCTTTTTGACTAGAAATATGTCTCAGAATGCATGTGTCTGAGTCTACAGATGTAGAAATCATCTGAAGGAAAATACCCTGTATGACCCACTTGAGAGCCTTTACAGTGAATCTTCCTGAAAAAGTCCTGCATATTGGCTGAATTAATAGAATTATTTTTTATAGTGATAAGGAAGCTTTTGTTTCTTTTGTGACCTTTTTAGTGCATTATCACCACAGAAAACTATTACAGATATTTGATAAAGCTTTAAAAATCTTATTATGAACGAACTTTAGTAAGAGTTTGATTTGAATGTATTTTTCACACATTCAGCTTTAGGATTAAAAACTTGAAAGTTGTTCTGCCTGCAGTTACATTTAAATGTTTTATCATTTCTATTAAAATTAATGTAATTAAGGAATGGAAAAAATTTTGATAAGAAGTTTTATTTGGAAAGTTAGAATTCTTTGGTGGTCTGAAGGAAATAATTTCAGTCCATTTACTTCTCTATCAGTCTTGTTATACAGAATACTTAGCTATAAATAAATAGAAATCTGTGAGTTTTGTGGTCTTATGACTATGGTGCTTTCAGTTAGTGTGCTTGGTAGCACATTTATCTAGAGAAATAATGTGTATATAAGGGCAGAAAATAACTCCATAGCCATTTGATTGTAAGGTGTCGTAACAACTCAAAAACTTATTTGAAGCCTTGACTTTGGTAATTTGAACACTTTCTTTTTTATTGCTCAGTTTGAGAAGGAAAGTGGTATTGAGTTTTTTGTACTACAAACAGTGCAGAATTTTAGTACTATGTTTTGATTCATATTTAAACAGATCAAAATGGATTATGAAATTAACAAGACAGTACCTTTACTAACATTTCACGTCATCACATACAGGTAGCAATGAAGGTATAGGAAGTTCACATGGGAAGATGTTATTGTAGACAAAAGGACAGGGCCTCTGTTAATGGTTGGGTAGCACATTATGACAAATGGGACATCTTCTCAATAGTTTACCCTTAAATTTGTACTGTAGATTTGAGGCAAAGTCCCGTCTATACGTCCTGCACATCTCAAGCCATTGCTACGCTGTAATGATTCACTGATTTCATTTCCATCAAGAACTCCCTCAAAATACTTTCATCAAAATGGATGGTTGACCAAAAAGAAAACAAAAGAAAAAAGGCGTGATTACCATTAAAGACAATCTAGTTTGCATGTCTATTTTCCTCTCTAAAGATATGGTGATCTTTAGATTTTGAAAATAGAATGAATAGACTGAATATTCCCAAAACCTAAATAAATTAACAGCTAGCCTAAAATCAAATTATTATTCAGTATATGTACACAGTTAATGTTTTGCCCATACAATGTAAATGCAACTAAGAAAAAACAATGATCATAGGTGTGTTTCAATATCCCTGTATGACTTCTTTTTCTGCCTTTTTTTTCTTTTGTCTTTTAGGAAGGGAATGAATAATTAACATTCATTCTGAAGGAGTCGTAACATAATATTTCTGAATAGTTCTTTTCACTGGCCAGGGTTTTTTTTTTGTCAAAAAACTGTGGCTCATATACTAACTATAAGATGAAGTCTCAAACTGAGAACCAAAATTCCCTTGTTCTCAGGATTTGTTATGCCATTTGTGTAATCATAAAGACATTATACCCTTTAAAAAAAATCCCCTATACCTACTGTGATGCTTGTTGGAAAAACCATTGAGTAGGTTGCACATTATGTTGCAACAACAGCTTTCATTTGTAAATGAATTTATAACACAATCCCAGACACTTCAAAATTTTTGCTAGTTCTGTGCAAACTCGGTTGGGCCTCTGAAAAGAAATTTGTCTTTAAGTAATTTGGAATCACTGAATGAAGTCCATACTTACAATCATAAAAATGGTGGCCAGAGGGTGCAGCGGTACCTAAGAATTGCCTTTGATGATGCTGTTATTGCGGTCTGGAAGGGAGGCCCAAATGAACCAGATGGTGTGTAAAAAAGGCAGTGACTATAAGTGGAAAAAGCATAAGGAAAATGGCAAGGATAGATGAACTCTAGATGCCAAAATGTCYTGTTACAGTTCTGTACAGAACTGTAAATTGTATAGCAATAGAATTTACTGCAGGGGTCTTATCTGAGTTCAAATATATGCTTCTTAATAGAGAGATTCCAGCTCCTCTGTGTTTTCAGAAGGATATAGTTTAAATTAATTTTTAAAATATTTTTAAAATATTTAGAATTTAAAATATTCCATATTCAAACTATGAAAACCTGAAAATTTATTTGAAGATATGTTTAGAAATAAAATTGAATGCAATGAGTCCAGCAAGGTATTTGAAAAATACAGGAGAMTCAGTAAGTATGATATTTAGCCAGAAATAACCAGCTTTGTATTAGATGGAAAGCCAATGTCCCTGCAGGGTGTTTCTCTGGAAAAAGAGAAGATATGGAAGATCACAATCATGATATGGGTCAATAACATGATGTTGTTTAAAAGGCAAATGGTAACTAGTTTGGATAAAGAACTGTATAACTTGCATCACTTGATCCTTTGGCTGCTTTCAACTCTTACTGTATAGGTTTCATGTTGTTCATGTTGCAAACATAGTTTGGAGGAATTATATGGACTTGTTAGGAGAATTTCCAGGGAAGGTGAATGAAAAACAAAACAAAACAAAAACCCCAAAACCCAAAGCAAACCAAAACCAAAAATTGWGTCCACTGGGAATATTTATAGAAAAGACTGAATGGAAATGTGCAAATGGTGACATGAAGGAATGAAGCAATCTGGTTTCTGTGTCTTTTCTAGACAAGCTGTGACAGGCCAAAAAAACGCATTAGGAAAAAAAATCAATTTTTAAACAATTGGGATAAATTTCAAGGGACCTTGTGGAATTTTTTTGGCTGGGATGAATTAGGTATGAATGATCTTTACTTAAGTCAGCAAAATGGATCCACTTACCTCCCAAAGACCCTGAAATTCAATCATAGGACTTTTGCCTTTTTTACTTGGTAAAAGTAAATATTTCTTGCAACAAGCATATCTTACTAATTACAAAGAAAATAGACTTTGGAAATTCTTCAGCTGCCCTGCACATACCTGAAATGAAACATTTCCAAACTGATCTATTTTTTGCACTCTTGAAACATGTCAAATCAATAGAAGTTTTGCTGTACCCTTGTAGATAAAATGCCAGTGGCAAAAAAAAAAAWTWAAAAAATCTGTATTCAACACTTAGACTTCACCTGGTAAAAAAAACTGAWCTTAGGAAAATGTTCCAAGATGGTAAGCATACAGAATGAAAAAGTCTAATAAGTTATCCTATCTACTTTATTTCTCTAATAGTTTTGGACATAAATACTGAATAGAATATTTTTCTCTTTGCCAAGGAAGAAGAAGTAATGTTCAAGGAAGCCCCTGAAGTTTAYTTTAAATGCAGCCTTTTTACATAAACTCTTTTCACCTCTTGACTTTATGGTCAAATGAACATTTCTTAATACATGGCAGTTTTTAAAGTCAATAAAATCTAACCCCTGAGAGCCAGCGGCTGTTTGATCTAGTCCAAAGGAATAACAAACATACAAAACTTTGTAAGTTTGAGCTCTAGTAACTTACTTTGAAAAAGRCAAAAAAAGAAGGAAAACCAAATTACTTTGAGTTATGATCCTAGGGCCTGCATTTCATGTTATAAATTGTAGTGAATAAATAATAACATTTGTGGTAAGGAAGGTTAGTTATTAACTGCAGTTTTTAATCTGTAAGACTCATGTATTATTYGTATAACAGAGGGTTTAAGATGTGATCCAAATTTCTTTTCAAAAGATAAAATCTCCATGTTTCAAGTCCTGTATACTTGTTGTTGAAGGAAAGGTTTCATAAAACATTGAGAAAGAGAGAAAAAATTAACTGAGCTGTCTCTAGAGTTTGAGAAGCTGCATTCTCAATGGTTAACTCTRTCCAGGAGCTCTAATTCTACATGGAATTAGAGTGAGTTAAAAAACATTTAATTACATTAATRTTTTCTGAAAAATTACTATTTTCCTAAAAGAATAACCTTGTAACAAAGAACTTTGAAGTAAAGACTTCAGAAGAAGACTTTGTTCTTCTAACAAAGAATTTTGAAGTAAATTTACACTGAGAAGTATGTCTCATGGTGAATCATATAGGTACAGGAAGAAGGGAAAGCCCTATACYCCTGAATATATTTAATACCCTCACCTGAAGTACATTGTGAAGAAAAACATTGAAATGAACATCTCCATCCTTCAGAATCAAAGCAAAGTATTGATACTTTATTGTGCACTCTAAAGTCTTGAATTCCAACTCTGTAATTTTATGAGAATTTAGCAGGCAACTTACCCGAAGCTAAAGACTGTCTAGCGAAGGGTAAAATTAGAATAAGGATTTTTAAGTGTGAGTTCAAGAATACCATGATCCAGAAAAGCACTTAAGCCAATGTGGTTATTCATGCACAAACCTTTTTTCTTTAAAAGTTCTTTTACTCTTAGAAGTCCTTTTTATATTGTTGTTCCTCTTTCACGTACATCTAGGCTGAAATGTAATTGACTGTGATYGCTGAACAAGTGTCTTTGGTGAATTTGGAGTCTTGCTAAGAGGGAGCTGAAAAGAAATTTGGTTTGATTCTGAGGAAGGAAGATAMTTCCTGCCAGTTCCTAATCCTGTGGTCATAATAATTGACCTGCATTTAAGAGAGATATCACTTAAGTAGAAACTGGTAAATTTGCTTGAGATCCAGAAGAAACAATAATAGATGGTGAGAAAGATGAATGGACTAAAAGTATAGTGACATATTATGTCACTTACCATAGCTGTTTGATACATAATTCACTTGTGATTTACCTACCCCCATCCAGTAATTCCTGTCTACCCCATCCCATTCTTCCCATTCCAAACTTTAGGACAGCTTTCAGAGAGCTACCATATTTCAAGAAAAAGACACCTTGTAACAAAAGTGCTGTTTTTTCTGCTACTTTCAGCAGGAAGAAAGAACCACATTTTTCACGGGATCAAACGTTGAACACAGGTACCTGCAGTCTGAATCATCCTCTAGTCTAGAGTACATGAGTTTCTCTGTGCGGCTGAAAAAGTCTGGGACTCAACACAGGGACGAGCAAATATATGAAAATGTCATTTTCACCTGACTGTCTGGCCTGCCTTTTATCACCGAGTCTTACTAACAGAGACTGCTTAGGTAGGCTTTACAGCAGTGCAGAATTTCCAAGAGGGAAACTTGTAAAATATCTCCTCCTGCRGATGTAAGCAGTAGACTAGGTCTTCAGCAATGAAAGATGGTTGAACTGAATCATTAGCTATGGTCAGACTTTCATCCACTAGTAATATTCTAGATAGTTACTGATAGTGACAGCCTCTGCATTACATCGGTGGGGGGTACTCATATAATGAGTAGACTGGAGAACTGCTTACATTTTGTAAAATCTGAAGTGGGAGTTACACATTGTAAAAAATGATCCTTATTGCTTGATTTAACTACAGATTTCAGAATTCAAACTGGTAACCTTAGCTGTTTGGCTTTGCATGCTGGTAGTGAGTTATTTTACTGGTAGTCTGTATAGCTYCAGCTCTAATATAAATACTAATAGCCATTACTATAATTAAGTTTCTTACCAATAATATGAACAACTAAAACAAAATTGCTGGAGAGAAAAAAAAACCCCAAACTTACCAGTCTTTTGAAGTAAAATGTTTGTTCTTCTACCAATAATGTTATTTGAATAAGTACTTTGTGTATTAAAAAATATTTGCATGAAACACAGCTGTTAAGGCTTTGAATTGAGTATTAGAATAAAATGGGGAAAAAAAATTTGTTGAATCTCACAGTAGTAAAAACTGCCTCAAATTCTAGTAACATTCATTCACGGAAGTATAATCTAACTCTTCCAACAGAGTGAAATTCATGCTTGTGCAGATGGCTCCCATATGGTCCATGCCTCATTTAAATCCCTCTTAATCCCTCTTCCGAGAATTCAAGTTGGATTTATGCAATTCATAGTCCTTGTAGTGACCCTCTGCCTAAAGTGAATTTTATGCTGTGCTGCCATTTTATTTCTATTGCTGCTTCAAGCTGCAATGTGTTGACCAAATTAACCCTGCATCCCAGCACAACTCAGTCAGACCCTTTAAAAGCTGAGAACTAAAAGCTGTTACTTTTACCTTGCTCTTCTTCCTCTTGCGTCGGAACCGCAGGAGCTCTTTATGCTGCCTCGACACAAAGTTTACAGCTGCATACTCCAGAAGGGCAGAAAACACAAAGAGCAGACACACTGCCATCCAGATGTCAATTGCTTTGACGTATGACACCTATGAGAGGAGACAGGAGAAGCCTAAGTGTGGTAAAATGTTCCAMAGACGTGAGGTTTAGTACTTCATGGCAGGAGGAAGTGCATTAATATCTCCATATCCCAACAATACTTTCATTGAAAAAAATCTTTTCATGAAAGTTAGAGAGTAATAAGAAAAAYAATTCAATCTATAATTAGTTTTTTGTTAAAAAAATGTATTCTTTTACAAAATGTGTTTAAAWCATTAACAGTTCCTTATAGTGTATTACGTCACAAACCAAATAATCCTCAAAAAACACATGCTCTTTCTTTCATTTGTCCCATTGAGATCTGTGAAKGACACTATGGAAGCGAAAAATAGCTTGTAGTGGGACCAGCTGGAATTCCTGTATTAAAATGGAYGTGGCTGAAAGCTCCTGGAATAAAAATTAGGTAGAAGAAACGAGATAGGAAAAGGAGGTAGGTCTGATGAGTTCATTCTTTGGCACAGGAAATCAAATGCATCTTTTCAAATTAGTCCTTTAATTTTGTCACAATGAAAGTACTAAAAATCAGAAACAGGTCAGAGCTCATTGTAATCCTGTATTGCCAAGACCAGATGCAGGACATGATCTGAACCTACTCTGTCTTTGCAGAGTTATAAGAACTTTTCTATATAAGCAAACATAGCTAAATTCAGGCCTCAAAATTTGACAAAATAAGCTGCAGCTCTCTGTTAGCCTCTTACATTGTTATTTTTTTGAGCTTTTAGAGCATTCTATTTTATCTGTTGATGCTAACTTCTGATACATTTAGTTCCATATATTTGGGACACAAAGCATGCTCAAATCTGTTAGGGCTAAATGTTTTACTTTAAAAAAAGTTAATTTGACAAAAATATCATGTTAAAACTAATACAGAATTGAAATTTGTTTATTTTTATTGTGTACATTTTATTTCTATTAGCTGCAATGGAACATGAAGATGGTGAAGGAGTGAGCCTTAAAATGAAACAGAAAATATTTAAAGAAATTACAACTAAGAAAACAGAACTAGTTAATCATAGAAATAAACTTTAAGTGATTTTCATTGTGTTGAGAATAATTTTTTGCAATTGTTTGGAGCTGTTAAGGTACACATTTTTCTACATCTTAATGTAAAKGTGTTTGTAACTACTAAGTTAACTTAGGCAATTTTGAGAAAGGAATACAACTGAGAATCTATGGTAAGAATCTATGGCCTTTAGAATTTCAGTCATATCTTCTAGCATGTCACCAGATACTGAGATGTGAAAAAGGATGAGCCTGTCAATTGTTAAGCAGGGTTTATACAAAACTGAATAACATTGTCTTCACTACTTGTTAAGATTTATGGAATGAACTAGATACATGGCTGGCTGTATAGTAGAGACAGGGGAGAAATAGAATATATTTGATTGGAGAATCAAAGAAACCCTAAATATTTCAAAATCATTTATCTGGTTCAGGAAATGATTGGATGCTAATAATTAAAACACATAAGGTTGACTGAAAGTGTTTGCCACATAACGTTATGATTAATATAGTACAAGCAAAGGAAATTTAGCCTACCTTTGGAAGAGATGCTCGTGAACCTGAGCTTTGTGTTGTCATGGTCAGTACAGTAGTTATGCCTAAAGCCACTCTGGCTGGAGCTGCATCCATGTTGATCCAAAATGAAACCCAGGAGAGAATCACAATCAAGAGGCTGGGTATGTACATCTGGATGAGATAGTAACCCATCTGCCTCTCCAGGTGGAACCGGACTTCAATACACGTGAACTTCCCTTTTTACAACAAAAGAAATATTCAAGAGAAATATAATGCTTTTACAGTCAACATCTAGTGCACACTCTTAAAGAATGTATGCTATGTCAAATATATTTGTTCACTAGAAAAAGATTTATGTTTTCAATTATGCATAGCGACTTGTAATATAGACAGTCCCCATTATATCAGGAATATCTACTGGAAAGAAAAGGGGCAAAATATCTGAAAAATTAAGACTTCAATAACGTCTGAAATTCTTATTTTCTTATTAAAAAAACCCATGATTCATTTTAACAGTAGGAAATTTCCTCTGTGAGATCACGCTTTTTTGTGACTTATGATTTGGAAATACTTCTGTGCACTAGGAAAATGCTTGCTTCCCCATTGTATAATATCTCCTTTATGTTTGGTTCGATTTTAAACTTAATTTTATTTTTATTAAAACTTGAGAAAATATAGTGCTATCAGTACGGGCATTAGGTTATTAGTAGGAGAATCTGCTAAATCTCTCCCTGTGTCCCCATTCRAACAGTTTCAGCTGATAAGAGAAATGATCAAGTTTCAAACACTGACTGAAGACTAGAAGGGACAGAGATTAGGAAGCTTTGAGAAGGAGATTAAATGACCTARTTTTATCCAGGTACTAAACATCAAGCAACTTCTACTGAGTTATTCAAACCAGAAAAAAAATCTATTGGTAGCTCATAAAAATTTCATAAATCCATATTTTAAGATTATCCAGATTGTTGTGGGCTTGGGTTTTTTTTCCACCCTGCAAGCTGTAGATTATTTCACAGATCTTGACCCAGCCTCATTAGACTTTCTAATTCTGCCCAATGGCCATATCAGTCACATAAGGATGGTGCTGAAGGCAATGCTGTTACTGCAAGTGGTGTATACATAAAACAGTTTCTCACAGCAACAAATACACATAACTCAGATTTCTTCCTTATTTTGAGTGAAAACTTATCCTAATTCTAAATTTAACAAGGAAGGCTATATTATTATATATTTCTTAAGTGTATGAAGATCTTTGGTTATGTTTTCCACTCATTTTTGATAGATATTCTCCTAATCAATTTCTAGTTGCCAAAATGCCATTTTATACAATTTTTTCCCGTATTAATAGAGATCTGATACATATCAGATTAAAAAAATTATGTAATAGATTTATAAGCTTATACTGCACTACAATATTGTGTTTTATGCTGTGACAATAGTGTCAGGCATACAGAAATGAACTTCAGATAAAGACAAACAAATATTTTTTATTCTAGGGATATTAAATGCATCTGAACTTCATTATTTTCATAACAGTTCTTTTAACAGGACACTAATTTTTCTTTGATGCTGTAATTACTGTAGTTTTATGAAAATTTTATTCTTCTGAGGCACTAAAAAAATTAAAAAGACATTAGTCATGATGTTTAATTTTAAGGTTATATTCTGTATCTCAGGAGTTTTATATCTGCAAGCTCAATTGTTAGTTCCATTCCTAATTGCCAGCGTTTTCTGAATCCTAYCTACACTCCCAAAATCTGTGTCCCAGATCATGGCTCAACCATCTGCTACCACAGCTTCAAGACTGAGTTCTGCCCCAGTCACAGGATGAAATCCTGTCTTAAAAAAGTGAATGGGATTGTGGTGTTTAGTTGAGGAAAGGCCAGGATATTCCCCTGTGTTTCTCTTCCATGGTCTTCGAAAGGATACCTATGCAATCTGGTGTTTCACTCAACAGTTCAGTACATCCCACATAACCAGAAGTTCTGCGCTGACTGGCCTTTGTTGGAATCATATTCTTACTTCAAGCTGGTTCTTACCATGAGGATTTCTCTTTATTTGTGACATTCATTCTGTTAATTCAGCAGCCTTGGACAGCAGCAGTCTCTGTCTCATACATCACAGAAAATCGTGGTGGTAAGGAGGGACAGAAATGCATCAGCCCAATCTAGGTCTAAGCAAAGCCATTTTATTTGGCATCATATCAGTAAAAATTGTTCAGCATGCAATTTTTTCTTCTTATAGGGTCCTATAATCTCCTTTCAAAACAAATTAGGAAGGAAAACTAAGGAGCATCAGACTGCATAATATATGCATATGCATATATGAAGCRTCAATAAACAATAGCTATTGTTTGTATGTTGGTTTTTTCCCATCCAGAGAAATGTGGGATGAGAGATCTGAGCTTCTTTCCTCAGGACTCCAGTGGACTTGAACTATTACAGAGCACTCAGCACAAAAATTCTGTGGTCCTAAACAGTGAACAGTAAATAATATAGTAGTTCTAATATGGATTATTTTATGTGGTTGCAAGTTTGACAGATCCAATTGAACTAAGGAGGAAGAGAAGAATAGTTGTAAGCAACAGAATCCTAAAAAAATTAAAGAGATTTTTTAATGAAAAAGTGCAAATGGAATATATTGTAACCACAGGGAAGGAGAGAAAAAAGTGGGGATAATGAAGAGGCCAGAATTAGGACTGAATGATGTGTCAGAGGAATTATACAAAAGCATTTTTTTCTTGGTTTAGTACTTTTGTAWATATATTGGCCAAGGAAAAAAAGCCCTCAAAACCTATAATACCAAGACCAAACAAAAAACTGAAAAAAAAAAGAAAAAAGAAAGTGAAATCTGTCTCAAAGTAGAAAAATACCTTTGTTTAGCTCCACAACATGTGTGCTCTAGAGTCCTGCCTTTGTCTTAGACCCAGAGAGTTTATGGATTTACCAGGCATACTTCCAGTGTTTGCTAGTCAAGCCTACTGTGTTCCTCTGTTCCAGTATAACACTGAAAAATTAATATATGACACCTCCTCAGGAAGCCTGGTGGCTACCCAGCTACCCTTCTCTGCTCCACCACCAAGTGTTGGAGTAAGGCTGCAGATGTCAGTCAATCTCAGCACTGCACTTGCAGCAGTTGCTGGTCTAAGTGTAAAGAGTTGATGTTAGCTTTTGCCCTTCCTGACTGAAATCGGAACCACCTGCATAAACTTGGCTAATGAAGYTGAGTGGAAAAAGAAAACACTTGTTCTAGCAAATGTGAGCTCCAGCCAGCAGAGGCTGTGCTGTTTTTTCCCACCTGAGGCAGCATCCAGCTGTGGGCCTCCTTTCTCTTCYTGTATTCCATTTCAAACTCAAAGCAGGTTAGCTGTGGTTTGATCTATTTGACTGGATGCTTGAATGGATCAGAAGAGAGATACCCATAAAGTCATCTCAGCTGGGGAATGAGATGGACAAGCAACTAAGAGCATTGCTCTAGAATTCATTTGTAGTACCTGAAAGGTAAGATCCAGTTCATTTTGRTATATATTGTGAATGTCCCAGAGAATGCCTAGCAGGAGGGCAGGAATCCCTTCTGGTATTGTGGCTTTGCTGAGGCTGTGCAACAAATTATAACTGATGGTAGTTTCTAAAGCTAAATATAAGTGTGGACACAATCCATAAAATGGATTTTTGTAAAGTAAAAGAAAGAAAAACTATGCAGGGCTTCCCAAAATAAATATTTTTTCTTGAACTGAGGTTAGATTTTTTGTGTTTGTAAGTCTAGCCTAACCAGGGATTAGGTGCATGAAAGGCCCCAAAAGTGTTGACTTGATGAGCATGTGAAGTGAAGATGCTGGTGTAAATGCATGTGATGGTGCATTTTTATCTCTTACCCATATTCTTTGGTAACAACAATGTTAGAGCCGCTGTACTGGCAAGATTTCCATGCAGTGTCGATGCTGAAACCATTGGTGTAGTGGAAAAATAAAATTGTAGTCAGTCTACATGATTTTTCTTTTCTCCAGAAAGAATAAATCGCTTTTCTTTGGAGTCAGTGTCTAGATCACATACTACTTTTGCTGTTTCTTCCATGGCCAACCCAAGAAGAGAATTTTTCTACTTCAGGTCACCTTCACACTACACAGCCTTCTCTGATTGTGGCATGTGCTGTTTAAAAATGGGCTATGCAGGCAGAAGTATGCTTGTGTCAGTAAAAGATACTGTCAGTAGCGTGGGATATGCAAGAAAAAGCAAGCATAAGTTGTAAATTCAAGCCATTAAGAGTCCTCTTTTATAGTTTCATCTGTCCCAAACTGTCCCAGAGGTAAGAGTTGGTAGGAGTTAAAAGTATTTGTCTCCTTTTAGCAGCCCTTAAGGTGTCTTTTGGGGAAAGATTTTCTTACTATACCCCTACAATGTCATAAACAWGTTACAATTCCCAGGAAGGCTGAGTAGCTGTTTCTGAAGCTATACAGAAAGTTTTAATAAGGGAGAATTACTTCAGGATYCTAAGTAAAGGAAATAGTGTGCCTTAGAAATAATTAAGAAAGGAGTAACAATTATTAAACTGCTATAAAATTAAAAATTAATAACATAATAAAATATGAAATGAATAAGTATAAACAAATTAGAAAAATCTAGGCATGCGGAGTTCAACTGTTAATCCATGCAGAATGGAGAGTTGTCTGCTGAAGATTCTTGATACTACTTTAGATAGCAGCAAATGGTAGTCTGACCTTGTAARTCATTGATAGCTGTGAACTATCTTATGGATATAGAGAGGACTGTGGCTGAAAGACTATACAGCTTAATGAAATTACATGAATCTATTAACTTAAAATAAGAAACTTATGCTCAGTGAATAATAGAGATGATTTAAAGCTTAGCAAAACTGAACAGAGTTAGGCAAATCTTAATAAATCTTTACAGTGCTCTGCAGAATATGTCTCTTGGATCTGGGAAGTAAATATTTCATATTCTGATTCCAACATATCTGTCAGTATGGATGTAGACTACACAATTCTGATTTTACCAGTGACTGATAGCCAACAAGCAGCCCGTCTAGCAATCAAAATATTGCTAGCTGTGGAGATTTGTTAACAGAATCCTGGGGCAATTGAACTGYGATGATGTTCTGTCCTGGTTCTGTTCCTTTGCAACAACACTTCATTTTTCCTCTTGAAGAAACAGCTAGTGACAAAGGCTTAGCGTGAAATTAGAGGAAAAATAGAGAAAGCAGGAAAGGAGAAAGGGAGAGTGAGACTACTTCAGCAGCTAAAATATGCTCAGCCTAAATGGCTGACTTAGATTTACACCTCTTAATACAATAGAGAGCTTCTCCCACTTGTCTGTCTTCTGGAAAGCCATTTCTTAAAAACCTCAATTCCTCTACTCCCTATATCCTGACAGAGATCTTAAATTCAAATGAGCTTGAAAATTGCATTAGACAGAGGATTTCCTTCTCGGTGTTATTCTAAACCTGTGCTGTGTTTAATATTTTTAGACATGTAAAAACTAGGTTTTGTCATCTTATGTGGAAAAAATTAACATATTGTAAAAGCCAGCTGACACTTTTTTTGCTATAGAGATAAAAGTAATGATAGTTCTTTCTTCTCAAGACAAAAGTTAAAGACTCTTCCTCCAAAATGAAACAAAAAATGGACTCAAGAAATGGATTTTGTATAGATTGATGCAATATGGCTACTGTATCTCATGCCTGTGACTGCTTTCTAAATTTTAATACCTTGTATTCACAGGTTCTTACTAAATGGTTGTCACTGCCATGCTTTCAGTATTCCTATCTACTCCTGTTCAAGGACAAATATTTACTCAAAACAAATATCTGTTGCAGGACAACCCACACTGAGGATAGTTCATGACATATAATATATATTGCAAACATGATCTTACTGCAGACCGTCACAGACCTTCCCTTTGCTGAAATTTTCCAGCCCTTTTTTAATGCTGATTCTGGCTTTTGTCTTCTCCTGAGCTGGAAAACTTCAGTGTACTAGGTAATAGAAAGCCAGTCCTTTAAACCAGTCCTTTAAAGCCAGTCCTTTAGATCTCTGTTTTAAAGGCCCAGACAGATGAACCTTGATCAKTATTGTCCTGAGACAAAATCATTCRTTATGTAATTAAGCAACRCTTTTATTAAAGGCCCTGCATATATAAACCCTAATGTTTTATCTAGTACACAGGATGAAATCACCGTGGCAGAAGTCACTGCCTTTAGTGACAGTGTGGCTATTGGCTCCAACTGTCTTCAGACAAAATCGATTGGTGAAAACAAAGATTTGCTTGAAGTTGYCAATCTTGAAATTCTGAGGACAATTTTATCTTCTAACTGAAAAAACTTCTTAGCTGAAAATAGACAGTCTTGGGAGGAAATAAACTGTGTTGCCGTAAGAGGGACCACATAGACCACTAGCACTTTCCTTTTGCCTTTTGTGGTTTTCTCTGCATCTGCTAAAGTTAAGATTGCAATTAACATCTCTTGGCAACAGCATGTTATGTTGCCAAGACTGCAGTCAGAATAGGAGATGATTTTCATAGAGAAGATGAAGGAGAATGAGATATATAAACTGACTTTTCTATGAAGCAATACTGTCCCTGTTACTTTCTCTCCTGTTTGAGTCATTAAGATCACCACAAGAATAGCAGTCCACTTGGTTTTACCTTTTTCAGTAAAGAAATGTCTTTTTTTATTCTTCCAAGAATGTGACACTTTTGTTTGAGAGCAACTCTGCTTTACTTATTATAAAATACAGCTAAATGCTTTCTGTTCCTCTGCCTTCCAGTGATAAAATTTTTTAGACAAAAAATAAAATTCATAAATTWTGTGTATGCAAAGCTCATTATTTCAAAAGATTTTTACCTATAAAACTGATTGCATATAAGTAAACTTAGCTGAAATAATCTTCATACTTTTCTAAGAAGAAGTCAGGATAATAAAAAAGCACTTGGTAAGTGCAGTCTCTAGAAACTTTCCAATTTGCACTTTAATACAAATTGCAATTTGAGTATATTTTGCTGATAAAAGCTGCTTATAAAAGTACTCATGTTTTCATCATCATAAAATAGATAAAACACCATATCTATCTTCATACAGCCTGAAAAGAAATAATGATTTTCTAGTGTCTAACACATAGAACTAGACAAATTTTCATTTACATGGCACTTGTCTATGTATCTAAAGCTAAATGACTCTCGGAATGTACTACCCTTTAGTCTTTCTTTTAAGTCCCAGCCTGTGGATATCAGCAGTATATTGGGGGGAATCAGTCCTGAGGCTGTCACCTCTCTTTGACTACATAGATTCCTGGACAAGAGGGAAGTGTTTTTACATAGTTTTTTTGGAAAATAATGCTGAGGCAGGGGGTAAACTTGACATTGGTGTAAGATTGATAATGACTGCAGTAAAAGACAGTTGAAAATAAATGTGGAAAAGAAAAACTATTTCTTTTTCATCTTGATAAATTTGCATTTGTAGTTCTCATGTCCCTCAGAAAGGAGAACCAAGCTGCATTGAGCAGGACCTTTGTAGGCTGGAGAAGCCAGCACAACATCATGGCAAAGACAAATGCATAGATGGGTGATGAGGATGGAAAAACCCCCTGCCCTGATACAGGCTGGGGATGGGCTGAGTAGGCAGCAGGTCTCCCAGGCTTGAGAGACTAAGAGATATCAAGCTGAGCAGAAGTCTTGTGATATGAAAGACTTGTCATGTSCTGCACTGCATTAGCTGGGGCAAAGAGGGGAGAAGTATAAACTAAAGAGACATCTAGATGTAATGTTTCCACTTCAGGACCGATGATGAATTTTTATTCAATGAATCTTTAAAGTAGAATGCTCAAATTTTGATCAGTGCAGGGTTGACAACTGTGGCCTCTGTCCTTGAGAAAAATGCCTTGTTGGAGTCAGACAGTGCCATTTTGTGCATCTAGGGATGGTCACATCCTCAGCCTGCCATAGGCTCTGTTTTACAAAGTGTTTATAATTTCTGCTTTTTCAGTGAAGGAATGAGCAGCTGCAGAGATTTCACACCCATAGACTATCTCCTGGGTAAAAAGTACAAACCTCCTTTTTGGAGAAATGCTCTATGAAAAAAAAACAACCCTGAGTGTGTTAAAAAGTCATGTCTTTAAAAGTGCTCCTGTATTCTCAGAAGGAGTGATTTAGGTGTTTGTCAACACAAGCAAGGGTTTGAGTTGTTATAAGAGTAAGATATTAAAGTTATGTCTCCTTTAATCACTATCATCAAGCTGGCAGCAAGATGGCTGAATATAAAGCACTGGGTTGGTTGAAGGTGAGACTCAGAAGGGCCACAATCTACAGGTRTTAAGCACCTTTTTTGAGGATGGGGGAACAAATGGGATCATRAGAAAAAAATGTGTTTGGGATGTGCATATTAGGAAGTCAGACGGGAAGTGTGGGGCTAAGGAAACACAGTGTTCATCAAGATTGCAATTATCAGAAAAGGTTACACACAGAATCTATCAGTTCTGGTGGTGAATGCAGCAATCATAGCTCTGCTGTTTCCAGGACCACTACATCCAATTCTTTGATGTAAAAGGCATTATTAGACTAAGACAGTTTTCAGCARCATCACTCAAGTGTGGGTGTAAAGCACTATCCATGATGCAGGAGTAAAGCCAAGACTCATTTATGCCTGTTAGCCAATGCCATGATGTATCAATTCATGCTAATGTATGTTGGGCTTTTTGCAGCTGTGTTTGAAATAACATTTAGGTGTTGCATAACAGCCCAGGGAAGAAATTAATGTCACATAATGTGGCAAAGCAAGACCATCCTTGTAATGTAAATTGTTTATGTGTGATTTTTCTGGTTGTTATGATTCTACTTCACTTTCCAAATTGGTCACTGCGGATATGCCTGTGAATGCAAAAACATGAAAATTATCAGAAATGTTGCTGTGTCACTTCAGAACACAAGATTTGATGAGCCATTTTGCTGTACTGTTGCTGAAAGTGGTATGTCTCTATATTTAGACATATATTTAGTTTATTTTTTGAGCTCTGGTTACAGTGAACCATTTTCAAYTGGGCATGAAACACTGATGGGACATGCACTGATGAGTTTCCACATACTGCCCTGGAGCTTCATTCTAATTTGCTTCACAGGGAGAATTTTGGAATTTTTTTCTGTTTTACAGGATGTCTCAGAAGAGCTTTCCAGAGGAGCTTTCCTGTGTTGTTACTAAATWGAATTTGAAAACTCTTCTTTGGTCACTTACTGCATACCAGCTGCAGTTGCTTAGCATTATTTTAAGAATTCATTTTATCTCATCTGTCACAGGCCAGAGAAATGGACTCCACATCATGTTTTAAAAATTGCTTTTTGTAAATTTTGATTCTTGTGGAGTATCCTAAAGGCATATCTGCCTGCAGTATCTCATTGCAGAACTCTTAAGAAAGGACAGTACTGCTCATGTATCCAAGTCACACAGTGAAAATAGTTGTTAACATAGTGTTTATGGGGTTTTAGCCTACAAATGTTAATAATATTGGTTGTAACAAAAAAAGAAAATAAATTCTTATTCTCCTAGAAACCAAACCTCTCTAATCTGATTAAATTTGCTTCATACTGAAGATCTGAATTAAAAAGCAATACTTTGGAAAAAAATACTGTTATCTTGAGGAGGAGACTCTCAGAATAAATGTAGCCCTTCATGGGAAAAAACACCTTTTCTTTCTGATTTGCCCTGACAAAGTTCTGTGCTTGTAATTTTGGTCCTGTAACTCAGAGAAGGCCACTCAGCTGCTTCCTCTGGTGAGGACATAGCTTTCCACCCGCTGCTCAGCATCAGAATYTTATTTTTCCCCCCTACCCATCACAGGCGGGCCCCACAGCTGTGCAATTGCTTTATCTTTTGCTGACATCTTTTAACATTCCCATCCTCTAGCTGTATCCAGGCTTCCAAGGTTTCTGTGTTATCAAATGCCTTGATTTTTTGTGGACAAGTTAAATGTTCAAATTACTTTCTCAGTACAGGCATGAGCTTCATCTTTCCAGGGCTGTGGGTTGCACTCACATCTTAGAGCATGTTTGGCCACAGAAATGCAGTTTGGCCAAAGCAATACAGAATACAACGGGCTGCTGATTGGCCACATTGTCCTCTAGAATTATTGCAGTAAACCCCTCCTCTCACCTCAATGTGACAGAATTGCAGACACAAGCACACTTGTAGCCACATCCTCAGAACCATGAGGCCTCAGATGCRTTTAATAACATCTGTTGCTCCTGCATCTCCACTCAGCTTAGGGCAACAGTGAAAAAACAGTACATATAAGTTGACCTAACATAATGTACCTAAGCATAGCATATTTTCCTATTTTTCCTTCAATAAAAATTGATACCAARTTAAATAGGCTTGAAACAGAGGTTGTGAACAAAAATGTAGTGCCTTCAAAATATTGAAAAAAAAAGAAATTTTAGTCAAAATTACAAGGTTTAAACTCAGATGATTATAATGTAAGTTCTCAGACAAATGAGTAAGAGTACAACTCCGCTTTGGATGGAGAGTTTGGAAATCACTAGAAATTCTGAGATTTCAAACCAGGTTTCCATTCAGTATGAGGTTAAGCATCRCAGTAATGTCTTAATTTCTCAGAGATTTTTGATGCAGCATGTTATGCAAATGAACTTTAGAAAAAAGAGAAGRATACTCTATAACATGATTTCTCATTAGTTAGTATCATATACAGTGTATAGAATGCAATTACAGACACTCATTAAAATGGCACRAAAGCAGGAGAACCCTAAAAAGAAAGTCTAAGTTGCTTGTATATCTCAAAGGAGACTAGAAATAATGAAAATAAAACCTTCTTATTTGTCATAAGGATTATGGTAGAAAGGAAAAAAGGAATGTCTATCTTATCATTAACAAAGAAATGTCWGAGTGAAAAAAATACTCTGCTATAGGATATGTATCACAAATTTTAGAAGGTTTTCAAGGATTACCCAGATATTAGTATTTGTACAATAAAAGTGCATGTGAAGTATTTCCAATTGAATTTAGAGAACACTTCAAAATATCTCTATCAGTATCTTCCTCCTCTAAGTGGAAATTGAGACAACCTTCCTTCYTCTTAGGGCAGCACTGCAGTCGTGATAAAATTCAGTGCTGGAAAGCACTCCTCCTTAATTTTGATCATAGCAAGACATTCCTTATAAATACCACTTACTCAATTTTTCTCTCCCTGACATTTCAGCAGAAACCAAATGAATCATTCTAATCTTAAATTTTAAAAAATGTTTAATCATACTGGAGAGTAAAAATTAAAAGATATGTGGATTAGAATGGAAGAGTTTTAGCTTCTTTTTTTTAAAGAGAATATATAAGCTGTGCATTCTTAGGCTTTGCTCTTCAGGATTATTGTGCTTGTGATTGTTCAGTAATTAAAATAGGTTTTCACAATTAAAACTTAAAACATAATAGCTATATTATTTATGTTAATCCCCTCCTTTTTTCAAATAATCCTAGAGATGAGCTAAATATCTCAGTTCAACAAAGGCCTCAATTSAGTTTTATAGAATGGCTTGAGTTGAGAGACCCTAAAGATYACCTAGCTCCAACTCCCCTGCCATGGGCAGGKWCACCTTTCACTAGACCAGGTTGCTCAGAGCCCCATCCAACCTGGCCTTGAACACTTTCTGGGATGGGGCAGCCACAACTTCTCTGGGCACCCTGTTCCAGTGCCTCACCACCCTCATAATTAAGAATTTCTTCCTGATATCAACACCTACTCTCTTTCAGTTTGAATCCATTCACCCTCGTCCTGTCACTGCATGCTCATGAATAGTTTGCACACCTGGCCATTGCACACCAAGAATCCTTTTAGCTCATCCACATTGCCCCCTTGCTGTATGAGCTAGGGCAGGGATAACTTGTCTTGGCAGCCCTGTGTCCTTTTTTTGAGCCAGGCTATGATTAGTTCACTGCATGTAGACCTTTGGATTTCAGTAATTCTTCAGATCCCACATTGTAAATATGGTCACGGCACCTACTGAACAAGTAAAGCTCCTGAATGAACAGTTTTTGAATTATTTCAACTCTATTTTCTTAAGGTACCTAAAACTAAAGTTTTTTCAGTCTTCAGGTAGTTTTAGTTTGTTTGTCAGTTATTAAAACTGCATTACCTTGCACAAAGCACCTGCATGTTTTAACCCTCTTCTGAATTCTGTGAGAATATTTAAAATATACCCCAACTGTGACAKTTATGATAACAATAAATGTTAAATGTCTTTCCAGTTGTAATCACTTTCCTACCTGTATTGTAATGCTTGGTGCAGTAACATAAATCCTTTTCTTCTTTCAGCAGAAACTGTGGCAGAGTGAGACCTTCTGCTACTTGAACCGCTCCCTTTTCTTGCCACTCAAAAATGAGATCATTCATTGTGTATCCAACTAAAACAAAGAAAAAACCCAAATAAACTCTAAGTTTGCTGCAAGCTTTGTAAAGCAGTAACATGTCAAATTAAAACATTTTAAGTAAATGTTATACAAAGGATGTAATACAGAAGGTCTGCTTGTACCTGTTAGTCACAAATTCTTATCTAACATTCTATACCACRCTGAATTGGAAGAGACAAAACAGATGTCTTATCAAACTCTTTTAAATCCTTATAATTAGTTGCTCTATTAATGGGTTCAATAAAAGAATTTAAATTAACTAAACATACACATCTCTTCGGTGCTTGAGAACATCTTTTTCTCCTTAACTCATGAAGGATAAAATAGGCCCTTTACACTCAGATCTCTTCCTCCTTTTACTTGAGGTGAAATGTAGCTTGTCAAATTTATTCTTATGGATTTATGTCAATTTGAATGGTTTAGTGCAAATTGTTCAAAGTCAACAATGGATTCAAAATTCTGTAGTAGAATTGAGAAATTGCTGTTCTCTCAAACTGGAACAAGACATGGGAAAGCAATTGATTATAATCTCCTCATATTAACTGGCTGTGAGATATAATGATATTAATAAGAACTCAGCTTTAATATTCAGACTCCTGCACTTATCCATACCTCATGCATGTGTATAAGATTAGCTATAGCAGCAAAAGACTAAYACTAATCAAGGCCCAGACTTTGCAACAGACAAGTACTTTTTCCTTCTATTTCCCTCTCTCAGATAAATGTTTGCATGGGATATCATTGGGGGAAATATCCCTATTTCTTCTGAATATGTGATCTGTTAACTTTCCCAGGAATTTAATTCTAATTTTCTTTCCAAATAAATTTTATCCATTTATTATGCCTGGAAAAAAAAAAAAAAGGCTTCATATTTTCATTCAAGTTTAAACCACATGTACTAGAAGGAACCAGAAGGTAAAAGGAGAATTTTTTCATCTGGTTTATATAGCTTTGAGTTTCATTGCAATATTTCCTTTCTGCTTTAGTCCAATATTAACAAGCTGTTGAAAATAACCTGTTGAGAACAAGAAATTCGTTTAACCTTTCAGTAACAAATTATTGTTTAAAGTTGTTTAAATATTGTTTAAATATTGTTAGAACCTTCTAAGAGTAACTGTCTAGACAAAATTACTGACATTTTGATTTTCAGCAAAAAATGAACCTCTTTGCTGTGTGGGCACAAATCTTACTCCATTATATTCAATGACTTTGTTACTGTTTTAATACACCTGTAAATGGCATTCAGTGACTTTAAAACTGAAATAATTTCATCTTTTCTGATCTATGTTGAATGAAACTAGGAGCTAAGAATTAGTGTTTAAAAATAAAAAAATATTTTCAACACTTCTTCCTTTTAAGTTCTTGATGTTTCTTTYGGGGAGAACCTTTAAACAATGTATTCACAGGAACTCAGGCTGACTGTTGGTTTACTTGGCACTTTTTTTGAGGCTGGATAAATATGATAAAAATGAGACCACCATATCTTTTTAAATAAGTAATTAAGATCAGACATTGCTCAAGCCACTACAAGCACATATCAATAAAACACTTGCTTTTATTATCAATTGCATGATATTCCATAAACACAGTTAAAATTCACTATTAAATGCCATAAAATGTGAAAAATCAGAAGTATATATCTTATCAAACTTTGCATGAATTCAACAAAAAGCAGCTGTGTGTAAAGCAGATTACCACTTGAAGCACAAAGATTATGACTAGAAGTGATATTCCATGAGTAAAAMTCATTGAACTGGCAAGAAACAACTGCAGTGTCAAAATTTATTTCACTAAATCATGTTCATTCATCTCTAATGCATGCTTTTAATTTTGATTTTCTACTCTGCCCACCAATTCTTCTATAACGCAATATAGTACAAATAATAGCAGCATATTCAAAATGCTGCTGTAGTAATTAGTTTTTGTCATGTTTACATTTTAAATGCCCAAGTATGGCATTCAAAATTGTAACTWCAGTTTTGTAACTCAAGGTCATAGGCATAAATTAAAAGACTTAAAATACGGAGAATTTAATGGAGATGTGAATTTCTGTTATACCAAATCAAAATAGTACAATGTTCCCACTAGTATGTTAAATTAAATCAGCATGAATGAAATGAAAAGAAAATGTACTTTTCAAATAATTTTATGAGGAAAACCTGCTGAATACTACACTGCTTAACACTCAGAATGCTAATGGTACTGTGTGCATTGTGCATAAAGGGGAAAAGACATTTTTATAGAAATCACTCCTTAAAACAACCAGTGGTTATCATAGTGTAGTATTTATACTATTAGAGTTTAGGTATGTAGTGCTATGTATGCAATGAGCCTAAAATACAGTCCCCTGGCAAACTAATTTTGGGACCTCTGCTGATTAATTGTAACAACTGTCCCTGTCCTGCTCTAGAAGTACCAAACCTGAAGTCCACCTGAGCTTTTGCTACCTACTTGCTACCTGATTAACAAATATGYATTATCTTTAAAACAATTTTTAAAGAAGTCATTCAGTAACAAAAATTTAACTAAAAGTCTAAATGCCTGTTGCTGATACTGGTCTGCTTTTGAAGCTTAGAAATACACTGCTTGTATTTTCCAAATGGTCTATGAGATAAAAAATATGAGAAGTTGATAACCATTACATGATTATCACTGTGCAAATGAAGCAGTAAAGTGAGTCTTGAAATATGAAGGCTTTATTCTGAATGGATATGTGGCTACCTGTACAAACTTGTGCTTTATGTGTCAGTTATATTGTTAGGAATATTACGTAACTTGTAGGAACTACACTGAAATATGTAGCAGTTATAAAGAACAAGAGATTTCTCTTTAGGGCCTATAAGGGATTAACTGCAATCCAGCATGATATTTAGCCTCTTGTTAAACCAGAAGCTTTTGGTTTTTTACTATGAGGTGCTGTTGGTGACTTTTATTAATTGCTACCAGATATTTTTATTTCCAGTGGCTGGGAAGTACAGTGTTACGTAGGGAATTCCGAGTGGATAAATTTTATTGTCGAAAAAAGGAGTCAGTCACTAGCTTAGGTAGCAGATGAGGGTGCAGCTTACTTGTAAAAAAAGTGAAATTTTTATTCTACATGAAGTGCTGAAAACAATGGAGGCTATAATCTAGCATGGTCTTCAGGACCAGCCCAATCTAAACTGAATGAAGTGGACCAATAAAGGTTTCTGTCACTGAAACGCAGTGCACTAGGGCTTGGGTTTGCAGGGCATGAAAGAGTGAAGGCTGGGAAGGGAAGAAGAGTTGTTAAATTGTGTTTTAAAGGACAAACACCAGCTTCTGTGCCTGAAGAGGAGGGCAGTTAGCAATGTATTTTATTTTGTCTGGCTACTGTGCAGTACTCACTCTTACTTGATTCTATAAAGGTATTACTACTTATACAAAATCTAAATGGTATCCTCATGGAACTACAAAGAAAGGATAGAAAAAAAMCCCTTTGTTATGTTTGAGCAGTGGTGCTCAGGAGTTATAGGGCTGGTTAGGTTACATTAAAACTCTATTAACCCAAAGTCTGAGGTCTTGCACATTTAAAATGCAAAACCAGGCAGTAAATTGTTGGTAATTATATGAAAAAGACATCATTCCAAGAGGAGAACATTTCCAGGGGGAGTATTTCTCAGGAAAACTCAAGAACTGTGTGAATGCATGACACTGTAGCCTCTGTGCACAGTTCTCTTAAAGAGACAAGTAATTTTCAGGAGCCTGAAGTCATTCCAGGTAATTAGCTAATGAAGCATTTAATAGCAGACTAAGAGCTCTGCCTGAGAAGAATATGACAAACTAGGGAACATTTATAATTTACTAGAAGGGAAGAAGGCCTGAAACAATTGGGAAACTTGGATTTGGTCTGCAGAAATATTATTTTAGAAAATGATGTTTTCTGAAACAGGTGATAAGTGTGAGAAAATGCAAGTAAAATTCTGTCACACTAACAGACGGAGAAGGTGGAAGAGACAGGGCATTAATGAAAAGTAGTTCTCAGGACTTGTGTCTGGAATAGTTGATGTGAGATTTTGAATAACTGGGCATCAAATAAAATTGAATTTAAGTGGTATTTTATCTAGTTGATGTAATCTATAAAAAATCTGTCAGATGGTGGACAAGACAGACATAGTAACTTTAGCCTTTCGACAGCACAGCAAATTGTTTAGCTAGAGTGAAAATTTTCAGTATTTTCAATCACAGGTTCCAGAAAAATTTCAGGTAAAAACAATGTGATCCTGCTGAATTATTTCTAATTATCAAGGGCATCTACAGTGTCTTGAAAGAAAACCCAAACTTTTCTCTTGGTCTGACTCATCTTTCTCAGAAAAAATTATCTTTTCAGAAACAGTGTTGACAAGTAGTTTTCAACACTCATATGAGATCCCTGAAAGAAAGAATTAGACTGTATCTTTGTATTTTTTTTGCACTACCATTAATAACAAATATCAACTTTTCATTCATCCAATTTTGAAAGTATAGGAATAAAGCCTGCCTTAAATAAAGAGTCCCATTCAACCCACATCAGTCCACATTACTCTATAGAACTTATTGGAACCGAGATGTTTACATCAGTTGCATGCTAAAAGTAGGAAGATTTTATTTTAGCTAGTTCAGTAACAGTAGTAGGCATTAAAAGCCCATCATCTTATAGACAAAACAGTGAACAGCCAACAAGTTTGTTTTGAAGAATTGTTGAAGTGTCTAACATCTCTTTTTCTGCTCTTCCAAGGACTACACCATTACAGAAACATGTTATGCAAGGCAGCTCCTCTGTACCTTTAGAGACTCTACGCTTTTGAACTGTTATTGTCTTGGCAATTCCAACATAATTCCTTTATCACATCTGCTGACACGGTTTTATTTGCTTTGTCCATCCTCCTTTAGCACACCTTTCCAAGCCATGAGCAAACTTCTGATGCAGCTGAACATCAATATATCCTGTAAATTTTCTACTCATTTTTTTCATTACAGGAAGGCTGTGCTTCCCTTGTGTCATTTTAAAGTACCTACAGGTATATTAAAACCCAACTCTTTTTATCGTGTTCAATAGACAGGCACATGCTCAGCATGAAACAACTGAGCAAAGTATTTTTTTTGTAAAAGAGTTTAGTTTAACTAGAGCATTTATTTTTTTAAACCCAGTTTTTTATCTAAATTCAATTCTCATTTCTTTAATTTTTAGTAAGGTACAGTCCAAACCCATCAGTTCTTTAGGTGTCCAATTGAAGCAACAACTAGAGTCATGTTGACTAGGGTTATTCCCCTACTCTTCTGTTGGGCATCCCATCAGTTTGCCTCCAGGACAGGCTGCTTGCACATTGCTGTTCCTAAGAGCATGACAGACATTTGAATTGTGCCCTAAATTCCCAGCAACATAGCAGGGGGAAGATATGACAGAGCTAAGGAAACTGCCTTTGGCTTGAGATTAGAACAAATTCTCCTACATTATTCACTAAATATATTAGCTTCAGAAATGAGCTGTGATTCATTTCAAGGCAAAATTTGTGTTGGAGCTCCAATAAAGCAGAATTTTATTCAATATCCTTCTGAGCTGCTTTGCAAAGTGTCTGCCCCTTGCACTGCCCTCTAARTCGTTCTGAAGGAATCTTTCCCTGGGGAGTCATAGGTTTATTCTTCTTAGCCTGAATTTTGGAAAAAAAATAACATTTCAGCTCAGCACTCTAGCCCATGTCTCAAACCTACCATTCTTGCTGAAGCCTATAGGTGTTCAGCTATCACTTTTATTCTAGCTTCTCTATGTCAGCAGCAGTTGTGCAGTTCCTACTGCCCTTTCATCCTGCATTGACCAGGAGCTGATGACTATAAGTATGCTGATCTTTGTAGCTGTGTGTCATGTCTCTCTTCAGATAGACACAATAGTTCGAGTCACCCATCTGCAGAATAAAAAGCACAGCCTGAGCAGGTGATAATTTTTGTGCTGCTGAAATGGAAAGGAGAGAAGCAGTATGGTTGTACACCTTCTGGCACAGACAGGCATTGACCTAGTGTGTCCATAATTTCTGTCATTCAGGTAGAGACTTGAGAATTCCCTGGCAGATGAGAAATATGCTCCAGTTATTTCATCTTTCCTATGCTGTCTTTGTGCTATTGTGGGAAAAGAAAAATCGTGCACATTACACTTTTCTGTAATGCATTAACGTATGCTGCTGCAGCCTGCATACCCACCTTTCCACTTGTACAATCTCCAAATTAGAGACGGGGGGGAAAGAAATTGTGCAAATAATCATGTAGTACAGAGGGAATTTTCTTTAACAATCCATTAAGACAGGAGCATGATTGCATAGAAAGACTAAAAAGCCTCCATAAATCAGAAGGGGGAAAAAAGGGCCACTGTTTAATTTAAAAATCAATATCAAATTAAAATTATGAGGTAAGAAAGTGTTTATACCTTACCTATGCTGCTTTTCATAGTATTTTTTCTTTTGTAACTTAGTCTTTTCAATATTCTTTGAAAATTCAGGGATATTAAATGTCACATAAAGTTGTAATTTATGAGTAAAGGAGTGCGGTGAGATAAAAGAGAAACTTAAAAAAGAAAGACAACAAGCTTTWGCATATGAAAGAAAAACATTTCTTTCTGGGGAGGCAGGCCACAGAAATAAATACATATCTGGTTGACATTTCTTTGTATCTTATTCAAGCAGAATAAAACTAAAATAATCCCACATGCCTACAGGCTTCCCTGGTGTAAGGCATAGAACTGTAGAAGGGATTATTTCATATGTGCATTTTCATTTGTTCCCTTTCTAAGATAAAAAAGCAGCCATTCTAGCTGCTGAGAAATCATTTGGTAAAATAAATCCTTTAAAAATAGAAGACATTTCTACTGAAATATTTTTCAGACACTTCATGATCTAATGAAGTAGTTTTACCAGGGGCAAATTCAGCTGCTCAGACTGACCTTGGAGAAAACATTACACGAGCCAGCTAAAAATAAAGATATCATTTGGGAATAAAAGCTATACATGATTTTTTCTATTAGCTTTTTCTATGATGGAACAACAGTATCAATACTGAAGGAAAATATYCAGTACTAAAAGAAATTACTACTTAAAGGAGAAACAAAACCCATGATCTGTCTGTTATAACTGTCAGTCTTTGCAACCCAGTGGTAACCTGAGTAAAAAAAAGATGAGTGATTGATTCTAATTTTCTTTGTGACATATTCTGAAGCAAGTCTTGCAAGATCAGACACRGTTTACAGAACTGTGAGACAAATGAGCCTTGTAAATTCATAATGTACAATGTCCTACTAAACTTGAAAAGCCGGCAATGATCACCACTTCAAAAAGAAACATCTGGAAGCACAGCTACTGCTGTTTTGCTCCTGCAAACACTTTGCTTTCTTATAACATAGCCTGGTGGTCAGATCATTCACTCAGGACATGAGAGGACTGTGTTTTCTGTTTTGAACTCAAATGTCTTCCACTTCCCCAGACAAGGCATTAACCACTAGGGTTACTGCTTTGATCCCCCCGTTTACATTGTCTCACTGAGCACCAAAAAATGCAAGGCAGACAGCCAGAGCAGAGTATGACACTGTGGCCTAGAAATTAGAGATGCTTGGATGGAATCAGGCCCTCAGGGTTATGTCAGTTCTTACCTCGGGAGATTTGATGTGAAGCCTGGGAAAATGCCAAATGCACCATCCTCCTTTTTTCTTCTATCATTTTAAATAGAACTAGATGCCTTTTCTTAGCCAGAGAGTCTGGAATTTGAGTGTTTCTGCTCATCCTTTCCTAAGTTTTGGAAATTGGTCAGAGTTCACTCTCATACAAACTACTTTTTTATTTTTTTTACCTGGTTACTCTTCTTCCTGGTACGTAGATATTTTTTGTAACAATTCTAAGTTGTTTATCTCCTTTCCTGTCCTTCCTGTACAGAGAAACTGGCTATGGACAGGTGAATTCCTGCTCTCAAAGGTCTAGGATCTTGGAACTTAGGTCACTGTACATATCCGTTTTGGGTCTGTCCCWAAATAATCTCAAGGAAATGCTGCCTTGTTCTTGCAAACCTAGCTGGTTATTCTGCTATCAGACATGTAAGCATATCCAGAGCTCCCACATGCTGCAAAATTTTCTGCCTCAGGCCATCATCTTTTCCCATAGTCTGTTTTTTGATGTCTGAAGTTACAGGTAAAATAGAATTAGACAAAGCAATATGGGAAAAGCTTTTTTACTTACAACTTCCTGATGAAATAAAATTTGATCTTTCTCTGTGAATAAAGAATTTGAAGCACTCATCTGTATTTTCTTCAGCTCTTCTTTTGTGAGAACCTCTCTTTACCATGTGAATGTGCAGCTGGGAATTTATTCCCACTGAACTCAATGATTAAAAACAAGACTACAGTGAAAAATGTTCTGCTGGAAAATACAGTAGAACATCTACAGTGCTATTCAACTAATAAATATTGGTTCCCTGTGGTGTAGTTTGTGGGAACTATGGGCTCCTACAGGGTTTCTCTAAAGCAAACCAGATGCCTGCTTGTTCAAGAATGCTCAGTTGTTGTGTGACCTGTCCTCACAACAGCTGAAAGAGAGGAAAAATGCAGCTGAGATTTATGAAGCTGTTAAAGCAAAAGATTCAAAACTTTTCAAAGCATTTTTAATGATACATTTTGCTTGCTCAGTCAAACATTATGATACTTCTTTGAAGCATAATTGTATTTAGTGAGTATACCTGCCATCTGCATGTACTCTGATGCAACTGCCTCCTGTTAACCTCTTGTTTAGTCACATTGATTTTACAGGTAATCAGTTGGATTGTCTGGTCAGGCTGATTGTGGAGTTTTGCTCAAATCCTGGATATATGATATTGTCCTAAATTCCTTGACATTTGCAGCAAATAACAATCTCTCAATATTAGTCAAGAAAATTTCTGCTGTCAGATTCAGCTGTTGCCCTCATATTGAAAGGCTGCTTCATAATGTTACCATCTGTCCATTGTAATAAAAGATAGATCTGGCTTTTGTACTCACCGTGCAATAGTCTATAAATAGCACACCATACAACAAACAGTTCTGACACACTGACTGACTGATAATTATCTCCCCTTCCCCTAGGTGCTGCTTTGTTCCAGTAAAAGAAGAAAAAAACCTCCAAAAAATGTTAATAAAAATATGTGTGTTGGGTTTCTGATCTATGATATATTTCAAATAATCCAATATATTCATTCTATATGCATAATTCTTTTATTTTTGAAATATTTTACTTATTGGCCCTAAAACTGTAAATCTAGATCTATTAGATGAATACTTAATCTTTCTTACTCCTGTCATTTATTTTCACTAACTTCAGATTGCTGGAAAATTTCAAAGAATGCTTTATTTTATTTTTGTTCTTTGCTTCATTAGGAGGGTTTTTCTGCTACAGGTCTCTTTCAAAGTCCTCTCAATTTAAGGGAAACAGCAATTCCCAAATACTTCATATCACAAGGGAAATGAGAATACAATGCATCAGACAGAATAGTTGATTTCTCCTTTTGTGAGTGTGTTTATGCCTTGAAATGGCATAGCTGCTTTACACTTTCCATCCTCTTTTAAGTAACAAGATACCAAGGTAGATGATAAGTAAAGTATATGATATGTTAGAATAGAATAATTTTATTTCAAATAAAGTCCCATCAATCACTTCTTTGAGTTATTCTTATGTTTCCTTTATTCTCTCCATAGTATTTACCTCCTGCATGTGTGAACACAGAAAGACTTATGGTGAAACCCTATGTGCAGAAACTTTTGCATAAACTGTCACTGAGTTTAATGGTAACTTCAGATTTACACAAAACTCTTGATTTTCAGTTCAAATAGGTATGAAAGAACCTCTTCCTCAAGACGATGTATACTTCACAGATTCTATTGATAAAATAGAAGATTCATTTTGAAAATTTGCTCTTGTACCACTACAAGGGGTTTTCTACCTCCTGAACAGCTGTTGTAATCTCTGCAAAAGTATGTATAGGATAATACATTACGCAAACTTACAGCTTTCCAGCTGCATTATACATGTTTGCACATCCATTGGAAAATTTTTGAGATCCATCGGACAGGAAAGTATTAAAGTCAATCTGAAAGGACACAAAGAAACCATTAAAAACATACCCCCCAAAAAAGCCATAGAACTGTGCGGGAAGAATGCACAAATACAATGGAAGCAAGTAGAAATAGAATACATGTTTCAGTAGAAAGCTCTCAAAAAAGATCTCTATTAGCTGAATCCATCTAACTCAGCCTAGTATGGCATCATGGAAAATAAATATACAGACTTTCAGAAAACTAAATTTTTCAGTAGCATTGCCTAACTTAATGAGAAGTCTAAAGGAATGCAGCAGCAGTGTGCCYTTTTTTGCTACAGCAGAATTATTGCACAGTTCCAGTATTTCAAACCCTTGGCATAAGACTTGTCCAAATTTGCAAGAATTTCATAACATATGCCAGTAGTTGTGGTGGAAAAGTAGTTTTATGTGTCGCTGGTCTAAAATAAAGTGCTTAAAATGTCAACACAAAGGCTTAAAGAAACATTTGATGATATTGATGGTATACCAAAATATGGCTGCAATTTTGAACTGTAGCTGTGCATCAGTGTTAGTCCTAATATTCCTATGAAATTCTTTGCAAATTATAGGCAAAGAGGTATTTTTAAATTTTAAGTTAAAATTTTATTTTATTATTTATTATAATAATTTATAAATTATTTACAATAATTTATCTTTCAAGTAAGAGTTCTTTGAGGAATCAGAAAGAAGAATTTATAAGATATAAAGGCACAAGGTTTCCCTCCCTGGCTATGCCTATGTATCCATTGATGTTTTTGGCACTGGGGCTAAAGGGAAGTGGGCAGTAGCTGGCAAGTATGGCTGTATATTTCTTTTACCTATTTTTTTGTTGGTGACCAAACCTTCTTGATTCATTGTTGCTATGATTTCTGTTTAGCCAAACAGCGATAGAGCTGCATGAGGAGAGTCTGAAGAGGGAAGTCAGACCCATCCCCTATTCCCATGCTGTTAAAAATAGTTCCAAAGGCAAATTCTGGCTAGTAGGTAACACAGCAAGTAATTTCAGAGGCACCTGGACTTTAATTTGTACTTCAATAAATATTTTAGTATTTTATATTAAGTATTTATTGAGCTGGGAACTGTTACCTTCCATTATTTTTTTTGTCTGTATTGTCCCAATGCAATTAGAGATGAGGAGAAATTAGGGAATGAAAGAAAGAAGCAAATTTAGAAACTTCTTTTTTTTCCCCTTTTAATAGCAGCACAATAGAGATTAGCATATCTCCCCCTATCAAAAGGTTAACTCACTCAAATGCACATAACTAAACTAGATGCCAATGATATGATTTTAAATCTGTTTTAGAAACTCTTATAGGTCTTAATTAAATCAAGGCAACATAAACTTTCTGGCTTCATAAGAAACGGAGGAACTATATGGTGTCTGCTTTCAGCACAGTTGATGTTTGCCTTTATAATTTAATATTATACTATTTCTCATATTTGGGATTTTCCACCCCATTTCATGAGGCCATGAACTTGCTCTGAATTGTATTGAAGTTGCAATCCAAACTTGTTTCAGCTGAATGATGGGGTTTACACTGTGTGCCGTGGGTATTTGGAAAGAGTAGGGCAAGGTAGTGAGTTATTTGATTAGAGTGTAACAACAGC
Source organism: Cardinalis cardinalis (assembly GCA_014549065.1). Classification (NCBI taxonomy): domain Eukaryota; kingdom Metazoa; phylum Chordata; class Aves; order Passeriformes; family Cardinalidae; genus Cardinalis; species Cardinalis cardinalis. The sequence goes on along the minus strand of JACDOX010000088.1, from coordinate 236,780 downwards.
CAGTGCCTCTTGGGGTGACTCAAAAACAGTCTGCAGATAATTGATTTAGATCTATTTCTACTTGAATCCAGGGAAGGAATCCTTTCAATCTACTTTGAATCTGTTTCTAGTGACAGAATACATGTTGTGACACTGAGGATTGATTATGTTCCCAGAGTGGCAGACTAACCTTTTGGATATGAAATCCTCAGAAGAATTTTAACCCAACTTTTTCTCCTTGTGTAAGCTTTGAGAAGTGCTGCCTAATGGCACTGGAAGGGAGGAAGGAGGAAGGAGATCCATGCCACTGACACAATTCACGCAATTCACAAAGTTTTCTTTTTCTCCAGAATACAAAGTGTTTACAGATTCCCGATGTCTCTTCAAAGAGTCTAATTACATATTAGTTCAGTGTCGTAAAAGCATGCAAAGCAAAACACTGAGYGAACAATAGTATACTTATTTTGAAAAGAGTAACATTTTGCACAAGTGAATCACTGCTTCAATACCAAATCTAGTGGGGCATTAGCATACTTATATCTAATGTGTTTCTCATTAGATTGGGATTTTGACGACAACGGTAAAATGCCTACTGATGTCTGTATTAAAATGAAAGTGGTGGGAATAGAAGTGGGATAATTAGATTTTGTCAATACTTATGATTAGTGCTTTCAGCTTCTTAAAACCTTTTCAAAAAATTACTTTCCAGTTTTCTCTCCATCTTCAGAGATGAGTAAATGATTGTTCTTTACATATCATACWTCCTCAAAAAGGCCATGTATTTCACGTTGAAGGGCAGCTACAATATCCAGAAAGGGGGAAAAGAAGTAAAATTGGATTGTCATGACATTGGAGGCCACAGACTGTGAAACTCATACATAGGCCAACTCAGATTATAATACTACAGGATTGTTCGTTCTGTGCAGCGTCCTAGTTCCTCTAGACTCAGTACCTGTACTTTAAAATGGGAAAGAAATTTTTCTTGTTACTTTTGCTATGTGCACGCCTAATGAGTGATAATTTTCTGTTTTAATATAAACAGTGAATGCTGACAAAATTCTGCATTCAAAACTGACAAATAATAGTTCTGCATGACTAGCAACTGAATATATATTTTAGAAAATCCTAATTATACTTTTAAGCTTCTATCTGAAAAAAACCCCATTTGATTTGAGACTCACCTGATGGAATAAAGTACATTTCCATTCTTGAAAATCCGCAACAACTTATTATCTGTTGTAACCTCATGAAAGTTGGCACCTTTTTCATTAGCAAAGAACAAATCAGGTTTCCAAATGGAATCCAGCATGGAAGGATCTAAATCTAAAGAGTCATCTGGATATTCACTGTATGCGAGGCGTGGATCATTCCAATTCTGACGGAGAAAGATGTTCACTCGGTAATCCTGAATAAAAGAGAAAACATGCAAAGCTTTATCAAGCATAGGGATTTAGCTTTTATTTCATTTCTTAGCCATGTAATCCCCTGTCCATCTGTGGATGACAAAAGAATTACTTAGCTGAATGCCAGAATGATACCTATTTATATTAGTGGAGACACAATGGATAAGAATAAAGATGCATTTCAGGGCAATCGAAAAAAATCCKAAGATAAGGAAATCCAACCTCCATGTACAGTTCATATAATTCCATATAACTCTACCTTATCTATCTGCCTACTCTATCACAAATTTGTCTTGAATTTGAAATAAGAAGCATAAAAAGAGTTTTATGATATTACCTTTTTCTGCTCAAACCCTGGCAGGGGTATTCCCACTTCCCTCTCTCTCTGTCAGTGAGAATCTGTCCCACTGCAAGGGAAGTTAAATATTATTTTTTCTCTCTCTTTAATCCTTACTTGTTTTAGACTCATCACACAGGCTKTCTGTGCCTCAGTTTCCTATGGAACATTGTGTGAGCAGCAGCTTGCCATACAGCAGTCTGAGGAGGGCACATGTTCCTCCTCTCTTCAAATAGGGTAGAGACCCTACAAGTCTTTATAATAAATTAAATTAGCTACTGGTGTAGTCACTTGAATTTCTACAGAAAGTCCTGTCTTAATCAAGAGGACTTTTCTATAAAAGATGAGTCAGTGTTTCTAACTTCTGGAAGTTATTTTGCACATACATCCTGTCAGAAATATATTTATGGCTGCACTTTCTTACAACTTTGCCACTCTGAARTTACTTGGTTTTAAATAAAGGTGAATAATAGCTTCTCATTACATTGCATTTAGAACTGAGACTGAACATAAGGGCATAGGAAGTATACTTTTATTGGTCATATTAAGATTTTCCTCATTATTTGAACTGCATTAATGAAAAAGATCAAAATAAAATAGAGAAAAAGATAGGTTAGCTGCAGGGAGAAAAATGGCAACTGGATGTCAGACCTTACATGACACTTCTGAATATAACAGAAGTAAAAATAAATTGCTTTTTTATGGTTAAAAAAGATTATGAAAATCAATTTTAACAAGAAGGTTTTTTTRATCAGAATGGGAAATGAAGTGTCCAGGGTTGAGAAATAAAATTTAGCCAAAAACTATGGATACTAGTTTTTATAGATTAGACTAACTAGTTAAAACCCCTTTGATGTAGAAATTGTTGGTGAAAAATGCAGCATGTTATTGATATTTCTCTTAGGAAACTTGGGGCATGCAGCCATGTAGTGGGAAGAATCATGCCAACAGACATAATAAAGGACAACAGGAACCTTAATATGCAACATTTATTCATGAGAAACAGTTTTTCATATCTTCAGCATCCTGCTGTTTTGGACAGTTTAATTACTGAGCTTGACTGAGTAAGTAAGTGTAGCCAAATATGCTAAAAACATGCTTACCAAGTATTGCCAATACTTGCCAATATTTGCAAATCATATAGAGAAAGTCCCAGTAAAGAATTTAATATTAATATAACTTYAACAATTTTTAGCACAAAGAAGGTAAGTAGAAAACTACACCTGAAAAATGAAATTAATTCAGATTACTCTTTCCAGCAGAGGAAAAAGGCTCTCTGACCAAATAGAAGCATGTAATATTAAGTGCATTGGAATTGTTAATCAACGGCTTTATTTAAAGAAATAAACTGTTAATTAATTTGTTAAAAACACTCACACAAACACACCCCAACCCCCTTCACRAAAGGACTGAAAGACATTCTCTTTTTCAGCATGGGTAGGGACAGCCTCAAAAGTCATAAAAAGTTCTTACGAGAACCCGTTGGTATTTTYTCAATTAGTACCATGATGTGGTAAAACCAGAGCCAGGGATTTGTACTTTACAGATGTATAGAAACAAGCCTGTATTTTCTGTGTGTTTCCAAAGTAAGACAAAATTCTTAGACAAGCTTGTGCCTCAGTGCTTACAGAACTATATTTTTGGTGTCTTCTAATAAGGGGAAATAAGCCCTGAAATATTCCTATTTCTTTGCATGACATCCCAAATATCATGTAGTACCAGTTTCCATTCCAGCTTGCTGWATAAAATCAAAAGGACAGGAGGAAGAAGGATGTGGGAGCAATGAGGGCTCCACTGCCTTTCCCAGTGTGGGCAATCCTTGCACTGAAGGAAACAGCTCTAAACCTGGGGCACTGTGGTGGGAGCACTGCAGCTCTCAGACTTTGTATTTCTGCCCAACCCAAGCTTTAAATTATATAACCTGAGGTATGTCTATTTACTTTACTTTTCTCAGTAGAATATGAAGAATTTATGGACAGGATCATTTTTAGAGTAGRGGTCTTCTTACATGTGTGAGACAGAACAGGTGAAACATGACAACAGCATGAAGGCCAAATGAAAAAGGAAAATGGAGAATGACAAACGAYATAATCCTTTCAAAATTATATTAAGTTATTCTGTATGTCAGTATGAGTAAAGTTTATTGGTTTAAATTGTTTCCAGCTTTTAAGATGAAAAAAAGTCCTGGTTAAACTTCTCATTGGAGCAACTGGAGATATTTTTCATTGTTCTCTCCCTTGAAAACTGCYATTGGCACTCATTATTCACTTAAAAAACATATCCTAATCTATCAAAGGAAAGAGGCTGCTATTTGACTTCATCATCTCAGTTTATAATTGCACATTATGAGCACAAGGCCTAACTACTTTAAAAAAGTAGGGTTGTTTGATGCAAACACAGACAACAGAATCAAACAGCCTGAATTGATTTTTTATCCTAAAAGAGGCTCTGTATTCTCATGTGCTATTTGCCTGAAAGGATGACTTCTAATTCAAATAACTGTGACAGAAAAGTCCTCTGAGGGGAGGGAGAAATCATTATTTCAGTTGTTTTGACTTCCACAGCCTCATCTGTAACCTCAAGGCTGCCATTGTCTGAGCAGCTGCTGTACCCTGGTTCTACAGAACGAGAGTGAGATGWGGGTCTGCACTTGTTTCACCATATCTCAAAACCATAGCACAAGGTGAACCTCCTTAGAGGRTCAGGATACTGTTCACCTGCTTCATAAGGCTCAATAAAATAAAAATTGGAGATCAGGTAATTGCTCTTTGCTGTCCATGCCAAGGCTCAGGCCACTATGGACCTTGATACTAACATTTTGATTAATAATTTCCAGCACACAGTAAAATCTGAAACACTTACGGGATATTTTGATTTCTACTTCATTGTACTTGTACAGATAGAGCTATATTACCACAACATACAGAATGTAGCTTTATTGAGATTTTTGCACAGATCTTCAAGAYACTAATTTCCTAATTCTCACTATTTTTTAAAGCATTTTTCATATGCACTTCATGTGGAATCCTTCTAGATCTGAGAGATTCCAAAATATGCCCCTCATTTGAACATTGAATATCACCTGTTCTCATAAGTTTTGTATGCTGTTATTTGAACCAAGTCCTCAGAATTTCATGCATAAATTACAGAACTCTCTCTGTTGCCATTCCAAATATAATAATTTTGCATAATATATGCTTCTAAGTGAAATCTAGACTTGTCTTTTGTATGATGYAGTCAAAGGATTCTTCCTTCACTTGTTTTAGCTCACTGTAAAATTTTAATATGAAAAAGTTCTTACAGACTTTGGAAGAACACTGTTAAGAGTAAAYATAAGACACTATAACAAATATTGTTCTTGTAGAAAATTTTTTATTCATGGGCTAACTATGACCCTTGTAAGAAAGCTCATTTTCACTGGTGTAGAAGAAAAGCTTATATGTTGCAGAACACRCTGATAATTTTAATTTTTACTTCTGAGATTTTCCAAAATAACTGTCTTGGTGTCTGAAAAACATGCAACTTGACATGCTTTTTATTGCTGCCTTGATTGGTATAATTRCAGGATGGCCTTATTTGTGGCAATAACATTTTCCATTTTAAATTTATTCACTGTTCTTAAGTACTGTGGCTGCACATTAGGTAATCAATTACTTTGTCCAAATAGATGRAATTTTCTAGTTTTCCTTTACATAGCTGAAAATTTCAGACTGGACCAAACATTTTTCAGCTAAMAATTTCAATATACCTTTGACAAAACACATGTAGTACAGAAACTCAAATATTTTAAATTGAAGTTAGCCACTCACATTGTCAAGTCATTTTCCATGCAGGTTACCAATGCCATTGCAAAATCAAAGTAGGAAAAGAACTGTGAAATTCACACTCACATTTGAGAAATGCAAATATAGTTTTTGTATTCTGAAGGATTGCCTTGTATTTCCTCATGCTTAATCATTGGAGTTGCATCCAAATTACTGGGATGGTGCAGCCTTATCTGTTCAAAAGGATATGTAAAAGAAAGTGCAGGGAAGGATGATACAGGACTGGACAGGGCAGTCAGTTCTGTGAGAGTAGACATGAAAAGTTAGATTTCTTTAAACTGATTATGCAAAGGACTTGTGTTATGACTKTATTTATTACTTGGTTGTTTTCTGTTACTATTTCAAAGGARAGGGAAAAATCCATTTTAAATCTAAAGACAAGAATATCCTTCCTTAACTTTCGATAAATTTACACTGAACTGAATTAGTTTATCTATTTTCTTATGCTTACAAACACTGGTGATATTTTTATTGGTCTTATTTATTATAGTAAAGGGGGGATTATTTATTTTTATTACATCTTTGCACTATTACTGGAGTACTGTTTAAAATTCCCGTGTTCCCAGCATAAGAAGGGAACTGCTTGAGCAAGTCCAGAGGAGAGCCACAAAGTTGGTAAGAGGACAGGAAAACCTCTGCTACAAAGACATGGTAAGAAAGTTGGAGCTGTTCAGCCTGCAGAACAGCACTGGAACAGGGAGGTTCTGGATGCTGCAATCCTGGCAGCATTCAAGGGCAGGCTGGAWAAGACTTTCAGCAACCTGGTTTAGCGGGGGGCGTCCCTGCCCATGGTCTTTRAGGTCCATTCCAATCCCTTAACATTCTATGATTCCAGGGCTGAACTGCAGGATATCTATGATATATCTGACATATATGATATATGATATAACTGCAGGATATCTTAGATAACTGCGTATATATAAGCTGTTTGGCATTTCAATTAATGAGTGCAAACTAATTGCAACAAGCTTCATGCTCCACCACTAACTGTAACTCATTAATCTGTCAAAGATTTACCATAGCAGGTAAAGARAAATTAACTGTGATTTAAATCAATTGCTTAGTACTTAGCTTTAATTGACACATTAAATCTGTGTCTGAATACCAATATTTGACTAGTGCCAAACATCCCTGAGAACAGGTTTTTCTGTACTGAAGAGCTGTAGGGCATTCATTACAAGAAGCAGTGCAAATACACTGCTAATTTTGATAAAGTGTTTGTCTATGGCACAGAGAATTTTTCTTGGTGATCTGTTGCTGGATATTTCCACAGGTGGGATCTCTCTTTCCAAAAATGATTTTGGCCGTGAGTAAAACTAAGGATGTCCTTCTTATTCAGACTCTGGAATTACAGAACCCATAGAGGCTGAGAGCAACTGCAGTACTGTACCACTTTAGTACGAAGCAACTTTGTGAATTTTCTAGAACCACATGATTCCTCCCTCAGACATCAATGTCTTCATGGATGTGCCTTAGGAAAATGAATTGTTGCAATTTTTGTTTCTAACCTTTCTGTGATTCTTCTGTATAAGGAAAAAGATTCAGTTTCACATGCAAACACATGGAAAACTTTCCTGTCTGGTCCTGCCTGAAGTTAGTTGGCTAAACACACTGTGGGTTATTAGGGTGTCTAGGTTTCAGCCCTTGAAGGCTGAGGATGAGCAGTAAGGCCTGCTCAGTTCCTGGAAAAAAGCTCTAATCCTAGTCTATACTGAAAATTGTGAGTGCTCCTGCTCCCTCCATTAAGTAGGACAGCCCAGACGGATGGGAGATTTAGGTGACAACTAACTTGCCTCTGATCTCAGGAAGATTTAAAAATTATTTGAACTATTCAGAAAAGACTTTTGATAGATTTGAATGAACAGGTCCTCTKAGCAGTAGATTTTAAGGTGTGTATTAATGCTTTTAATATTTCTAGGGTTTGGGGTTGTTTTTGGTAAGTTAATTTTGGTGGTTTAGTAGGTTTTGTTTGTTTCTCATACATTTCAAAGCTAGTAGATATCCCAATGGGGGTCCTGTGAATGGTTTGGTTAAAACTTTATTTCAATTTTACCTAATTCCTTTCAGAGTTTGACTCCAATAACCATCCATCAATACTCATATTAAAACCAATAGAACTAGAAGTCACTTGGCAAAGAGCTGGCTAAAACTAGTACTTYAATATTGTTACCTGCACTATCAGACCTCTCAGACTTCCTTACAAACTTAGAGTTCAGCAAATACATTTACACACCACTCTGCACCTAGTGCTCTCCCTAGGTGTGCCACCTGCTTTCATTCCCTTGGATTCTGAAGTGGTATGGCTTCTGCTAGCATTCTGGCTGGTGCAGATGAACGTTTCCTACTTTATTTTCTTCTGGGATAAGTTTTATCTCATTTGCCACCACTACAAATGATGGAGGATGAGAACCTACTGCAACTACTACAGTTCTGTCTTTGCCTTAGATAAARTATTGGGTCGTTTACAGGATGCTTGTTAGCACAGAGCTATCAGACTTTATCTTTCAATCCAGAGCTAAAAAAAGAATATAGTTGGTAGTTTCTGAGAGAGCTCCTTGATTTTTGCCTTACTTACTTCCTTGTTTCAAATCAGTTGAATTCAACAATGTCCTACAATATATACTTACTTTCCATACCTTTTAGGGATAAAACATTGCAAATGGATAGGTTTGGTTTATTTTAGCATTGAGTTATTTTGTGGATTTTGTTWTCAGTAGCAATACTGGATTTTAGTTTCTGTGCTCACATATAATCATCAGAAGGCAAAGGTAGTTAATATCTAGGATGCTAAATTMTTAAAAAGATTAATTATATTACTGACATACTGTATAATAATGTTTGTCATAGCTCCCACTGCAYGTCCTAGAATATTTATTAATTAAAAATTCAATATTCTACTCCCATATTTAATGGAAGCTGTGTGTTCCCAAGTCCTAATGCATTACACTAAAATCACATTTTGAAACTTGTTCAGTGTAATTGCTTTTCTAAGCTTTAGCTCAGGGGCTTTTAAAATGTTTGCACTTTCAAGCAGTAGGATAAGTGATTAGATGATAAAGGACATGACAATTACATGAACAAACAACATACACTAAGCCTCTGTCTTTGTTTGGTCCTTGGCATGTTCTCAGTTGACAAAACATTCTGGTTTTTTTCTACAAGCAAATGATGTTTTCTGCAAGCAAATGATGTCCCTGAAGAAGTTTTTGCTCTACAGCAGAAAGTACTACTTGCTAAGTGAAAAGTTAAGTTTTTCTAAGATCTTTCATTTATTCAAATGAATTTTTGGTGCTATATATTCCATTTTGTTATTAATGAATTTTATRTTAGCCCTTTGAATATGACTAGTTTCAATGAGTGACTGAATGGGCTAATTTTATAATTCGTTACTGAAAAGATGTATTTGAAATCACCCTCTGTTTCATCTCCTCAGAGAAATATAACCAAATTAGATCAAATACAATTTTGTGAATTCCATAGTAAATTTCTCTGATGCCTTCCTTGTGTTGGTAGACAAGTATGACATTGTCTAGAATAGGGTAAATAAGGTAAAATAAAAGGTAAAGCTAAACTAGGTCAAGCCCACAAGCAGGGCCTGCTAACTCCTGTAGTCTAAACGCCTGCTCAAGTGGGCTATGAAAAGGAATATATTTCTAACTTAAACAAACTTGATCGGATGTGAGTTGACCTTAAATTTATTGATATGCATGAAATGCACCAAGAGGTTAGGAATTTAGAGTTGATTTAGTGGTTTAACAATGATACAATGGTGACGCATAAAATTTTATGTGTATTTGTACTGTACCAGTACTGAGGAGAAAGGGAACAATTTGTTGTCGACCCAAAGACATCATCTGGTGGCATTTGAAAAGCCCTAAGATATTTTGCCTTTTGGTTTCTGGTTAAAAAAGATGCATGTCTTCTGCAATCCTGTGATATGTCTACCTTCCCAGATAAGTCAGGGWTTCTTAGGGATTATTAAGGCCACACTAAATACACTCGGGCAACTAAATAAAACTTCAACAGACATAAGCTCCATTCACTATCGMTTTGCTAACCTGTTCCTTTCATGAAGAAATTAACTTTGTGAACAAGTACATGTGGGTCTARATGAGTAGAAAGGGAGAAAGAAGAAATATACATTTTATGACCTTCCACTAGGTCCATGATGAACTTCTACCAAGGGGTAGAAGTAAAGGTAACTTATTGAAAAGTGAATCCTTATTTTAAACGATCTCAGAGACTGTAATTTGTAATATCACAGTAATACCAGAACAGTAATCACGGGCACAAATCTACAACATTTTCCCTACATTTTGCTAAGCTGGAAAATTAATTAACCAGTGTAAAATATCAATATGTGCAATGAAAACTGTTGTTATATTTGTATTTAGTATATATTTTATATACATATATGAYATACCTTAACAAGACATGCAAATTATGTATTTAATATAGTCAGTTTTCTGAAACTGTAGAGCAGCCACATTCACAAAAAAAAAAAGGAAAAATATATTGCAACCAAGGGACCTAATAATGGCTGACTAGAAGCATCAAATTTTCAGTATTCTATCCCTTCAATCGTACCAGGAGTTAAGTAGCTAAACCCTCATTCAATTTAAATCTTTTAAAAGAAGATAGAARAACTAAAAAGAAGATTGTGAGAGATCTGGCATATTGTAGCTTACAATGTTTGTAGATGGAAATCAGACTAGAAATCTTCTTTAACTAATCCTGTTACGCCAATAAATTAGCTTGCATATGTTCCTATACATTTACATTTTGAAATTCATTAACTGAAAAAGAAACCTAGTGACTGAAAGATCAGGCATTGTAAAGACTTGTTAGTTTTTAAAGCAAGGGAATAAATTCAGATTCTCCAAGAGTGCTTTCAAAGATTATTGTTTTATCATCAAAAACAGGTAAACAAGAAATAATGAATACCTACTTTTTTTTCAGTTATGTGTGTTCATTGAATTTGTTTATCATTCACCTTCAATACCTTAATGATTGTAATAAAGTTTTAGGTTAGTATTTATTAGTATTTATTCACACTGCCTTGGATTCCAATGAGAAATGCCTTGAGGAGGTGGCTGCCTGTTTCTTTTTTTTTTTTTTTTAATGGGAAAGAAAGATATGGCACTAAATTTGCTCCAAGGCAAAATTAAATTTTAAGCCTAGAGGCTTGCAGGTTGGGATCTTTCTGAACTGTGGAGAAGTCTGCAGCTTGTTTGAGCTGAGGTAAAGTTAATTTACTTCACAGTGGCTGTTGCTGGGCTATATTTTGATATGTGCTGAGCACAAGGTTGATAATATAGAGGTCTTCTGTTATTGCTGATCAATGCTTTAACAGAGCCAAAGCTTTTTTTTTTTTTTTTTTTTTTTTTCCAACTGCTGTGCTGGTGAAGAGACTGGGGATGTGTGGGAAATAGGGAGGAGACAGAGCTGGCATGGCTAACACCCACTGACCAAGGCAATATACCCAATATGACCATATAGCGTTGTGCTCAGTATATATTGGGGGTGAGAAATGGGTAGAGAGGCAAGAAGGAGGAGGGGCATTTTTGGAGTGATTGTGTTTGTCTTGCCAAGTAACTGTTATGTGTGATGGAGTCCTACTTTCCTGGGAATGGCTGAACACCTGCTTGCCCATGGGAAGCGGTGAATTCATTCTTTGTTTTGCTTTGCTTGTGTGTGCAGCTTTTGCTTTCCCTCTTAAACTGTTTTCATCTCAGCCCACGAGTCCTCTGACTTTTACCCTCCTAATTAATTCTCTCCCTGATCCCCCTGGTGGAGGAATAAGAGAAAGGCTGTGTGGTTCTCGTTTGCTGGCTGGGGTTAAATCATGATGAGGGATTTTTGTTGGGTTTGCAGTGCTTTTCAGCCCTGGATGAAATTGTTGAGAATTTAAAAGCCTCAGCAAGCTGGAGCRCTAGAGGCATAGGAGCAGAGAAACCTGTGAGTTGAGATTACCTGCAATTTGGAGAGAGGGAGGAAACTGTCAATCTGTAGATCTCTCTAGAGACACCTGTCTGATGAATCTGAACAGCAGAGTAGCACTTCCTGGGTAAGATGGTTAATTAGATAAAGGGTCAAATGGAAGTRCTTAGGAGTGAGAGAAGACAGAACCCAATTTCTGTGCTGAAGGAGATTGCTACTGCTGAGACCCACATAGTATATCAGAATATCTGAAGTCACAAGGGTTATTTTGTGCAAAAAGAAATCAAACCACCTGAGAGATGATGAGTTYTTTTATTTTTAAAATTTGTATTAGGATCTAAAAGGATTTGGAGAGGGGAGGAAGAGGTCTAACACTACTGATGTAACGCAGTAATGACATAGGGAGAGGCATGTCAGTAGACAATGYGTATCATGCCACACCTTGCTGTGATCATATTGAGTTTTAAAGAAAATTAAAGTCTGGTTCACAGACTCATAATACTTCTTGTTCTGCTAGCTTTTAACYGCCATAATTGATAGCACGCTATGTACTGTCTATGGAAAAAAAAAAGAATCTGGTGCGTAAAAAMCAGATTCTTACAAGAACATTTGATGAATTGTATAATTTTACTGTTTAATTTTAAAGTATCATAAAGTGGTTTCAACTTTTTTTTTTTAAGATATGATTTAAAATATACCTTTGCAGTATGGGTATGATGWATAGAAGTCTGAGTATACAGCTCTTTTATGTTGAGTGGTTACYTTGGCTGCTGTAATTAAAAATGCACACCCAGAGTGCAGGAAGTACCAAGTGTTTGGAATAGAATGAAGACATGGTGGGAGAATGGAGTTTTTAACTGATGCTGAAATGATGCCTTGAAACTTATTCACATTAAGAATTTCAAGGTCATATAGAATGTTTGTACTGAGAACTTTTCCAGGGCATATTTTCTAGACTCCAGAACAGAAATTAGGAACAAAGGTGACAATCTGAAAACCCTTTATTTTCTTAATTCAGTTTCATTCAACAACTATTCTGAAGTCCACTGCAGCTCTTGTTACTGTAAACAGAGTTAGTAAATTGCAAGTTCATGCAAAACTGAGGGAGACAGGCTACAGTCATACAGTGATGGGTGGGGATTTATGGACTTAATTCCTATTAGCATTAATGGGAGTTAAGGACAAAATCCACATATATCATGATGAGATTAATTTCCATTGCTTAAATACATATAATGAAGCAGCTACACTAAAGATATTTTTTAAACTATTACTTTTGACCTAGTCCTTCGATTTAACTATTTTCAATAATGTTTTTACACTGATATCTGTGTTATAATTTTAGAAATCATCACGAATGTTGCATAATTATAAGCTCAAGTGAGTTAATCTTTCATGATTGCAACAAAACAAGAAGCTTCATAAAGAGCATACCTCATATGATGTGAACAGAGCTATGTAGTGATGCCACAATCTTATATTCACAGATACTAAAATTTCCTACAATAGTGACTGAGTAGAGCTCAGCTTGCAAATTAGACATTTTCACATCTTTTTCTGGATTATGCTGCAATTGCTATATCAGGATGTAGATTTTTAAGAACAGCCTACCTGAAAACAGACTTAAAACAAATTTAAAAGACTAATATAATAATGTGGAAGACTAATACAATAATGTGGAAGTAAGTAAGAAGATACTGGGAGGGAAGGGAGTAATGCCATGGGATTTCATACTGCAGTGCTGTACAAGTAATGGTTTTCCCTTTAAGTGAAAAAGRGCAGTCAGAGGAAGAGGAATCAGTGTAAACAAACATAGATAAGGGGAAATAAGAGGTATGAACTGTTTCCCAGCTTTGCTAGACGATTAAATCACTTTAGGTAAACAAAGGATGTAAAAATTTAACTAAAGGCTGCCTCCCTTGGAATGAGAAGATAAAGATTCTGGAAGAACCTTTGATAAGTTTGTAAAGAAATCATTTTGGTTTTAGGAAGCATTAGAACAGGTGATGAGTAGTATTTAAAGCAGCACTGTATGCAGTAGCATGGGCTTGAGCTGATGATGTAGGAGGTCACTTCAGGTCTTCTGTAGCTAAAGGTTGCAGTAAGTGCTATGGGGAAGTAGAAAGCTTTGTGCCTATAAACTTGAGCTGTTCAGCTTTCTGTATTATAAAGTGTTTTGCAAATTCTTTAAGAATGCTTGTTAAAATGCACCWGAAAGAAGGATACATTTGTATGTCCGGATGAGCTGATTATAACACCTGTACTGGTAAATATTTACCTATTTTAGATAAGCCAGAACAATTACTTCTAGCTTAGAGTAGTAAGGCAACTGTAGGTCTGGGTTCAGCTTTTTCTTCAAATGAGGTAAAAAATATTTGAAGCTAGGTTTCCATTATTGTAAACAAGAATTAAAAAACGTGACTCGGCACACAAGCAGCAAGGCTACTACTGCTACCATTTCCCTAGACCTAAGAAACAATCTCCGACTAATGGGTTTTGTTTTCAGAACTTATTTATACCTGAAGTTGGTATAGATAGTTGTATAACTGATTTGACATTTCTTMCAGGACCAGGAAGTCAATGTATGCATTTGGTAGTAGTATAGAGAGATTTTTTGGATGTATCAGCAAATCAGATACTTGCCTCTCATGTTTCTGTGCACAGCTTCAAATGGAACTCATTCCTAACCAGTACTTCTGAAAACACATCCTAAACRCCTGTTAGTGATGTGGAATACAACAAACACATCACCCTTGATCCACTGTTGCAATGCAACACACCTTACATTGCAAGGATCCATCTGCCACACCTTGCAACATGGTGACACATCTGGAACGTTGTTGAGCTACCTTTGCCTCGTATTTTCTTCTCCCTCTCCACTTTGTTATGCTGTTGTAAAGCCAGCCAGTGTTTTACATGATATCTTCCACCAGAATTTCCAGGGAATTCCAAGATTCCCATCTAAAAGGTTATCCCAAGCTAAAAGTTCCAGAGAAGAAATGTACATAAAAATGCTTCCCATTTCTGCTTGAAAAATCAATGGGTATAGGAATTTCTTTTTAAATTTGAAAAAAAAAAAAGCTATTTGTTTGCTAATTTGCATCTTGTATATTTACTGATGTGTTTTTCCAAGCAAACTTTGGCTGCACCCTATAAAGTTTCCTTATAATATGGAATAGATGCTGTATCTCTATTCAGAGAGTGATATGATCTCTCTGCTTAGAATGCAGGTTCAGCAACAGGATTTGCCTGGATTACTCTGGACATGTAACAAACTGGACAGCTGTAGACCAACTAGTAACCCACGATCAGGGTGGCAGTGGCCAGTGTATGAAAAAAATAAAGGATGTTATATAATTTGATGCCCAAACTTGCACAAGAACAATCCATTTTTCTGTGCCATGATAGAAGGGAGTTGATTGTCAAACAGGGACTTTTTTTTTTTAATTCTGAAGCTGTAAAGTGGCCATTATTGCGAGGCCTCACTGTCACTCATCTGAAATACAAAGCATAGGTGCTTCTTCCTCACACTTCAGTATTAACACGTTGCTATATATACTGGACAGATTTTTCAGTGTATTTTCGGTAAAAAAGGCATCTATTTCCTTGTATTTGAGATATCAGCCTAAATGATTCATTTGAGGAAAAATGCTTGATGAAGCTCTTTAGCATTGAGGTTTGTAATGTCTACAAGGGAACACTTCTTCCAAGTAATCTACTGAAAGACAGCCTAGAATAGGTATGATAGAACAAAATCAGGAATGCTTATTGAAGAAAGATGCAGCTAAAGAAATGAAAGAGCTGTGGCTCATGGAAGAACAGTAATTATGGTGGCTTAAAAATGTGTTGGTGTGGTTTAAAAGCACATTTTATTTGCAAATGCAAGATGATCTCATTAGTGGGGGGAGTACAGAAAGATCTATAACATGCTTCCTATCAACATTAAATTCTTTTCAGACCGAATCAAAAAATGGCCCTGAGCAAAAACACGGTAAGGACAAATAAGAGACATGACTTTCAATTGTCAATTGAGATTAATTAAGAGTGTTAGATTATAATTAAATTAATTAATTCAATGTTAATTGTCTGCACTGTTGTTATTTGCCATCACATCTCTCTGTGAGCGTCCCCTTCAATGCATTTTGAGCATGTGCATTATGCAAAGCATATTAACACACTCCGAGTCAAAATCGCTGTAAATCTGCATTAAGGTCAGTGTTGTACCTGACCTTTAAAACTCAGAAAACCTTGAGCAAGTTTATCAGTCACATTTCCTAGAATAAAAGCAGATATTTTGGTACGGCCTACTATGTACCCAATAGACTAATTGTTTTGTGTATTTAGTATTCTGACTCTGAACATTTGCAGCTGAAAATGTTGGCACTGATATTATTTTGACCTTATGTGACTGAATAATCTCTTCTCTTACGTTTTGGTAATCACCAACAATATATATGACACTGGTCTTAATGATCACAAAGTCTTTTAGCCTTAGGAGATACAGTGTGAATACAAGCTGAGTGCAACCTGACTATCTAAGGAACTTTTCAGGATATTGTGATAAAAGAAGTTTAAGTTCCACTGCTACAGTAAGAAAAGTTTTTGCTTTCCTGTAGGATATAGTTCCTATGCTGCCAATATACATTTAATTTATGTGAGCAAGCAATCCAACCAATTTGTCAGATTTTTATTGTTATGTGTGCTTAGATGTTTACTGGTTATCTCAAATGAAAAACTTCACTTGTTAATTTGTATTAAATATGTTAATTTAATGATAATGAAATAGTAATTTTATTCTGGGCTTTCACAATTTTTTAATCCTTTATTCTTCCAGATTTCTAAATTCTTATGTGTAAAAGCCCAGAATAACAGCAAAATGTAAAATTCGAAACACTGGTTTTCCTTTATATATGTGAAGCAATAAGAGTTTTTCTTGTCTAGAGGATGAGTGTGAAATTCTTTCTTTGTGAATATCATTAAGACATGCACAGACCTAGTGCTACCATTCAGCTTGATAATACAGAAAAACTGGTGAAGCTGGAACCTAAGTGGTGCCAATGCTAAAAATTTGTTTAAGGCCACTTTCAATTATGTAGTTTACTTTTTTGCCTGCCTCTTTAGAGCATACATGACGTAAATGAAAGTGCTTATATGATCACTTAAAATCACCTAGGTCCAACTCAGCTTCCTAGAAAGAGGTAGCATTCTTTTCCCTGTTGTGAACAATCTGATTTGTACTTTGAGAAAAAGAAATGGAATATTAAATACCTAGAACCCATGGAAGGAAGGAAGGACGGGAAGGGAAGGAAGAAAGAAAGAAAAAGAAAGGAAAGAAAGAAAGCAAGGAAGGAAAGAAAGAAAGAAAGAGAAAGAAGGAAAGAAAGAAGGAAAGAAAGAAGGAAAGAAAGAAGGAAGGAAAGAACCAGTTTACAGAGTTGACAATCAGTAAGCCAAATAAAGCTACTTTTTTGGTTTGTCTGCCTCTCCTGAGCTGTTAGACCAGGTGTAGGTGAGTCAAAGGGAATGTGCTTGCCCGAGAGCCAGACACTGCCCTTCCCATTGCCCACTGCCACACTCCTCGCCCCCTGAGAATTTCACACTTCAGCCCAGGAGTGTGAAATTGGCACCGGGCTCCTTTGCAGGTGACGCAGGCTTTTTTAACCCCTTGTTTCTCTGCCTGTTTCTTCTGTTATGCACAGCCGAGGCAGCAGAGGGAGCTCAAAGATTTTGGACATCAGCAAGAGACCCTGGGAGGCTCGGACAGAGAAGGGGACATCCAGGGGCAATTGCAGCGACAGGGAAGGACAGGGCTGGATGTGTTTGGACTCCTTTAAAGCTGGTATACAGCTTTATGTATCCCATTATCAGCTGGTAGTTTTAAATACAAAGTATCAGTGGCCAGTTTTTATATTGCACTTGTTGCTTACTTAACCAGTTCTGTTTACAGTTTGGAAAAAGAAGTATTTATCAAGAATTAAAAGTCTTTTTGAGTCTAAGAATTTGTTCTAATGAGTTAAGACATAGGTACCTGAATTTTAAAGGCTACAATATATTCAATTGATAAAATAGTGAAAATTGAAGACATACTGAACTGCAGTGAATTAACTATAGTTAAAAATTCAGTTTGTGAAATGCAAGATTGTTTTCATTGTCATTTAAAAGTAGAAAGATTTTAATGTTTTTCAGAAGTTCACCATCAGTATTAGGGAGAAGAAAAGCTAATAAACCACACAATTGAAAGTCCTATCTAGACAAAAGCATTTGTTCTGCAAAGAAACGTTTGAGTCTCTGAGAGGTCATCAGTTGCTGACAATAAGTAGAAGTCTGTTTTCAGCTATGTCAGTGAATACATTATTAACAGAACACAAGCATCATGAAGGTCAAGGTTGTACTTAAATGTCCAGTTTCTGAATGCATGAAAATAAGAGAATGAAAATCCTTGTGGCTCTGACCTGGTTTGGTATTTTCTGTAACATATTACATTATCTGGAACTGTTTGTTACAGACCAGGTCATTGTCTACCTTGACTGTTTCAATTTGCTTTGGAGGTAACACAGAGCAGAATGTATTTTGAATATAAAATAGAAATATTGTACTAACTTAACTAAGTTGCACTGAAAGGAAATGTTTAAAGTTCTCTGGTTTTGGAGAAAAAATCCAATTGAGATGTGAACTTGGTCGTCCTCTTCCCAAACTCAGGACAATTTTTGTGTGTTAACAACTCCAGCTTTGTATATATCCTTTATATAGCAATTGAGTGGCTAGGTCTTTGAACTTTTCTGACCTTGTGGTCTGTCTCCTCTTTTGGACCAGATTCACTAGTCCAGACATTAGGAAGTAACTGCGGAACACTATTCTAATCATGTGGGTATTGCTTAATCCTCTGATTGAACCTGAATAAATCTCTCTAGATGCCCTGTCAATCTGTTTGGGATTTGCAATCTGGAAAGGCCCCCAAATACAAATTAAAGTAATTTTCTATCTGAAAAAAAAAATTATCTACCTCTCTCAATAACATCTACTACTATGTTCCAAGGTAGGTAAAGAACAGGCAGTTGTGAATACCACTTGAAGATAGGGGGTATAAATATTTGACTATATGAATTTTTCTTTTTGTTTTCCTAACTACAGGTCCTTGGTTCTTGGTTACACTAGGGTTTTCTGGTAGGTTTTCGTTTGTTTGGGTTGGGGTTTTTTTTTTCTTTTCTTGCTATAACAATTCAGTTCTGTCATTCCAAATACATATCCTGACTCCTGAAATTGTTGGGATATCAGAGTATTTTATATATTCGGATCTTACAAACTCCCACAGTTGTTCTGTCACCTCTCTGTATTTTAACCCACTTTGCCCCAAAATTATATGTAACTGTTTTCAAAGAGGTGTTTTTAACTTCAAACAAATGTGAAACGCTTGTAGAGAGAAGGAATGACAGTATCTCCCCACACTGAATTTTAGTGATTATATACTCCAAGTTACTAGCATATGTCTCACCTTTTAGTGAGATTATCCTGAGGGTTCTCATCAATTCACAGTTCAATATCTAGTTTTGCTACCTTTACACTCTGATCTCTTCTCCTCATTTTGTTAAAATCTCATCTTTTTGTACTGTATCATCTTTCTTTAGTAGACAAATTTTAAGTATATGTACAAAAGTACACAACCATCTTCTTTTTATTCCAAATTTTATATACCAGTTCAAAGTTTTAGTYATTTCTATTATTTCACTGCAATAACCCTATGGAAGAAGGATTTTTAAAAYAAAGTATTCATCTCAGTATACACTGTACATGATGAAATTAAAAAAATAGTATTAACAAAGTTGCTTAATGAATTAGCACTTTTTGAGGTTAGGAAGGTGGAACATTATTAAAACTAATATCTATCTAATAATTATTTCATTGAAACTGTCAAATAAAACTTAGGTAGAAATACTTAAAAAAAACTTTCTAGCCTTGGCTTTACTTTTACTTGTGTGTGATGGTATAATGATGAAATTTTTGTTAGGAAAAAAAATCAATTGCCAAATTAGGAATTCTCACTTTCCATTCTCAGAAGTGGATTTCCTTCTTTACTGAGTTCCAGCTGAAGAGAAGCCCTAGCTAGCTTTAGAGCTCATGGAACATATTTCACTTGAACCTCAAACATTGACTTAGTTAAAATATCTTACCATGGTTGTCTCTGCAATGGATCCAAAGCTGTTTATAAATATGTTGCATGTGACATTAACTGGAGGACCTGCAAAAGAGAAAAAAACCCCACCAGTCCCTGTTCCAGAATTATTGCTTATTGATTGATTATTCCATATTATTCCATATAAACCATTATAAACAATATTTACTGACT
This sequence comes from Cardinalis cardinalis, assembly GCA_014549065.1. NCBI lineage: Eukaryota > Metazoa > Chordata > Aves > Passeriformes > Cardinalidae > Cardinalis > Cardinalis cardinalis. The sequence goes on along the minus strand of JACDOX010000088.1, from coordinate 216,953 downwards.
TTAGAAGAAATAATGCTACATTCATAACTAATTTAACACAAAATTAAGTTGAATGGTTTCTAATAACTTTCTTTTGATTTTTGTCAAAGGTACACTACCTATCTGACCACATTTAGCAATTTAAAAAAAACCCACAAAGTTCAGTATAAACCTGCACGCATGCTTCTAATACAAAAAAAAATGAAAAAAATCCAACATCTCATTTTAAATATACAGTAAAAATATTTTATGTGTATTTCAGTGAGAATGCATGTCACTTCTCACAACAATAAGAATGGAAAGTGACTTTCTTCATTCAAGGCAGCTTCTACCTTCAATGTTATCTGTCATCACTGGGAAAAGAAATGCATTATTGCTGCTGTTATCTCTACTGCTTGCAGGAAACTCATTTAGATTCTATTCCCATTTCTCTTAAATTCACAAAATGTTTGAGTCCATTTATAACTGGATTCTTTGTTACCATGGGCCCTCAGTCAACTGTTGTTTTGTCTTATCTTGCATTTTGAAGAATCAATAGTGGCAGAGCAGTCATTATGATAACTGAAGAAGGAATTGCCTCTTCTTGGAAAAGGGTTTAAATTATTTTCAAGTCACTTTAAAAATGTCATTTTGGAAAAGCATGCTAATTTTTCCATTATTCCTTCTCAATTTCAGTCTGTGTCCAAACCAAACAAGGTTTTTCCATCTCCAGTTTTTTTTTTGTTGCCTTCCTACAACTCAGTATTCTTATATCAATAAACCACTTCAGCACTGGAGAACCTGGATTCTTTTTGTAGTTGTAAGCCGTCTAACAATGAGAGATCTGTATCTGGAATATGAGGACTGGTCTTATAAACCTTTATGTAATATCTCTTTTTTAGTATCACTGAATAAAAAAATTCCTCTGTCACTACTGGTGGTTTGCAACTAGCAAAATCTGACATGAACAATAAATTCCACCTTAAATACTTGAAGAATCAGAATGTCCACTAAAAATTCTCCCACTCGGACAGAACTTGGAACATCCAGCTTTCTTTTCTGAGAGCAAAAATTGTTTTGGAGTCCTGTACAACAATTGTAACAAAACACTTAAACAGATACTTCAGTCTTTGCAATATACAAGACTACACCTATGGAGCAGAATTCTCAGGTAAGGAGGTAGCACTTGCAGTCACTTCGGTACACAGTTAATTACTTAGAGTTGTGAAGTATATCCAGTACTTCTGAGAATTCAATAATAGCTTTACATGCTCAACTCCTGAAAAGAATCAAGGGGAAAAGGAAAAGTAGGGGCCATGAATGAAGACAGTCACTGAAAACTGTCAGGGAGAAAATTGTACTTCTTGCCCATATTAGTCATTTGTTTGCAAGGCAGCTTTTCTTTCAAACACTTCCATGTTGTAGTACCTGCCATCCTTTCCAATTTGATGTGATGCTATCTTGTTTAAAATAGTACTATACTTTAAAATAAGTTTGGTTTATCAACATAGTCGCTCTTATTAAGAAAAAGCTCTAAATCACTACAGTGCCGATGCCTAATTTCAAATTACAATAAAATATTTAATAGCTAGTTAAAAGGGGCACAAAAGTAGAAGCTAAAAGCCTCCAAATGCTTTAGAGTTAACTCAAAGACACTGTGCTGAGAGTAAAAATGAACTTCCCAGAATATGGTCACAAAGAATCACGAATGAGAAGCTGTAAAAGCTGGAAGTCATGTTCCAACACAGGAATTCAGGCAAGTTGAACTTAGATTAAAGAGAGGCAGAAAAGAAATAGAGCTAAAACTCACTAGAGACAGAAAAGCTAACAATGATCGCTATCTACAAGGCATTAAAAATAGAATCCTGCCAAGATCTGAAAGCTGAAAGAAGATGATTAAGGTACAAAAGTATCCATGGAAGTGAAGAAGGTCAGAGCAGAAAAGCCAAATGAAGTCTTTGTAGCAGCATTTGTCTCCAATTGCTGGCTGTGTCAAATACTAGAGCCATTCTGCTGGAATTTTGTATGAAGACTGTAGAAGACATTTCAGACAAAGTGAACAGGAACAAACTGGCTGGCTGAGGTGATATAAATCCAGACATTATAAAAATTTTTGCAGAATTGTGGAAATACAATTCACTGTGAGTCAGCTGTCACCTGTGTCAATTTTGTAATCAGTGGAAATGTGTACCATGTTCTGCAAGTGCAACTTTTACCATAAAAAAACCCCAGATTTCAGGTATGATGGTGGGGGACATAAGCATGAAATTTATTCCTGCAAATCTTACCTCTGTACCAGCCAAACTGGTAGAAATAATGAGAAGTTTTATATATAAGAGATACAGATTAATATATATATATAAATACATTACATGAATTATTATATTTATATATTAGGGAGAAAGATGTCAAAAAGTCAAAAAGGATCAAAAATTCTATGAAAAGCTGCCACACAAAACCAGCTTAAGTAGAAAACACTGGAAAAGGTATACAGTAGGCAGTAATCTGCAAATACAAAACTTTGTAAAGATCAAAAGGAGGTAATACTTCTCCATGTCTTAGTATATCACATGGCAATAAAATCAGTAAATTAATCAGCAAATTTAAAGCAAGAAAATAAAATTCTTTTYAATATTCCAAAAAACAAAGGTTTTATTGCCAGAAAATAATGAGAAGGTCATAAATAGAAATAGTCTCCAGAAGAGAGCAGGAGAGCATATGTAACTAAATTAATTTTTTTTTATTAGGTCCTGGTTTTCAAAGCTTCYAAACTAATGATTGCTGGAAAATTCTTGCCAATATCAGGGTAAGTAATATTTTGCATTTTCCTTTATAAATGCCCAAATTTTTACTTTAATATTTAATTTTTTTTACATCTAGGTAACATAATTGCGTTSAAATTTAAAAGGCAATGAAGTATTTTCCACACTTGCAGGAATGGATAGCATCTGCAATGGGACACTGAGTAAAAGAAGCACTTTACTATAGGTTTAATGTAACATTTAAAAAAAATTGCAACTGGAACAAAGCTTTTACAATGATTCTCAATTTCCTGGTGTATTCAGCTGAATAAACACCATGTCTTCTCTATTATACTTTTTGAACAAGAACTCATATGCAGTATTCCATATCCAAAAGCAGACCACAAAGACAAAATATATAATTTTGTCTCCTTTACCAAGATTAATTATGAATAAAATCAGTAATTAAAAATCTTGTCTGCATAGGAATTTTACTGGAACAAAAAATGATTTAAAATTAGTATCTGAGTTATCTTATTAGTACTTACCCTCTTTCTTTAAGCTATCATCAATTTAAAACCTCAAAAAGGCATTAAGCCCCAGTCCTTGTTGTAGGAGTAATAAAACTAACCAAAAAGTGGGAAAGTCACTTAAGGAGATACTTATTCTTAGTGGTAGGTCTGAATCATTCTGGGCAGATCTGTTCAAACTGCATAGCTGTCCAGAAGATTTAGAATGTGCACTTTTTGAAAAGGGACAACGTCAAATTAGGTTTTGTCTCTTTAAGTCTCAATAGTTACAAAACAAAGCTCTAAATCCTTTGAATTATACTTTCAAGAAGTACTGCATTTAATTTCATAATGTCTAATCCATCTGCCTATTCTTCACCGTTGCCCCATCAGAAGATTGTGATTGGATGCTGTCCATGACAAACTATAAAATTCAATCCCCAAATCATATAGGGACATGTTTAAAATTCCAGTGCATGTTTATAATTTCCTGAGAAATATCAGCACCACTAACTTTAAAAAGAGCAAAGCATTTCCAGCTGCAGTAAACCCTGGGTAACAAGTTTATATAAAAACAAGCAACTGTTTATGGTTTGCTGATGAGGAAGTAATCTGACAAATCTCTTACATGGTCCTTATGAATCAGGCTGAGCAAATTCTGGTAAAACCAGCACATGGCAGTGGCTTTAGAGTCAAAACCACTTAAGTTTTTTGAACTTGGAGATGTCAAAAAATTATAACATTTCTTGCTGAATAAGAATTAAGATGGAAAGGCAGTGACAGATGACTTGGAGGAGAAAGCACTGCCAGCTTGAAGGAAAATTTTTGTAGTAAACATGGAGTAAAGCCTTATATGGGACTTATGTGAAATGTTAGAGCTAAGAGAATCTCTTGGACTCAAGAAGATAGGCATAGAACAAAGCAACTAAGGCAAACTAGGAATATTATAATTTTTAATCTCAATGGGTTTGTTCTTTCAAAACTTTATTTATATTCTGGGTAATTTAAAGACTGATACATTGTTTAAAAATTTAGTAATAGAGTTAAATATGGTTCCATTATAACACTGGATCTCCTTTTTTTCAGAAAGAAGAGTAGTCAAATTTACCCAGAGTTCCCAGACTAGAATGGATGGCCTTTGTATGTATGATACTTTCCATATTCATATAAAAATATAGTTTGTGTAATCCTTCACTAAATACTCTAATGTGCCTGAGTCTGGATAATATGCTAAGACCCTTAGGAGAGTGCAGTCATTCCATTTGYAAACTGTTTCAGCCTTTGAATCTGCTTTGTTTTAATTGAATCTCCTTTGTGATAAGTGCATAAAAGGCACATGCCAAGACAAAATTCCATGTATTGAGAACTTAAAATTTCAAAGGAGAACTGGGAACAGGGAAAAGAACAAGAGGAAAGATGGTCCTTTTGGTATTTCAAGGCACAAATGGTGCCCAAGAAAGTGGAATATAATTTGGTGGTAGAATTGGTAACTAAGATAAGCTGTCTTGAGTTTGATGGTCAATGTCATTAATACACTCTTTTTAACCGGATATGAAGATTTGGCCAATCTTTCACAGAGCTTGCTTTCTGTAGTGTTTCATGCTATGGCAATCCAGGGTGGGGATCTTAATCCATCAGTAAGCATTTCAGGAAATGAAAGAAACTAACAAATCATATCAGACAGCTCAAATCTAAGGATAAAATATATTTACTAAAGGCATGCAATTGGGCAGCTGTGAAAGTGGCAGGTGTAGAGTGTATTGCTACTGAAATGAACTGTCACACATACAAAAGAAACGCAAAAGACGGTGTGACAGTGTTCACAAGGGTTCTTGGATGAGGGGAGAGACAAGAATATTGACTCTATGTTCAGAAGGCTTGATTTATTATTTTATGAGATATATATTACATTATAACTATACTAAAAAGAAATAGAAGGAAAGGTTTCTTTACAAGGCTAAGCTAAGAATAGAATAGAAAGGAATGCTCACAAAGGCAGCTGGCTCGGACAGAGAGCGAGAGCCAGCTCTGCTGTGAGTGATCACCAAATCCAAACATCTACAGGACACCAATCACGGATCCACCTGTTGCATTCCACAGCAGCAGATAACCATTGTTTACCTTCTGTTTCTGAGGCTTCAGCTTCTCAGAAGGAAAAATCCTAAAGAAAGGATTTTTCATAAAAAGATGTCTGCGATAAGAAGGCACTTTTTATTTTTCAGCGACTGTACCTCTTTGTTTTCATATTTGTTTCAGAAATTGCATTTTTGTGAGCAGTAATACTGACAKACTGAAAACCTGAAAGTTTAGTTGTGAAATTACCTTTGAAATTTGGTCTGATCCTCGCATCATAGCCTGACATCCTCCCCATTAACTTATCCAGGAAATCGGATGGTGACATTGGCATGCTACGAGATCTTGCACTGTCTGTTTCCTTTGTGGCCACCAAGCTAACAGCAAGGAAAACCAAACAAATGAACAAAAATTTGTTAGGAGTTTTGTTAGCAAAACTGATTTTATTTGCCAATCATAGTTCATAGTTCATTTTTGTAGGAACAGGAAAACAGGAAAGCCAAGACAGTCTTTCAAGTTAGTTAATACTTCAAAAACAGTAGTAGTAAAGAAATTGAAACAGCAAGTTCTTTCTATATCTGYCATTTAATACATACATTTTATTCTGCTGTGCTGCACAGTTATAGGTTACTTCTTCCTCAGAAYTTCTGAAGATTAATAACACTTTCAGTCAGCAATAATCAATATCATGATCAGAGTTAAATAATGATAGAGTTAAATAGTGAGTTAAATAATGACATCTGCAGGAGTAGATGAATAATGATAAATAAAGTTAAATAATGTCATCTACAGGTGTAGCTGTGTATGTGGAATGTCCCATTTTGGAGTCTATTCTGAGACTGAGCTATTTTAACTGGGTGTGCTGTGACAGAAGCCTGAATCAGAAGAAAAAAAAAAGTACTAAGGGATTGATTAGAATAGTGCTACTATCACAAATTTCTGTTTTAGGTTGATAGGTAACCATATCAAAACAGACCAGTCTCTTGGTATTTAACATTGTCTTCAAGCTTCATTTCCTGTTAAAACAATAGTGATTGCTACAGTGGGTAAAAAAGAAACAACAAGAAAACCAAAMCAAAACCCTAAAAACTCACTGAAGAAACTATTTTAGGGCAAACTTTTCTTCTCAGGGCAACATGTCAAATGCCATCTCCTATAGCTTCCTCTTCATATGAATGCACAACTCCCACTGACATTCTAAAGTGTGCTCTGCACATGCAAAGAGAGCAGAGTAGTGGCGCTGTGATCAGCCATGGGACCCAAAGGAAATCTTTTTGTTTTGTTGAACAACTCTTGAGTGCTAACACACTGGAAAAATAAGAGTCAGAAAATACATAAATTTTGAGTAATATTGTGATACATGGTGCAATTGAAACCATTTGTGGCTTTTGGAGTCTCAAAAAACATCAAGAGCTTTGCATGTTTGTGCTGAATTCAAGTCAAAAATCCATTGGAGAAGGACTTAAACCTCTTTTACTTACCCAATTCATTGTCTCCATATCAATTCACTCTTTTAGAACTACTTAAATATGCTTTTGTTTAGATGTAAACAGAGGGAATAATATAAAGCCTTCAGGAATTTTCTGACTCATAAAAAAACCCAGGCTAAATTTTGCTTCTTAAMAATGGATGGAATATCAAATTGGAAAAATTCCATGCAGGTATGTATGCATGCAGAGGCCATGTGGAGTGCAGACTGAGAAGGTAATTTCTTTCTTTCCAAGACTCTTTTACCCAGGATGTTAAAAGTTACATTTTTGTAGAAGCTTCCATTTAGAAGGTCTGCTAWAATTTTTGTCTTCAAGTCTGAAATTCGGATTTATTTTCTTAAATAAAAAAGATTCCATATTAGTCCTTGAGAGTTACAAATTTGGGAACACATAGAATATGAACATAGAAGCCTCTAGAATGCTATGTTTTGCTCATATTTTAATTAAAAATGGAAATGAAGTGTTTTAGTTTTAACATTAAACAGAAAGTTAAATTTTATCCTTGAGTTTATTTTCTTAGCAAGTGTTTATTCTATTCTATGTGGAAGTTGATTTGTATATTCTTAAATTGTTCATAAATTGTTAAATTGTTGGGTATTTCTAAATTGTTTTCAATATTTTGGTATGTCTTTCAGTAAAAAAATGTTTCTTTACCCTCTTTCAATAGCTAACCTAGGTCTTTATTTCTTCCCATAGCTGCAGAATGTATTTCTGTTTCTGAGAAAGTAAGTATTCAACACCTTCTTTTTATAGTTCAGTTTGAAATTATCCTATTGACATAATTTTCATTATCAATAATTCTGAATRGATCTGATTCCTCATATTATTACAACTTGTAGTGATTACTGCTTCTGTAAAACATCACTAATGTCTATAAAGCAAATAAAATACAAGAGTCAGATTACCCTTTGTTGGATATTATCTACTTGGAAGGCAGGAGAAGCAAGTTACTGTGTGTATACACTTAGTATATACACTTAAACACTTAGATTTCTTTCTAGTAGTCTTCTGTAAAGAATTTATATTTCTATTCTTTAGGTATATGAAATTTCTATACTACGGGATATACAATCCTATATTTTTATTCTTAATACACATAAATTATCCAGAACTCAAATATAGAAGGGCCCTTTATTTGCTTGAATATCATTTGCTGGAAAGGAAGAATTTGTTTCTTTGCTCTTTTTTTACTTCACTGGAGTTTTTGTAAATCTTTCTTTGTTGTACTTGTAGCTCTTGCATTGCCATGGAATAAAGTAATTTGAAATTAGGGTAACTAATGCTAACTGGGAAAAATATAAATTGCTGTGACTATGAATTTTCTCAAAGTGACATTTACCTTTTCATATGATGGCATCATTAGTATTTGCTTTCACTAGTCAGTTTTAAGTATCAGAATATCTTGAATAWTTCAATGCCTGCTTATGGAAAGAATACATTCAACATAATTAATACCTTTTGTACAAACACATTTTATCTCAAAAGTGAGCTGTAATTTGTAACTAAATATTTCTTCAAGGAATTTTCCCTTTTACTAAGCTTGGGATGTAATGAGAAAAAGCTGTTTGAATTCTGCAGAATTCTTCTCTTTTGATTTAACTTTTATTGAAAATATGTATWTCAAGAATACTGCTGGACAAATAAAACTTTCATCAGTCAAAGYTGACATGTGGAATACTTGACTAGTTAAAAAGGAGCTAGACTTGATAATGTAGTAAAAGCAAGTAAAGCACTGGATTTTAGGAAAGGATTTTCTGTTTCCAGATTAGTATAAAAATTTACTCTGCATGTTAAGGGCTCTTCAGTTTTATTGCACACTGCCTCTGAAAACTAGGGCTCTGGCTAAGGGGTTAGAGGAGGGTAGACTCCTTTCATGAACCAAGAATTGAGCTCCTTTTAGTGTTAATAATGCACATAACTTCGTCCTCGATACGCAACTATTGCGTAAGCCCAGGAATGTCTTTGAGTGCCTCCAGAGGGAATTTCTTCTGACCTGTCACAGTAYTTTAAAGAATTTGTACATGCATTTTCTAACAGGCAGAATTATAGAAATTTAATATCAGCAAGAGTTTTATTATCAGCAAGGTAAGTTGGACTTGTGTTTAACATAAAGCCAAAATGTGACTTTAAATTACTGAGAAAGAAAGCTGTACACTTTTTCAGAGGTAGAAGCTTCCCATTGATGAAGTCTTCTATTGGAGAAAGATTATAATCTGACAGTCTTCTGGTCTGGTCATATTTTATGAGGAAAAGTTACCAACAAGAATGCTCTCTCTGGTAGTGATTCTGAATTGTTCCTGTGAGGAACTGGCAAATATTACTAATAGTTATAAAGATTTACTATTTTCCAATTTCAGGTTTAGAACAGTACTTGACTTCAATTTCCTGGATGTATCCTGAACACCTTTAAAATGTAAATTAAGCCTTCAAAAACAATTGAAAAGAAATTTGATAACTGAAGATGTGAAAAAGAATCAAGAAAAAAAATTGAAAATGTGAAAAGATACATTAAAAAATTATTTGTGACCAGACAAATTTACACCATCAAAACTTAAGGTGAGAATTTTTGTTTCAAATAAGCTGTCACACAACACCAGATAAGATCAGAAAATTGGAATCACAAGGACTATAATAACWCCTGTCTACGGTCTATTCTGTCCATTAACCTTTTTTTTCACCTAAAATCTGAGAACAGATGAGCTTTGCATCCATGCCTTGAAGCCTGTCAARTTGGAATTTCAATCACTGAGTTTCAAAACTCTCCCAAATCACAGGTACTTCACCTACAAAGAGTCATATTTGAATCAGAAACTGTTAGGTCAAGCTGAAGATATTTCAAGTGGGATATGAATGTTAGAGAGTATGAAGCAGCCTAACACAGACAAGATGCAGCTTCTCTAGATCAGCTACCACATCCTAAATTTGCGAAAGCAGGCTACTTGTAAGAATGGTGTTCAGCAATGCCATCTACAATCTGGAAAGAAAATGCAAAGCAATTGATGGTTTAAAAGTAAGAAATGCAAAAAGAATTGACAGAGACATAAATTCTGATGATGTGAAGAAAACAACCTCTTTCCTGAAGTCAGCCTGTTTAAGTAGGAGAGTTTAAAACAATTAGAGGAAGGATATTAACAGATGTATGAACTGTGAACATGGGCAGAGCTGGAGAAAGCAGTGAAGAAGGACTCAGAATTCCTCAAAAAACTCTGCACTGTTGTGGTGAAGTTCTCACTGCACTGCTGTGTTATCCAGTGGTGTGGAAAGATTGAAAGAGTGAGTAGAAGCATGAAGGTCACTTATTATTTTATACTATATTAATGAGACCAGTTCTGGGATGTTGCATCAAATTCCACGTCCAAGTTTTAAAAGGACATTAAAGCATTTGGAAAGGTACTGAACAAAGCCACTAAACCATGACCTGAGAGTTAGGGAAATTTGCTTCAAGTAAGAGACTTTAGGAGCTTAATCTTCTTGGTTGATCAAAAAAGAAGAGTGAAAACAAAATAGCTTGATTGTAGTGTATAAATATCTCAAGGCAACAGAAAATTCTGGTCATGTATCTAAAGAATAAAGGCAGAAGATAAACCAGTGAGAGTTGGACAAATTCAAATAGGGATTTGGACACACAATTTAATWACTTAACAGAAGATCAGATTGTACCAACTAAGACAATACAGCTTTCTGGATGAAACAATTTAATAAAATATAAGGTATTATTCTTTGTATATGGCTAGTTTGGTGAAAAGGAATGAGTTCTCATATATAGAAAAGCAGTCTAAATTCAAATTAGATGCAGAGGCAGAAATCTAGAAATCTTCAGACTGTCAAAAGGCACTTGATTGATTTGAGGAGCATAAGGAAGGGAAGCAATGGGCAWAGTTCCAAGCATGAAATGATGTCTTCTCAGTGTCCTTCTACACAGGGGTTGGGTTGCAGGCTTGCAGTTGTTGTAATGGGGTTTGAAAGTTACAGCTGTAATGTTGGCTCATCTTGTTCAATTCCTTTCACAGCTGGGTTTTTGACTTACTAAGCAGTTGTATGAGCATCAGCTCCTTGCACAGTAGGAACTTGAGCTCTGGAATGGAAAGTGCACTTGAGCTGCCCATAAATAAGAAACAGTTTAAAGAATCAGAGGTTGACCACAACTAGGAAAAAGAGAGGCAAATATTCTGTCTATGAGATGCACCTGTAAGGAATAAAGAATTGTAAGCTAAACAATAACGTTGTCATGAAAGCAAATGGATGTGAAGTCGCCAGGAATAAATTTAGAGCAAAATTAAAAGATTTTCAAGCACTGAAACACTTTAGTTATGGAATAGTTTAACACTTTGAGCTGAGATAGATAGCCCTGTGTGCTTCAAGATGGAGCTAGGCCTTAGAATGCTGTGACATGTATGACTGTGTTTGCACGTGATGGGATTCAGCTATTTTTTAATCCTCTCCTGAGAATATGTTTACATTATTATTGATTCTTTTATGTTTTTAAAATATKTGCTGCTACAGAAGTCTGAAAAAAATATAGTTAACACAGCTATACAGCCAGAGCACCAAAATCTACAGAATTTAAATGGGAGGTCTCATCTATCAGTTGGCAATTTAGCTACCAAGATAAAGCATGGGTCATGAATCTGAAAAAAATCAGATTGCTTGCCTGTGTCTTTTTTGCTTTTTTCTTGAAGAACTACTGTGTTCTACTTGTAAGTTTTGTCTATCTATCCTAACCTTCTGCACATTTTTACCAAAGCACAAACAAGGGAAAGAAACTTTACATATGAAAGTGCTTTATACAAGCTTTATTTTAAAAGGCATATTTTCAAATGTAATTTCAGGCCTACTAGGTTTGAGACTTATCATTCTTGGACTGCAGAAYGTGCTGTTCTTTACTGATTTCCCTCATTTGAACATTCATCTTAGAGGTGGAGTATTAAAATTATTTTCAGTTTGTGGTTTCAGCCTTAAAAATACATATATTTACTTGAAAATATGGAGGAAAAAAAGTAATGGAGTACCATCAGCATTTCTATAAAAAAGATTGCRTCACTCCAGAAGGGCTTAAGAAGAACAGTATAGACAAAAGGGWTGGAAGAAATGACATCTTACACCATTTGCTGAGTCGTCTCATTTTGTTGCTGCTACAGGGACAGAGATAAAGAAAGAATATGGTGTGACGTAATTATACCTTCCACTGGAAACTTCCTAGAGAGATGTTTCCAAGTCCRGTTTAGGACAATCTGCTCATTTATCCAAATTAGCCTGAGAGTAGTCTCCAGAGTCTCACAGACTTACTTTTGAACTCAATTGATACAAATTATTTTTTGAATTATATGGCAAGTTCATTTTCTCCCTACCATAGGTAAACTACTGATGCATTTTTTCTTGAAAAAAATGTTTTCTCACATTAACACCAAGTTACTGTCACATTTGTCTTGGGGATTCCTTTCATCTGATCATARATTACTAATTTTGTCCCAAATATAATCCATTTTAGTCATTCAGAGAGGTAGAAGGTTTGCATTTCATTTTACAATGAGTACTACAGTGTCACTACACGCATTGTGATGGTCCAGTAGGTCTTTCATTTCATTATTTAGCTTATTCTCTCAGACAGCAAGTGTGGCCAAACCCCTGGAGCAATTGGATGTTGTGTTTGTGGTCCACTCTCTCCAGCTCATGTTTGAATGTTTTAATGCACTTCATATGAGAATACTTCCCAGAGAAGTTCAAAGAAATTAATTACACYCTTAGAAGGAAAGCAAAAACTGCAGACAATATACATTTAATTGCATCTTACATACATTGCTACACAAAAGCATTTCAGTAAATTATTCTAGTTGTACTTATTCACTGATTCACCAGCAATGGTTTGGTGAATTAATCTCATGACTAGTGTCCTTGTTTCTTTAGCTGTAAGGAATGGTGATAGAATTCATCAGCTTTTAAAACAAAAAATATTCAGCATAACCATGTAGTTAAAGAGGTCTGCTACGAAGGAAAAGATCCTCTAATTGGTGGTGTTGGATCATCTGATAACGACTTGCATGTCTTGCATTTTGAAAACTTTAGCAATAAGATTTGTGATATGAGAAAAGCATTCAAAGCCTCTTCTGAGTGATACAGAACTTCATCAAATAATGGGGAAAACAAGCTTTTAATTTTATGATGTCAGAAGTATTTTTGTAATGGTACAAAAAAATGGCCTTTTTTGTAATGGTAATGTCTCTAACTATCTGATCTACTAATTTAGTAGATGAAGGACTAACAAGATCAGAGTTTATAGTAAGSAGAATTTGCATGCATTAGTCAAGATGTACTTAAACCTGAACAGAAACCCCTTTTTGAGAGTAGAATGTTCCAGCATGTGACAGCTTAAAATAAAAAAAAATAAAATATAACAGGAATGATGACTAAAGGCCTCAAACTGATCCAAATTAGTGCTTTCCTTGCTTTTACAAAAAAAATTCCTGCTCTTTTTAGAAAGACAAAAACTACCTTCAATTTTGCACTAAAAAATRTAATACATTAATGTGAAGCATAAACAATACTAAATAATTTGATTTTTGGGGTTAAGGCTAAGGTTTTTCCAAATTTTTGCAGTTTATCAGTGGAATGCATTAGTTCAGTTAAGTGGCATGACACAGACATTCTTTTGAGATGCAACGTGTTTAAACTGACTGCGATAGCTGTGTCAGGAGAGAAGTACAAGTCTCTGTGTTTTACTGCAATAAAGAATTTTAAATTTGGAAACCTTAAAGATTAGCAAATATTGTGGAGTGGGAGCTCAGAAGACAAGATAAAAAAATTTTTAGCAATTATTTTTTTCATATTTCAAATTTCAATAAACTTTAAATTCAACCTCTTCACTGAAAATTAAAATGCCTCATAGAAAAAGACAAACAGACTTTTCTGATTGGCAGCCATTCATCAGCAATATTTATTTATGAAAATCCAGTGCCATTCTGGAAAGCCAGGAGCTATGTCAGGGGGTCACAGCTGCATGGACCCAGTACTGAAAGTGACAAATAATCTGTCACTGCTGCTCCATTCTAGCTCATACAGTGATACTTCTGAGAAACAAAACAAAATACAAAAGTCATCTCCTTTTCTGAATTATCCTAGGAAGACAAGCTCTTTACATTATCTGTATTGTGAACTCAGGGTAAGTCAACTCTTAGTTTAAACATCTGAATTAGACAACGTTACCTTCTTCCAGTCAAGGTTAATACAAGGAGATAATTTTCTTCCAACTCCTTTGTATTCCATTATGAAAATAACTCTATTTGAATAATGATTTATTGGTGAATAAATTAATTTCATTCTGAGAGACAAAAAAAGGTTTCCTATGGTGAAAGAATAGTGGAAGAGGGTGGCATATAATAAAGCCCAAGATAGTAAATGACAAAGAATTAAGTTTGCAATGTGTTAACAAAGACTGAGATTGCAAGTGCATTTCATTGTATTTCTGCTAAAACTGACAATAATGTGTTTCTTGCTAATTAAAGATGCAATCTCTTTTACTTGTTGTAGGTCATAAAATTGACAGTTCCTTGTGCAAAGAAAATGCAGATTTTCATATCCTGCAATGTTTTAGATAATGATAATTTTATCAGAACAAACACAGAATTCTTGACACATGTTTGCCAGTGTCATATCAACTAAGAAGAACAGAAGCATTGTATCACCAAGACTTTAAAAAGGTATTTTATAAGAAAAACCCTCAAGAAAATTTGAAATATTTTGTGTAAAATTTAGATTTTCTTCTGATTTTTCACAGCTGTCGAGATAAGTAGAGTTGCATTAGGACACATTTTCAGCCAAAGTAACAATACTTAGGTGCAAAAAAAAAACCCTTTCCATTTTAAGTTCACTAAATATTTATTCTTTATTCTTTTAGAGGCTATAAATGAAAGCTACATTAAATATATAGGGGGTTGTATTTCAGCACCTATTAGAAAAATATTTTCTTTTAGATTTGAATATTTTTCTGTTTCAGCTAAAAATTAACATTAAATTTTATTGCTCCTGTAGCTTAGGCAATGGTTGCAAGCATTTTTTCACATTCTTGAAACTTTTAAGGTGTCATATTTTTATTGCATTTATTAATACAGTTGAAAATTCCTCCAGTTCTACAGTCTTCCTATAGTCATGTTTGTCATGGAAGTAAAATAGCTTGTTAAAGTAAACACATRTTTAACACCTGTTAACACAAAGTACATAAATTATGGACTATAGTTTCAAAAAACTTTGGATTCATGTGGAATGTTTCAGCTCATCTTAACAGAGAGAAAAAAAMCAGAATAATGTGATTTGAAGTCTTCTGATTAAGTCACTCTGTCATGATCACTATTCTAGTATATTATAGTCTAGATAACGTTAGATTTAAATATATTTTTGTTTGTGACTTAGTTCATATGTATAGAAGCGCAATGCTTTATACCTTCCTTAGGGGGAAAAAATCTTTCAGGGTAAAAGAAGAAAACYAATTTATCAGCATTCTTCATAATCCTATGGGCAAGGCTTTCTATCTGCATTAAAATATGGATTAAACAAACTCTAGGYTGTCTCTGTAATTTTGCCTTGCTGTATAAGACAAGTTTATTGGTGCCAGTTTCAGCAATGCAACACGTGAATTAATGYACTTTATAAATTAGGACTCTGTTTTGAATAATTTTCATTGTTTTCCCAGAAGCACCTACTTAATATTCTTTTYGACTGTTGTATAGACTATTTTTATAAATTATCTACACTCAGGTCTTAGTTTCTTGCCATTTTAAAATTTATTCAACCTACCTTTGGGGGAGGAAAAAGCTAACTCAAAGAGGAGCAGAGAATATTTCAAATATTCCAATTCTGACAAATCTCTCACTCTTCCAAGGACCTAATGAATGGGTTTAGGTTTTGACAACTTTATTTGTTAATTAAAAATAGTTACATCTTCTTCAATTTTAATTAACTTTGTTTCAGTTTGGTTTGGGCTTTTTTGTTAGATTGCCCTTGGCCCAAAGGAATGGCATATTTTTAAAAATATTACAGAATCTGTAAACCACTTATTTCTAGTAGTCTAAACTTGYGCTATTCTCTCACTATAAAGAGTAATTTGTATATTCACTAAATAATGGAGAAAAGTTATAGGCATAGATTGCAAAATGACCAAGWAAAATAATTTCTTGAATATTCTGTTATTACACCAGATATTCTTCTATAAAAGCTGTCAGGGTTGAATAATTACATTTATTGTCATGRTTAATGCATGATTCCCCTAACCAGGTGACCCTGTGCAGGATCTGACTGGTGTCTTTCACCACCATAATCTATGGTAATGCAGCAGATGACAATGAGGCAACACAAGGYTGAAAGGCAAATTAATGCAAATGAGACTTTTGGCTTTTGAGAAACTGCTGTTTCTCAAGGCAATTCTTCCTAGATCTAGGAAGAACCTGTGAATTCTGCAAACAAAATTCTACAGATTATAGCTGCTTTGTTGATTCTGTATTTAGAATGTATTCCAAAATGTCCTTTAAATTGTAGAGATGCTTATCACTGGGTTTCTTAGTTCTAGTGGATKTTTTACTATTATGGGAGTGCCCCATCAGCTTTGCATTTATTAGGTTGCTGTACTCTCAAAAGTATAACCAGAAGAGTGTTCAATGAAGTGTACTTCTATAGAAGAGACATCTTTCTTGTAATCATAATTAATGGCCAATTAGAATGTCATATGTATTCTGTTCCTTTTTATCTTGTTTTGCTTTTAAAAATGACTTTTATGGGTTGTAAACCYTAAAAAAACCTGAAAATGGGTTCTTTGCTGTGCTTCTTAATTTTCACTATGCATAAAATTTTTCTCAGAAAATCTTACATTAGAATAAAATTATTGAGGTTTATCAAAACTAGATAAAAAATTGATTTTGAATTAAAACTCCAGATTTGTAAAGACCGAACCACAATTCAATGACACAATATTCTGTTCACCTTAGGGAAGCTGGTTTTGTCAGTCCTGTATCTTGAGTGAACATGTGAGATGGCTGTTTAGAAGATTTTACTTTTTATCTARAATAAATTTGATAAAAGTTCTGTTAAAGAAGAGCTAAATATAGCCTGAAAAGTCACTATAAAAAGTATTTTTTTCCCAAAATGCTTCTCATGAAATTATTTATTCTGACTAGCCAGCTAATTATAGTGTAGATCTGGGTTCTTACTAATAATTTAGTTTTCAAATAAGACAAAATATTTCTAGTTGAAAAAATAATGTTTTCATGAAATGGAGTTTTAAGGAAACATGCATGTTTCAATGTAGCTTTATGAAATGTTGACAGGCTTGGGTGGACCATTGTTCAGTGTCCTTTCTAGTTTGTCAGTAACAATCAGTTTTTCAACGTCAATGGAAACTGGAGTCTCAGGTTCTAATTTTCAAAGACTCTGAACATCTTCCTCACAGAATTAGGAGATTTTTCCTTCTTTCTGCAACTTAAACTTCTTTTAATGCATTGAAAAGTGAGAAAATCTTTTCAGAGCTTTGGAATTTTTTGTGAAACAGGAATGGTAATGTTTAACCAACCGTGTTAATTTACATGAGATATGTGTATTTAGTAATTTTTTCTTTTCTATTCATTCTATTCAGGATCAACACTGTAATAAATCAGTATAAGGCTTTCTTTAACAAGAACAGAGTTGAGCTTCAGGGTGATGATGAGAGTGACAGAATTCATGCCACATAATGACAGAACCCAGTATTCCTAATGCATGCACCGAAGCATATTCCTTACGGAATAAGTCAGAGAAAATAACGTGAAGGTTAAAAAAAAAGTGCTACTAGCCTTCTGTGCTTCCCCCAAAATTATCCTGGTCCACTACACACATTCTCACATTCTCTTTCATACACAGAAAGTGGTGTTTAAACTTCCCCTCAGATATATATTTAGTCTTTGCTTTTCTAGTCTTCATTTTGGCAGCATCCCCTTAAATTATCATCCCAGTATTAGGAACTTTGTGTGAAGAATTCCAAATAAGTTGAGGGATGGAAGGGTCATGACCTGAGCTTATCCCCCACTGCCCTCACAAATCTTCCACTGGATGAGCAAGGGGTCCAGACAGAGCATCCTCTCCCCTTCCCCGAATCATCACAAAAGCATTGAGCACACCACCCCCTTCCCAAASAGTTTTAAAGGCTTTATTATGTGCAAGAACTGTTTTCTCCTGAAGGAGTCATCCCTGTTGAAAAGGAGGAAAAAGAGCATTCTGTTAACGATTATTTATGGAATCTAAATAAATGCCTTTGTTCTCAAATTTTGATGACAGATGAAAATTTGAGCACTTTTGGATCCAAAGATATGTATAGAAAAACAACAATAGATAAAGAGAAATAGGTAAAGAGAGAGAGATATTCTGAGAACTTATTTGCAGAGTGTTRGAATTTGGGGATAAGTTTTGAAGATAAAAGGTGAAGTACATGGAGAAACTTCCACATAGTATTTTTGATTCCAGTTCCCCGCTATATTGTAGATTTTGTAGTCACAGATTACTGTCTCAAGTGGAGACATTTCATGTTCATTTTGTGTGGTAAAAACTTGCAATACTATGTTCAAAACAATTGACTATCAATTTTTAGTGCACAASAACTGAGGGAAACTACRAGATATTTATTCTACTTTAAGTCTTGCAAATTACGAGTTTAGGCAAACTGATAAATCTGCTTCTTAAAAATAATTCAAAAAAGGAAAGAATATAAACTATCCACAAATAATTCTTCTAGCAGAATAAAGCACAGTGGAATAAATCCACTGTGGAATTCAAGAAAAGGTCTTTTGGGGGATGTATTCCAGATATGATGCTGAAATCTGCTCACTTTGAATTTAGGTGTAATACTGCTGAGTCAGAGGTAATGGATCTGACCCAGTAGCATCAGGGAAAACATCCCACAGATACATATCCCTTCACAGAAGTTCTGTGTATGTGCTTAGGCACAGAATGGACATTTACCCTCAAACACAGGATTTAGGCACAACTTTGCTGTGTGAAGTCAGTGCTTTAGTCATGATTGATTTCAAGGTATTTACTTTATTTTTGCCAGCAATTTACCACTTYGGGACATTTATTTTATCTAGCAGGGTACTCTTAGTCAGTACATATATTGCTCACAAACCTGGAAGTTCACTTGGTCCCTGAAGAGGTCTTAGCCTACCTAGCCCATGGAATGGACTTGCCTGTGCATTACTGAATCTCATAAAGGACAGTGCAATTTTGAACCCTTTATGAAACTCCAAGACTTAGCAGGACCATAACTCAAGATCCTTTTAGAAATTGAGTCCCACTCTATGCCAGCACATTATAAACCAACTTTTCACAAAATAGTCCCTAAGCTCAGTCCCAAAACGGTCTCTAAGTGCAGTCTCCCACTAAGATGTAAAGTCATAATAGTTTTAAAGAGAAACAAAAGAAAAGAAAAGAAACCTGTGATAACCATGCTGGTATAATTGTATTAGCCAGGTATTTCTGCTGAGTGGTTACTTGTGAAATAAACATTAATTAAAGCTGAGTGTTGGTAAAAATCACAGTCAACTAACAGTCAATTTTGTAGAAAGTCATCAGTAAAATTGCACGTTGTGGTACTTGTGGATCCTCAGAGATACAAGGATTAGATTAGGTTCACATTTTACTCTTCAAAATTCAGACAGAGAGAATGCATTTGGAATGTTTGTTAAAAGGAAGCGAAAATAAACCCTAGACATAGTGGAGTCTTAATGTCAACTGTACATAGTATATGAACRCTTGAGCAATGCTGTGATGGGTAGCATAAGCCAATACTTTTTTAGATTAAATGTGTTTATATATCAATCTTATATCAAAGAGGGAATGCAAAAAAGAGAAAAATATTAGACAGTAGGTGATGCAGTTATAACTACAGCTTGAATTTTACTAGAGGAAGAAACTAAGATTGCTTTTTTAAATTTCCTAGCTATTTTGATTTTGCTTATGATAATTTTCCTAAATTAGTTGTAACTGTAAGAATCTCATGCAGGTTAATAGCAATTAACTCAACCTGAGGAACTGTTTGAGAAAATTTAGTGTTCCTGTGTTCTACTGTGCTCTCCTTTCTCTACTAGAAGAGCCTCAGGATAACCTGCTGCCTTGCTTTTTCCTCTAACCATTGATTTTTATTAGTCTGTAGCCCCACTACTTGTGCAGCTCCACTAATTCAACAGCTCCATCAGTGACCATGATCATGTCAGACCAGAGTGTTCTTGAAATTTTCTACCTTTTCTATGGTCTTAAACTGTTTCTCTTRAAAACTGCATTTCACTAATGTTTCATGTCACCAGAAAGAAACTTCAGTAAYAATGATATCCAAGAGGACTGATCTTTCTTAGGGAAGTTCCTACCTAGAAATAGCTCTGACTCTCCCTGCTGTCCCCACTCATTTTGCACATCAGAGGTAAGCCCAGAGAAGTAACATGGAAAAATTGCATAAAAATTTGGAGGGTGGAGTCACTGTCCCTGCACATGTTTAATGAAAGACTAGACGWGGAACTTAGTGCCATGGTCTAGTTGACATGGGGAAGTTCATTCAAAGGACGTGATGATCTTAGAGTTTCCAACCTAATTCTATGATTCTGTGATTCTGTTCATTACGTGGAAAGTCCAGTYAAGTGTAGATCAAGTGTTATTACCCTGTTTGCTATAATGTGTTGTCAATAATGTGTTGGAGCAATTCATTAGACATCTGACTGGAAATGTAATAATGAAACACATTCTTTTATACTTGTATAATTGTATACCATCTGTATTTTTTTCTCATTCTTTCTTTTTATTGTCACTTYTTCCAATGCCACACCATCTAAAGGCAGAAAGGACAGCCAGAAAGGCTAACATTTCCTCAGAAGCCATAAAAAATAATAATTATGCTAGGAAAAAAGTACAGTCTTCAAGATTCTCACCCTTTTTTCTCAACTTTACAGTGCAAACTATTCTGCTTTCTGATGCTCTTCTCGTTCTTCTGTTTTAGTCCTGCATCCTTGTTAAACATAGTTTTTTACAGTGTATTTTCCAGCTCTCTGAGGTGTTCCCTTTTTGCTGGTAGTTGATATCCGCAAAAAGGTGCCTTTTATGTGACCTATTCATGATGCCTATTTATCAGTGAAAGTGATATCTTCTATTTCCTATSTTCCTTCACTGATTCTTTCACTAAACATCATGAACTTTAGTAGGAAAAACAGTAAAGAGAACAAGAAGCAACACCACATAAAAGGGCTCTTCATCATTCATTACTTGAGAAAAGCTGATTTGCAGGAATAATTCCCTATAGGTATTATTACATAATACTCAGTAAGGTCATTTGAAGCCTGTATTCTGAATCTGTTAAAATAAGAAGATTTAATCTTGTAAACATTTTTATTTTTTCTGATCTTCATGATTTCTAGGATGCCTGGACAAAACTAATATTATAGAGGAGATATTACATTTATCATACAGAAAAACAGCACTTATCTCACAGTATTACTTGCTTTTAGTTGTTGTTACCATTAGTTGGCTAGGAATGAAATAAAAGAAGTTGAAAAGCAAGAAAATGTCACTAGCACTGTAAGAATTGAAAGATTCATGGTTTTAATTGAAATTTCTGAACTRTTTAATTTTCTTAAAGGTTATAGTACTATAAACATAAAAGTATATACAGAATGTAGAAATATATCATCCTTTCCCAAAATTATAAAGATTATAATCACTTAGAAAAATCACCAAGTTTTTATAGAAATAAAGAATGGATAGCTAAAGCACTAATCAAWTTTTTACTCATGAAAAGTAAAAATTGTACCTATTTTGTACAAAAGGATTTCAGTGTCTTCAGTTGTATAGTTGAAACACAAAAGAAATCGATAGGGCTGAAATACCAGAGAATTTGAATTCAAATAAGGGGTCACAAAACCCCTTTTTGTCACTTCTGTCCAAGTTTTGGAAACTACAATGCTTCCCGAAAGGTACTGATGCTCTCCTCAYTGGGCTCAGTGTGAGCTCTGGTAACTCAGCTTTGAAACAGAACTGTTTGTTTTGTAGAACCCTCAGCAGCAATTCACCTCTCTTCTCTGAGGTCTTGTGTTTGTTTTTCCTTTTTTTTTTCACCCTCAGAAGTGCTGGGGAGATTCTCCTGCTCTCTGCACAAGCTAGTGTGCAAGCATACTTTCACTCAGTCTTGTCCCTTCATCATTTTGGTGAGCCTGACCTGCTGACCTACCCTTTGGCTTTGACCTTGGGCATACCTCTCCATTACCACCTTTGCCCACCAATTTGAACTTTTGAATTGTTCTTCTCCTGCAAAAGTGCTGTGGGACCRCAAACTTTTATGGCAGAATCCTGTTCCTTCCTGCGTTGCTGTAAGTCTGAGCTCCCAGCTCACCTGCCCTTCCTGTGCTACTCCCTGAGATGTGCTAAGTGCTTTTCATAGGACCTGGAGTCTGTCACCTGATTTATTACACAGAAACTAACTTTCATATTAAGTCTGGGCTGCTGAGAAAGGGTAGTGTGCCTCAGTGCTGTCATCTTGCTTTAGTAGATTTTCTTTTACAAACTCTTATTCACATCTTGATTTGGACACTTTTATTTCTTGAGTAGCATTGTAGGTCTAATTATTAACATATTAATAAGCTACTGAAGCTTCATTAGAGCACCTGAAAATCTTTATTTTCAAAGATGTTTGTGATGCYATGTCAGAATTAATAGTTTTTAGCTGTTGTAGTTTTTCTCTTTCATTATTTGAAGGAACTAATACTGGCCTAAAGGATAATGACTTCTGCCTCTTATAGCTATTCACCTGAAATCAATTTGCAATGAAATGCAGGAACAATTTCAAAATCAGTTAACCTTAAACTCAGATATGCCCCAAAGTTAGGTTCCATGGAGGTTTTTCCCACAAAAATCTGGGTTTTAAGAGCAATTATCTGTGTCTGTGATACTGTTTTCTTTAATGTAAGTTCGATGGAGTAGTGAAAAGAACAAGGAAAGAGGCAAGAGTCTAATTGTAGCATGATTCTTAGTCTATGCTAATATAGATAAATAAAGAAATACCACATAGGGAGAATCTATTTTGCATTTCCCCAGCACAATCTACCTTTTCATCCTGTTCTTTCCTCATACACAGGTCTACATATAAAATAGACACATTACATCCTCCAAGGAAAAAGCAAATACTTTCAAGGCTCTGACAGCGTAGCTCTAACAGATCAGTGCTGGTGCCCGTGAAAGTTCCTGAGCTGTTATGAAACTGTTTTTGACTCACAAATCTGATCTTTGCATTTACTCTACAAATATGATCTTGCTTTCATCATGACCTTTTGGAATTCAGGCAAATCCAGAGGATTTTTTGTTACCACTATTACTTTATTGAATACTCAGGAGAATACTAAGACATTATTATAACTTCAAACTATATCTCAGAATTTTTTTTCTTTCTTTGGTAGTAAATTACAGTTTTTTCAAGGCTACATTACATTTTTTTCCCTAGTTTTGCCTCTTTTTTACACCTGGACCCTCTTAGTATCACATTCTGGCTCAGACTGGCAGTAATATTAATAAGTAATAGTTCTTTTTATTTTGGGTCTGATAATAGATTTTCTCTCTATCCTCAAATATATTGCATAAACAAGAGTGTTATGTGCTTTAAGTATTGTTTTTCAGGTTTAAAATCTATTAATACATTATCAATGTGTGTTGATCTATGTTATAACAGTACAAACAKGCACAGTACTATGAAAGACTATGGATAATCATGAAATCATTAAGGTTGGAAAAGAYCTCAAGATYGYGAAGTACAACCTTTGACTGAACACCACCTTCTCAACTTAACCCCAACCCTAAGTGCCATATCCAGTCATTTGAACACCTCCAAGGRTGGTGACTCCACCACCCACCTGGGCAGCCCGTTCCAATGCTTTACCACTCTCTCCATGAACAAATTCTTCCTGATATCCAATGTGGATCTTCCCTGGCACAGCTTGAGGCCATTTCCCCTTGTCCTGTCACTTGTTGCCTAGGAGAACAGGCTGATCCCCACCTGGCTACATCCTCCTTTCTGGGAGTTGTGGAGAGCAGYAAGGTCCCCCCGAGCCTCCTTTTCTCCAGATTAAACAACCCCACTCTCTCAGCCACTCCTCACAAGACTTGCTCTCTAGACCCTTTCCCAGCTTCATTGCTCTTCTAATTTTTTTTCCTACATCTTTCAGAGACCAAATAATTAGACCCTATAATGACCAATATACATCTTATTTCAGTCATTGCAATTTGAAGGATCTTTTGATGTGGAATGAAGACCGAGTTATTAAAAAAAAAAAAAATCAGGTGGAGTTTCTTCTTGTTAAGCATGCATCTTGAGACTTTGCTCATTAAAATAGCCAGTCCAAATTTATACTGAAAACCATCTTTTTTTCCTATCTTCACAGGCATGTAATTTAAACATTAATTTTAAATAGCCTCCGGGCTGTTGGACAAGTAATGAAGGCTTTTCTTGTTAGTCTCATTCAGTTTTCTCACACAGCCTTTAGTTTCTTAATGAAGAGCAGAAAATTTCAAAAGTTGCACAATGTAAAAGAAGATAACATCATTTCTTCCAAAGTGTGTGAGTAAATAAACCACTTTGACTGTTTCTAGAAATCCATAGCACACCCACCTTCCCATCAAGTGTTATACAGGTTCTAAGGCTGGAGTCTGTCAAACAGAGAGTAGGAGCAGCATTCTACTATTCCCTGCTCCCTTTGCTCCAATGGGAATCATTTCACAAGGCTTAAGTTGGAAAAGAAATAGAATTAATGGCTCTAGAAAAGTTGAGAATTTTACAGGTTTTCATATTTTACAATTTTTTYCACTTTTTTTCCATTTTTAAAGTGTGGAGAAGACTCCTATGTGTTTTGAACTGGCTCAGGTTTCTCGTGTTATTTCTAGACCTAAAGTCATCAGCAGTCTCTAACTTGAGATTGATATGGAAGATAAACATGGACTTTGAGCAGCTTCTGAACTCTTTCTCCAACTATATAGTCCATGTGCACAGTAATCATGTTCATTATCATAAAGTGACTATTTATGAGYAAAATGTTATTACAATACCACAGTTTCTGGATGTTGAAGAGAGTAGTTTGAATTTATGCTACATAAGATATCTGCATATGTTTGGAAACAATTCAGTATTGGTACAGATTTATGTTATGAAAAATACCTCAATGACTTTCATAACTGACTTTATAGCTTTTTTCCCCTTTGGAATAAATGTTTTTATGTCATTAAAACAAAGGATGAACAATTCAACAGTAGGATTGCATTTGCATGGAGTAATATGCAGAGGAGAAATAAGTTCCATAAGTACATTGAAATAGAATAAAAATAGCATAGTACTGCTTTTATTGCTTACACTACACAAGTGTTTGGTCACCWACACTGAACATTAAATACTCACTGCAAAATTTAAAGTGCAATATACATGCATTGACTCTTTCCTCACCGTGTCAATCTCATACCATGTGACCAAGTTTCTTAAAATCTCTTTCTTTTGGCACAACTACAAAAAAATTGCATTATAAAATATTTATGTTRCATATGTTGACATCATTAAATTAACTTCAAAATGGAAAGATTTGCTATAAACCTGTGAGCACTTGTGAAGTGTGCCATCATTGCGGGGAATACATGCTGCTGGCTTAACTTCATGGTTATAAATCCCTTACATTTATAATCCCCAAACTCTCTTTTCAAATTTAAGTTTCGATTTTTGTCTGTTAAATAACAATGTGATTCTTAAAATAGTMTGGCACTGTCATGTTATATGCCATAGTTTGTTAATTGTGATACAGGGCTAGAATGTTTGTTGATAACAAGCATGGCTAATTGCATCAGCAGTGAATATAAGACATTGAAGTCTCTTTGTCTGGAAGTGTGGTGATACTGGTTCTAAAATGAACTTTCTAAGTTCATTTTAGCCTGGTATCCCCACACTTCCAGAGCTATGTGTTTAAAAAATGCTTACATTGATATAGTAACATCACTTTACCTAAAAAGAGTGTGCTGGGCTGAGAAAGTGATATGAACCTCAGTCTTCTACTCAGGTCATAATTTATGGATATGTTGCCATCTTTCATAATACAAATTGCAGACTGTTGGTAGCACAGCAAATGCTTTCCATCTTAAGGGAACTTTGTAGACCATATCCTCTCAGAAACACTCAGCTAGTGTTTCTCTGTTTCTGCACAAGACTTCCGACCTAATGCAATCTGTGATTTTCATTTTGCAGAAAAGAACTGACAGTAATAAAGAAGTCTTTATATTCTCAATTCAGATCATCTTCTGTAACTTTTACATATAGACACTTCACACCTTAAGAATTTTCAATATCATTGATGTTACTATTCCTGCTAAAAGCAGTGATAAAATTCACAGATCGTACAGGGAAACTATCTGCGAGCAAGTGAAGGAAGTACACAACCTCCTGCTTCTAAAATTCAAAATGGGATTCGGGACAGCGCAATGTTGTGAAGCCGTTCACAAAGCTCACGCATTTAGTTTCTGTGCCCACAGCCTGGCTGCCGAAGGTAGCCGGGCGTTCGTGGTGAGGAAAGGCGGTGACCGAGGCGGCTGTCCGTGCCCGTCCCAGACACCGCAGCTGCCTGACACCCGGGAAGGGGACACCTCTAGTTCTCCAAAGAAAGCAACTCACCTGAGCAGGACCGCAGCTTCCCACAGATAAAACCCCGAGACAGCGGCGCGAAGGTACCTAATCCGGGCCATGCTGCTCGGAGACGCGGCGGAGCCCGGGAGCGGCGGTGTCGGAGGCATCGGAGGGGTTCCGCGGGCGGGCAGCAGCCCAGCACCCTGGAGAGCTCCGGCGGCTCCTCGCTCGCCGCCCGCCTCAGCGCCTGGGCGCCCTCCCGCAGGGCCCCGCCGCGCCCGCCCCGCCGCTCGGCATCGCAGCCCAGCGGGAGCTAATCCCAGCCGCGGCGGCGGCGCCGAGCCGCGGCGGCGGCGGGAGCGCCCCTGCCCCCCCGGCTGCCCCCGGCTCCTGGCAGCAGCCGGCTCTCGGCCGCCGGACGCATCCCGGGCACGGGGCGCGGCGCGGCCGGCGGGGCGGGCGGGAGGCTGGGCCGGGGCCGGCTGAGGCCGCCCCCCGAGAGCGCGGCCGGCGCGGGGGGCGCGGGGCGGGCCCGGGCCCGGGGGACGCTCCGCCGGGGCTGGCTGGGCTCAGAGCGGCCCCTGCCCGAGCGCCGTCCCTGCCGCGGGGACTGGGGCGGCCGAGTCGATGCCTACACGGGGTAGCGACCGTCAGAGAGGTCGGGTGAACTCCCTGAACCTCGGGTCTCGGAAAAGACTGGGCAAGGAGGGGCGCTTCTGCTTTGCCTGTAGGTCTGGGGGTAGGCTTTTTCTTAGGAAATGGGTGAGGGGGTGTGAGAAACCCATCTCTGTATCTCAGCCTCCTCTTTTAAAATACAGCACTGATTGACACAGAAAAAGTATATCCTGTTCTATTTGACTTTTTCAGAAAAGAAAGAYGATCTAGAGCTATAGGGTGAACTAATAGGGATACCCAAAGAGTCTGAAAGTTTCACTGGGAAGGAGAGAGGAAGGGATTATGGGAAAGAACATCTTAAGAGGGAAACCAGAAAGTTATCAATGAGAACACGGGAGACAGAGAACAATGTTACAAGTACATGTGGCAGTAGGAAAGTGACATGATTACATTTATTGTCAGAGAAACCGAACATTTCAGGCAAACCAGGTGCTGCTTTCCTTAGCAAGGGTAAGGCTTTATGAGTTATTGAGAAATKAGATATTTTTATGAGATATTGAGAATGTTTATGAGATATTGAGAAATATTGTTTGAGAAATTCTTTTGGGAATCTGTATRGTTTGTCAACAAAGTAATATGAAGGATTTGTCATGAAGGACTACACCTGRAGAAGGGCAGAAGGGGAAAATATGTATGGGATTGTAAAGTAGGGGTGCTGTGTGAACCTAAAAGACAATGGCCTTTGAACAGCCATGTGATGCCAGGGAGACCCAGTGGAAAGAGAAGTGTGGGAGAACCAGTTCAGGAYGCAGCTCAGCATTTGTGAACAGCATCTGACTGGGCCTGTCTCCCTCTCCTTGACTGCCTCCTCAGTATGGTCTGGCTGCTATTTTTTCCTGTAGCCACTAAACAGGAAACACTASCAGTTAGATAGCAGCCCCAATACTTGTGCAGCTCCAATAACTGCACAGCCCACAGGATTATCTCATGCCAGACTCTTATTAAAACTATTAAAAAGCCATAGAAAACTTGAATGCCAAAGATGGAAGCAGATGTGGAAAAAGGCAAAGGTTCAGCAAGATAAAGCACATGAARCAAACAAAAAGAAACTGAAATTTGAGGGAAGTATAGTATATTCATTACAGAAAAAGGAAGATTGAAAGAGACAGAATGAAATAGAGAAAAACTTTTAACACAGAAAAAAAACCCAATTAAAAGATCATCAAGTAGAGGAGATGCAGGAAAGAAAGAAGGAACGGATTTTATGCATTCCTTATATCCAAAGATAGGTGTGAGTTAGAAAGAAGGCATTTTATTAGAAACCTTGAAAGTAATCACATGTTCCGCCTGCAGGTATATTGTCTTTTCTTTTTTTTTTTTTTTAATTTCAAAAAATACCCCACATGTGACTTTCACCACAGTTCTTAATTTACATTGTCCATTTTTACAATATTGCTATTCTTTTTTTTAGGTCTTCTTCAAGGTTGTTCCAAGCAGGCATCGCTAAATATTAATGCCTACCACAAATTTTAGAGCCACTTGGGATTTCTTTGTTGATACATATCAAGAGTGTCAATCAAAGAATGCACCAGAACATCACTAACAAATTTTCCTCCATTCCCTGAACTTTTTTAATTAGTAGGAGTTACATAAATGAAGGGATACTCTAGGTTTCTAGGTCTACTTTGCAAAAAGTTGATAATTTTGGGGTTTTTTCTCTCTTTAGCCCTAAATGTCAACAATGACAATGAAAGAAACTTGTTTACACCTTCAACTGAAAACACAATAGCAAACAAGCTAACAAATCCCTCTATTTTCTCAGGGACAGTCTGTCAATGCAGGTGCTCTGCAGAATCAGTGGAGTACTTTCTTTCTGTATTTAGAAGAGTTGATTCCTCCCATTTCTCTTAAAATGAGTGTGCAGTGAGGCTGCTTCTCCAGGAGYTCTTTATCTTTGTGCATTATGTACTTCAACAGTGAATTGTTCTAATTTAATTTATTTGCACTAAGGCATATGCAGTTTTTTAAGGTGCTATTAGTTGAAACTGCCATCACGAACTCTCCATGTCTCCAATAGGAACAATTCTATTAATTATAATGCAGGCTATACTTTAGATATGCAGAGTTCAAGCTTCTCAAAATCCTTGTGGGAAATAGATATGCTTGCTTGTGTTTAGGTAGCCAGTTTATGGTTGCAATATTTTATTCTGCTAAATGAAACTGTTTTCAAACTTTTCTGCTGGTAGTGTTGAATATGAAAATATTTTATTCTAAGTGAATTAAAACAATACACCTTGATATATAAAAGGTTCCAATTCAACAAAACACTACTGTAGACTTCAAACTTTGATAAAATATTTCCTATTGTTTTAATTTTACTATATTGTTTTAATTGCCACCTTTTTAGTCTTTCCATATCATTTTAGTCTATCCATACCAATTACTGGTAGACTTATCTGCTTATTATATAGAGCTAAACTAATGGCTATGTCCCATCTTTAGAAGATCTTATGGTATCTTTTGATACTTCTGGCTTTTACAGTAGATTGAAAAATGAGACTTATTGAACATCTATTTTAAAACCAGAATCCAGAAATCAGAGCTTCTGTCTCAAATATCAATGTTGTTTATTTATATAAAAAATCAAGTAATATTTCTCATAATTCAAAACATGGTAGCTGGTGTGTGTCACATGCATACAAAACTCAGCATATTTACTGAAAATAAATGAGCTGCTTCATTTACTTTCAGTTGTAATAGTAGTGAATTGAAGTACATTCTTTACAAATGGTCAACATCAGTATGTTGAAAAAAAGTTTTCACCAAAATATTTTAAAGTCAATYTCTAATTCTCCCTATAACCAGCAGGCTGGATAGCTACTATATCCCTGGTTCAACCATGTTTTAGGTATATATGAAAGTAAATCACTTGTGTTTATAAGCTTGAGAAGTGTTCACCTGGAGTGGCCTGTGAGGCAGAAATGGTTTAAGGCTATTGGAAGAAGATGCTCCTAATGAGAATCATAACAATATTTTTTGTTGTTGTTCCAAAAATGGGGATACTTGAAAAACTTTGTATATTAGAACAACAAGAAATAGAATGGGTCAATATTATAGTCTACCTCAGTTTATTAACACACAATTTATACAACTGAATGCAACTGAACTTCAAGTTATTCACACAGAGGAACTGAAGCGCTTATATGGGTAGAAGGATTAATTAATGCTCTTTTTTGTGTGAGAGCATTATTCTAGAATATTAAGACAAACTAATCATAGTTGTAGTCACGAGAAGTTATTATTATAATTTTAGTATGCCCAATCAYAAACACATTATGGTTCAGTATGTTTAATCATCCTGTAAAAAGGCTGCCAACAAATTTCAAAGGTTTATGAAAAGAACTACAAGAATGTTACAGCTTGGAATACTTTTTTAAATATAAAATTAAACTTCATCTTGTAAAAAACTGAAAGGTTTTTAGATGCCTGCATGAAGCGAAAGAAACTGTGAAGTCAAGGTAAAAATTTTAAAATCTGAAATAATTAGAGGTAGTAAATTGGCAAGACTGGAACATGATAAAAGATGAATACAGAATAGAAGAATTATAATCTTACTTTGAAGCAATTAAATTATTGAAATACCTAAGAAGGGAGAAAAACGGATCACCTTTCTTTAAAGGTGATGAAGTCTTTAGAGCTTGGTCAGTTGTATATTCTGGGTTTGGTCCAGAAGGCACTGGGTAAAGTCTGATGACCCTTGAGATTCTGTTCAAGTCAGCCATGGCTCCAATAGTAAGACATGTGAACCTATAAACCCCGAATGCTTGATAAAGATATATTCAGCTACAGAGTTAGAGTTAATTACTTTCTTATATGGTTGGCTTCCAAACTGACAGCTGAAAACCCCACATATCATAATGGTAATGAATAAAGACCTCAAGTATGTATTCTGTGCCACACTTGCATTGCCAGTTTGTACATTCGAGCATTTAAAGAGGGTGTTGTGATGGGATATGACATCACTGTAGTTTTAGATACTGGTTTTACTGAGACATGTTTGATTATGTTAATTAGTCTGGCTTTCTCAGTACACAGGATTCCCCAGGATGTAATTCATTCAAGTGTGAAACCCCAGAGGCTTTGACCTATTACTAAACACAAAACTACAAATAGAATATATATGTTTTTCAATGAACACMGTCCTAAAATAGAAGGGCTGTTTTTAAAATATGAGAGTAACTTCACTAAAAAGAAAAATGTAGCTGTTCAATGTAGCTCAACAAGCAAGAAAAGGCTTAGAAATGTATTTCAGTCTCTAAAAACAAATTTGGGTCTGTATGAAATAATTTGCCAGACAGTTTTCTCTAAAAAATTAAATGTGTGTGTGTTCACCACAAGGCTGAAACATAGCATTCTGAAAATGTATTACCTCAAAAGCAAGACTTGGGATAACTAAAATAAATAGGCTTTTTGGCCATTGCATTTAATTTTGGGGTGCATACAAATAAGTTGTTTCTAATTCATAGTTGAATAAACTTTCAGTCTTTTATCAAACTGTGAAACACCAGATTGCATGTATTTTTCTTCAGGTCTTTTTTCTTCTCAAACATATTCTACCTTTAACCTTAATTCTCATAATTCAGATGGATTTTCTGATTTCCAGTCTTATCCATCATGATCTTTAGATCTATGCTAATCTATATGAGACACCAGTGTCTGGAGAGGTGTGTTATGGTAGTAACAGAAATTAAAATGCAGATAAATGGTCTATATTTTACTCTTAGTGTAAGATCCCAGTCAATGTTAAGAGTTATTTCWGTGTAATATGTAAATTTTATTTCAAAGTAATAATATGTCACATGAAAACACTCCCCATCCTGTAAGTAACAGGTATATACATAAAAATACCACCAAGTTGTCTGATATCAAAATATAAAATTATTGTTAAATATTAGTAATTTACAAAAAGTTACAAAAAGTGTCTGTATGTATTCACTTTATAGGAAGACAACTAAGAAAGGATATAAATGCAGTATAAGTTTGTACTCCAAAAGTAGTCATCACTGAAAAGAAGTTCTGAGGTGYAGCTGATCTGTTGTCTGTGGTGTCTTGACTGCCTTGGAGCAAGATCTGATCTTCTCTTTATGTGCTTATAATTTCTCTTAGAAAATAAGAATCAATGGGAACTTAGTATTTTCTCTCAGATATCAGAACAGTCTATAAAGAGGGTAGAGATGCCTATGAACCATTGTGTGCACAGTTCAATCAAAAGCAAAAAGATTTCCAAGTTAATTTCATACTTTGTATGAAACACTCCATTAATTAATCAAGGGTTCAATCCATTTAACTCTGCTTAGCTCAAAGCAAGTGAGCTGTTCTGCTGGAGTCAGCTGCCCTGTGTGTATTTTGCTGGCTCAAGCCCCAAGGGAGACCATTCCTGCTAGTTAGTGAGTGCTCTTTTTTTTAAATTTAATTACTCCATGTAATCATATTAGAACAACTCTTAAATATCCAGAGCCTGCCATTTTCCCAGTGTGAAACTTTCAGTTTCTTTTTGTTTGATTGGGGTTTTTTAAATTCGCCCATGGGATAGTTTTGCATGCAAAAAAATAATAGAGAAGCATATTGTGCCTGTGCAAATTAACTCCCATGGATTTTGATGCTAGCAATATGATTGCTTGCATGTGTAAAACATAGTAGGGGTTGAGACTATTTTTTAATGTAGTTGAAAATCTGTGGGTCTTGTGGTGAGTAGACTTATAATGAGGATGTCTCAATGCTTTATATTTTAGGTTGTGTTGATTTTTGTGCTTAAAAAKGGGTTTAGATAGATATTTTTGAAATCTGTTTGGGCTGGACTACCTTTTTTTCTACTGAAGTATTATAAATTAAAATGTAAAAAAAMCCCACCAAAACCCCAAACCAAACTACTTTCTATAAAAGTACTTCTCAGTGGCCATGAAGAGATGGAGTAAAGCCATAGTGACAGCAGGTGTACATAAAAAGAGAGGAATTAAAGCTGAATACTCAGATTTTCTTATCATGCCCTACTTTACAGCATTTTCCTTGTTCATCTTGAGAGTATATCCTGGGAGTAAGAAACACAAGTTTGAATTTAGGGAGAGAGTAAATACTAAAGACATAAAACAGTGGAAAATCTCCCAGTGATTGTTCTCTCCCTCTTGCTGTGGTTTTTGCTCAGCTCCTTACTACTGACTGTAGAGAATACATGCATCATAAGGATAAAGAAAGGACACAAATCTAGTAAGGATATTATGAGCTGTGTAAACATTCAATAACCTTTGGATTCCTGTATGACATAAATAGGTTGCAGAAGATCCTTTTTTCCAGGACATCTGGAAAGTGATTCCAAAATGTAAGACCTGGGCAAGCTTAGTTTGGTCGCTGGCTGTTTCTTTATAAACATTATTACTCAAAACTGATTCTCAGAGTTGTGAATGAAAACCAAACTATTTTTTCCCACTTTTTTCCTTAGCAGCTTTTCTTAAACAATTTTTTACATCTATTGACCTGTTTCAGCTAATTAACTTATTGTAAAATGTATTATTTTTGTAATAATCAATTACATGACATTGTTTTTACATTCATTACTTCTTATATGGAATGAGTGCTTGATAACCTATTTTGATCTGTTTATAAGGGCTTGAATGACAGGATCATTTGCATTGAGGTGTAATAATGCCTATTATTAAGGAAAAGGCAGAGACATTTATTGCACTTCTCATGCCACTATTATTTTSCTATTAATTCTCAAATAAATCGGCCTCCTAACATAAGCTTTTATTGTCTTGTTCTTTATTTCATGTTTGCAGTATCTGCCATGCCTTTGAAAAGGATCATGTTTAATTATTTGAATTTTTTCCCCTGAAACAGTTTCGCTCTTATCTAATGCTTCCTACTTATACATCTCTAGCTAGTGCTGTTCGTTGCTGAAATGCAGATKTGAGAGGAAGCATATATGAGAAGGGCTTGTAACATGACTATCAGCTGGTGTTAGTACAGCATTTCCTAAGTCAGTATTGGGTTTGTGCCTATATTTTGGAATTATTTTTAGGAGTTGTTTGACATTGTCTTTCTTTCTGATTTCACTCTAAATGAAAACTATTTTGATAACTCTAGTTCTAAGCCAAGTGAAAAACTTTTCCATAAGCACTCATAATGTCCTCTGAAATTTGACTGTACAACTAAAGCTATGGACTGTGCAGAGATGTGCTCTAAATTTTTGCCTAATAGTAGCTTGACAGTGGGAGAAGATGGTTTCAGTAATTGACCACTGGGTTTTGGTTTTTTTTTTGAAGGTGTACTACTCTCAACTCACTGTCCAGCTTTTATTTGTGTATGGCAAATTGCTTTGTATGGGGAGGGGTCTAGGAAAGATTTGAGAGACATAATTATAGACTGTTACTCCTGTTTTTTTGATTCACTTAATGCAACTATTTGGATATCCTTTTAATGAGGTTTTTTCTTAGCCTTATTCTTCTGGAAAGGAGGAAGGGGTGAGTCGATCATGTATTCATAACTTAAGAGGATGTAGTTTGAAAATATCATGTAAGTCTTGAAAGCATAAACTTTCAGTAATGATAAAGCTGTGCCAGGCACTTTGCATCCAGAGAGTTCTTCAATATTAGAAAATGGGAACAAATGAAAGTCATTTAATTTTCAAGGTGCCCTGTTTAACTTACATTTTAGGACAAGTCTGTCTGACTTTTGAGGCTCACTTCTGTGGAAATGGCATGTACAGGGTGCTTCTTGCTGGAATTGTTATCCAAACTATGTTTTGGATTTTTTTAAAGAAATTGTCCTGTATGTCAGCTAAGGAAATGAGAACAGAAGAAAAATATGCCAGTTATATTGAGTGTGAAATTTTTGAACAGATGAGGCCCTTGTGGATCAAATTCAAATTCATTCATATTTCCTGATAGAGAGCTGTGGTCTATATGCAGTAATGATGTAGAAGAGTGATTCATACTKTCAATCTGGAGACATAAATGTGCAGAACTCAAATAGTCTCTGGCTGATGAGTAATCCTATAGTGGATTTTTGTGACCTCTTCCTTGGAAGAAGGGAAATTGGATGAAAAACTGCAACACAAATGTAAATAGCCTTGCATTACAAATGCAGTGTGTCAGTTCAGCAATTAGGATATCTAACAATATGAGGCCTATTACCAAGGGAGGAGGAATGCAGTAATGGTAAAAAGCAAATTAAGCTGCTGTGCATTTTCTGGGCCTTCTGCACTTAAGTAGGATTAGGATGCAGTTTTCAGGAGTACAGAGAGAATCTGATGCTGTCAACAGTTCTGTTCTTGTCTCTGTGGCACTGCCTTATACCAGTTTTAAGAATACAGAACTATGTTTTTAACTCTCTAACAAAGTGAAGTGTCTCCAAATGCTTTGGAGATTGTAATGTTGTCTGACCTTGAGAATGTGCATAGTTATTATCAAAATCTGATCCATAGTATTGCTATTTTTCCAAATAGTTTGCTTTCCAAACTCTGAAATGGGAGTAAAAATTCTTTCCTATCTGCTTCTTGGCATAGCTGAATGTAGATGTGAGATCCATCYAGCTCATTGAGTACCACCCTGATGATGGAGGCAAAGAAGAAATCCCATGTCTGAGATGTTACTAATATATAGGATTTTCAAGCAGACACGATCTGCTGGAAATATTACTAATTTTTTCATTAGTATCAAGATACTTCAGCCAGASGAAAGTTCAAAATATTTTTGCTGTATAAAAACATCTTCACAAAAATATCTCATTCATCAAAAGGTTTTAATAGAGGTGGAAGGGTTGAAGCTTTTATGACATCCTTGACAGCAGATAAGTCAAAAAATCAAAACACATTGAGGAAAAAGATGACTGCTACCTCCACTTTGTTTGAATGGGATTCAGCAGCAATAGTAACAGACAAATTTTTACATAGTTCAGAAGCTCATTTGCACTAAAAACCCCCAAGCTATGTCCCGCATTCATGAAAAAGCAGTAATACAAAATCTGTATAAGGCAAATGCAAGCTAATTCGTATTGATACTTGAAAGCATCTCAATTCTTTATTTGCTCAGGCAATAGTRATTGTTTACTTGTTTCACAATCTGTTTCAGTATTTCACAAAGATTAGCAGTGAATGGAATGAACTTTGATGTCAGTAAAAAAAAAAGATAGAACATTGTGTTTCAAATATCTGAGCAGTGTTTATCAAGAGGCCAGACTTCAACTATGGTGTTTATTTTTCTTTCAATATTAAAATGAGACAGACTATTTTTATTATAATGATGTAGTCCATGGAGCATGAGGAGGAAGGGTTTAGAAATGTATTTAGACTTATCTTGGCAGTTATGTTTTATGGTTATGTTTCATTTAAATGGTTGTATTTAAAAATGAGATTAAGGAGTATGCTTTGAAAAAAACTTCAATATAACCAGCATGACACTTCTTTCACAGTGCTCTTTCTTAAAGGTAGTATATTATAGACTATTACTTCAGAAAAATGTTTTTTCATGATTCTGAATACCAGTGGGAATTGCTTTGAATAAGTGAAGGCCATTAGGTGAAACAAATGTAAAATGGAAAAACTGTTGAGTTGCCAGAGCTAATAACAAAGCTATTTCATGCATATTGGCAGTWGTGAGACATAATATCMTTTATCGTGAGGTTGCACATATAAWTGAATTTCTGAAGTTAAATACAGTGCAGGCATCTTGCAAAGCCAGTGGGCAGGAAACACCTGGGCAACCATGAGGTGTTTTGAGCCTGGCATTACAGGGAACCAGAATTTCTTTCCAGCTACAAGAAAGGCAAAATTCAGTTCTTTGAAACATTTTCTCCAAAAACGAGATATGTGCAAGGAGYTTATCTCAAAAGACACTAGAATGAATGCAGTAAGGAAGATGGCTTAGTGTACCCCAGTTTTCCCCTTTCAGCATAGCATTCAGAAAAGTTTTTAAGGCACAACTATTTTGTGTAAATGTGTTACAAAATGTGATTTTTTTAATCTATTTTTAATTGAATGAAAGCAAATGGGAGAAGTTTCAGAATGCTACAAATGTCTCATAAAATAATAGGATACTGGGGGCAGCCTCCTCAGGGATGTGATCATCATCTGCCCTCAAAACTGAAGATTTTCAGGATGTAATTGGACATTGCTAAATAATCTCATCTAGGCTTCCTTTCCCATGGAAGGATGAACCAGATGATCTATCAAGGTCCATTCCAACCTGGGCTGTTTTTATTCCTATGGGATAGACAGCTTTTATAAGATTTGTGTGGGACTGGGTCTCATGCTGACCATTTTCAGGTGTAGATGCTTGTCTGAGGCTTCTGAAGGGTTTGTGTTTACTGCTAGGGGGAAGGAATTTTTCTTTTTCTTAAGATAATAATTTTGAAATATGACTTTTTCTTTTTTCACTTACAGCTTGTCAAAGTCAACAGTAATTTATGGCCAGTAGTGGTTGATGTGCCTTATCTGAGATAATTTGCTTTCCAGATACTGAAACAAACAACAAACTACCCACTGTGAGTGGGATCTATYTGTTTATGGAAAAGCTTGTACTATTACCCTTAACCTATTAGCTTGAAGACAGGGCCATTCTGCCAAGACAATGTTGTCTAGACATTGCCAGGTCATAAAAATAACTGAGATTTTAACAAAATTTTTGTGATTTGAAGYGCTTACCGATAAAGCCCGAAAGTGGCATACAAAAACAGCCTGTGAAATTAAGAAAACACTTAAGCATGGACTCAGTTTAGGCCTCAGTACCAGATTTTTTTTCCAGGTATTTTTCTAGATATCTTTCACCAAACTCTGAAGGACACTAAATAGACACATAACAATTGTCACTGCATTTCCCAAGGTGAAGTGACCAGGAAAATATCTTGCTTTTTCTGTAGTTTTTCCTCATCTAAGATGATTTTCTCCGGTAGAAACCAGAAGTTAATTATGTAATGACTTCTTTTCACCTTCCTATCATATATATATWTTTGTTAAACATGAAGATAGTACCACCTAGTCTGTTGAAGAAACATAACTATTTGTAAATGTTTCTAATTAAATGTTATGAAAGAAGAGATATGTCTGAGTTTYACATAAATGTAGGCCAGGTCCCTTCTTAGCTCTACCTAGCATCCAGTTAAATAGAAAAAAGTCTAATGGAAAAGCTGAAGAGCAACTGAAAGCTGCCAAATGGTCTTTATTTAATCTGGGAAAACTGCTTTATAATGGACTAAGTTCTTTTCTTTGTTGATACCCTCTCACTACTGGAATTTGTCAATATAATTAAAAAATCTACCAGATTCACACAACGGTCTTACCTGAAGAGGAAACAATGCTGCAACTGTTCATGGCTTGTAAGATCTTACGAAGACAGTTCCCAGTTACATTGGGATTCTAGTGGAGGAATTGAGGGATGGAAATGCAAGCAACACTGAATGCCCACACTTTTTTTTCATGGATACTATATTGAATTTTAATGCATTATTTCACCAAGGCCTTGCAGAGTCTTCTTCACAGCCTGTAAAAATTMATTTGTACTGACTACTTGTGTGCTCAGGAGCGTGTGCATGTTGGAGATTTGAAGTGTTTATCTGTTGTTATTGTTAATTCTAACAGATCTGACATATGGTGTTGCACTTGAGATTACTGACACTGTGTTGCCTAACTGCCAATTTCCAAGTAGTATGTAACAGGGAAAGCTGTTAATGTGCTGTGAATTTGTAAAATCCTTTTAAAAAGATAGGGTGTTAAGTGACTTCTCCGATGTGTTTAACAGGATGCCTGGTCAAGGGTGTTGGTTGAGCAACATCTAAGCTGAGTAAAAACAGAAGCTTTGTAGCATTAACATCTGGATGAAATCATAGCTTATCACTGACAGACAAATGGYGTCAGACTTAAAAAAATCACCAAGAGTGGCGGGTCTTCACCTGCTGCAGGTGTCTCTGCACTTCCCAGTCCTGAGACTGTAACAATCACAAAGCAAAATCTCATCTGGGTGGCTGAAATCTCTGCCTTCCTGCTTCCAGAATTGGAGCACTGCTCTGCAGCATTAGCAAAACACAGCTAATTCCCCAGGCTGTGAAACCTGTTGAAAATAAGTTAGTGAGATTCAGCATTATTTGATTTAATTGTAACAATAAACTGTACAGTAAAGTATTGGTCTGATTTGTAGCAGTGTCCTTTGGGTTCCTGTGTTTATGCTTCCCATAAGAAGAAATTTCTCTGCACTTTTTAATATAATACACAAAAGTAGGTTTTAATTTGGCTGGACAGACCAGGTAGAAACTGGCTGACCCCTACCTCAAGAATGAATACCATCATGTTTGTCACACAGTTCAGAGAGTCACAGAATGGTTTGGGTTGAAGAGGACCCTAAAGATCCTCTAGGTCCAACTGACCTGCCCCCTAGGCGGGAGCACTGCTACATGTGTAGAAGCAAATGTCTTTTAGGTACTCCTGGGCAGAACAGGTGCCGAAAGGCACACAGCTCCATGTGGAGATGACTTCTGTGGATTCCATAGAAAAACAATTTATTGAAGGCTCTACTTGGCCAGTAACAACTTTGATTAGACCTGAGAGGAGTCAGGAGTTTTTGTTTCTCCAATGTTCTTTCCTTAACATGGGTCTGCTTTACAGTGAATTTTAGAAGATTTGCCTTTATAGCATATCTGAGCGATGAAACAAAAGAGGGAAAGCTGTGTCTCCAAATTGTAAACTGCTGCAATTTACATATCAATTWAAAAAAAAAGAGTTTGATGCACAATATACTATTTTAAAATTTTAAAAAATTATTATCTGATGTTTTCATGTACTGAATCTTAATGTAATCCATTTATACATGATGAGATGACTGCTGAAAAGATCAGACTGCTTTTAAGCCCTATTTCTGCTCCCTCCTAAAGCAAATAAAAATATATGGTGAAAACAGATATATAAAAAAATAATAAAATATTAACATCAAAAAATACTAAGGACTGAAATGTTTACTTAGAAGATAGTCCAAAGAGGAGAACTGTATCCAAGAGATAATTCAAATATATTATTTTTCCCAAAATTACCAAGAGAATGCTTTTTTTAAATTCATGAATTTTTCTGTGGTAATGAGCAGATTTCCAAACAGACATATTTAGCAAAAAGTTGCTTGCTAACCTTTAAACTTTATTCTATCCCCTCAGACTTTTTTCCTTTTTAAATTTCTTTTTTCTCTTAAAGAATCCTTCTGGAAAACTTGGTTTGTATATAGAATAACTAAGATATACATGCTGATATTTTCTTTGTACTTATATTTTTTTTAATATGCRCTGCATATTTTTTGTTTCATATTTTTAACTGTATTGCACATTCAGTAGAGTGACATGAATCTTAAGCATGTGATACTAAGATATTCTGTAATAAATAACCTCTAAGGTTGCTCTCTAAGCAACATTCTCTGCCTTCTTGTGTTACCTTGAGTTTTAATAGAATCAACAGTACATTGTTTTTCCAGGTGTCATTCCGATGCTGATAGACCAGATCCAAACCAATGCTTGACCAGATCCTGCAGATCTAAGCATAGTAACTGTAATTTTAGAGCAAAATTATTGAGTTGATGACCATACCTATGCGTTAGAAAAGTGTGTGACTCTGGGGTATAAAAACCTCAGCTGTGAATGCTTGACATCCTGTGGAAGTGGACAGACTATTGACTCCTATGATTGTGCCTGATAACCTTAGAGACCTTCTCTAATCTAAAAAATTCTGAGATTCTACGTGGTAAGGTTGTTGGGACAGATACATTTGTACAATTTTCTTCTGACTCCCGTGGTTGAAGTTAATTTGAGGAACAGATGGCTTTGTTGACATTTGTAGCTTCATGGCTAGGAGAATGCTGTTGGAGGCAAAGTTTAAACAAAAAATGAGGGATATATAGTGATTGCTTTCAGACACAGGAGGTCTGAAATACAGCCACAACCATTTTTGAGTTTACTCTGTAAGCGTTATTAAGTACCTCAACTGTATTGCACTTTATACTGATCTGGGAACAATTCAGTAAGGAAAACTGAATGTCAATTTTCTGTCTTAAAATGGTTGCTTATATTCTATTAATAGTTTATTAATACCTAAATAGCAGCAAATGTGAGGAGGAGGGAGTTGAACTTGATGATGTTTATGGGTCTTTCCCGTACTCGAGGGATATTCTATAAATTTATAGAGATATAAACTCGAGATATTCTATAAATTTATGAACAGAAGGTGCAACTTCTGATCAGGCAATGAGAAGTCTCAAATTTGGAGATTTATAATTCTAGTCTTGTATGAAAAGCAAGAGGAAAATGAAGGTCTGTATTCCCAAATTTAGCATAGTTCTTAAAGCTCCTCTGATACAATAGATGTTTGATTTTTAAATTTTATTTTTATTTAAGCATAAATGGGATAGCTTCTTTAGTCTTTGTAATATCTTAAGAAAATATTAAATACTTGAATATTCCTATAATGCATTTTTTTTGTGCTTTGTTCTTGCCTATTTTTCTTTAGTCTCTTTAGTGTGCTGGCATTTTCCTTACAACCTTCTGTCTACCCTACAGCACTTCTAGCAGCAGATCTGTTTTCATAAATCACTTTGAGAGAAGCCAACACTCATAAAGAAAATATATGTTGATTTTTGCACAGTCCTGACATCTAACGGAAAGTTAAAATAAAGGCCACAATGAAATTCCACTGCAATTCATACCCTGCTTGGTTTGTGTTCTGTGGATATGAAGTTTTTCCTTTAAATTAGAATATCATTGTGATCTTAATGGGGTTTTTGTTTGTGAAATAAGATGGTAATGAAATGAAACACAACTAGGTTCCAGTCCTGAAATCTGTTCTTGCTTTTTCATAGAGGCAAATCTTTCAGAGATGTCAGTGACAGTTTTGCCTGAATCAGAATTGCAGGATTGGGCTGATAGTGTCTGACTTAATGAATTTCAAAGAGGAAATTTCATTCCATGACCAGACAGATCATTTTGGAGTGTCTTTCACAGCCAGTGAAAATGCATCTTGTGACTATGTTTTTGTTTTCCTTTTGTTTTCATGCTTTAAAGCTTTTTTTCCCTGAGAGATGCTAGTCTAATAAGTAAACAGAGTGTTTTACTTGCAAGGATAGTAATGAAATTAATGGAAGAGCATTTTAGAATCTTACTAAAGGAAGATGCATGGAATTTTTTTTATTATTGTGATCTTTTCGGAAGTAGGACTGAAAAAGGTTTTGCTGCAACATTATTTTCTTTTTCTGTAGAAGTTTTCTTTGCTGCTTGGCAACTGTAAGGCTTATTTAATTAAAAAAGACAAACTCCCACACGCATTTGAGTCATCTTAAGGTTGGTTAACAATCACAGATATTTAAAAGGAGTAGGCTCAGAAAAAAGAAGTCC
Source organism: Cardinalis cardinalis (assembly GCA_014549065.1). NCBI lineage: Eukaryota > Metazoa > Chordata > Aves > Passeriformes > Cardinalidae > Cardinalis > Cardinalis cardinalis. The sequence continues at coordinate 174,526 of JACDOX010000088.1, read as the reverse complement.
ATAGTAAACAAGGGAAGAAATGTGTATGGAAGAGGGGGTTGGTGTTGAGTTTTTTCTTTCCCATTTGCTTTGATAACAGAACCTGCTACCTGTTCTGCCTAATATGCACTACCTTGCAACTGATGGCATTTTTGGAGTAATAAATGCAACCAGTTCTAACCCAAAACAAGCTCKGTGGGGATTGATAAAGGGAAATCACTTCTTTTTAGTACATCTGCTATGTAAAACTTACGATACCATGTATGGTTTGGGATTTGTTTGGGTTATTTAAGCCACAGACAGTCTTTGTGTACAAAGCCCTCTACCAAGCTTTTCAAGTGGCCTTAAACTGAGGTTGGCTATTACTGAAGAGAGGTAACTCAGCCATAGGTAAGTTCATAGATGATAACTGCCTGCTGGTATGCAACCTATCACTGATTTTAGATTTGAGCTGTAATGACCAGCACTCCCTCTTGGCCACACACAAAAATATGCAAATGGCACAATGAAAAACAGATTTTTAGTCTTTATTTGAACAGATGTAAATACTAATTATTTTCTCCCTCTCACACAATTGCTTAACATGTGAATATTTTAAATGGTACTGGATCAAAACTATGGTGTCCTGCCTTTGAAAATATTTATGAAAAAACATGCATTAATAGTAACTTCCCAGAAGGATGTTGTGAGGTGTTTAAGTTGCTCTGTATTACAAACCATGTAAAAGGAGAGGTTTACAATAAACGAGTAGCAAACCTACTGAACTGAATTCCCTCCTGTGTCAGACTTTTCTCACTTTTTCCCTGCTATTTGAAGCTTATGACAAAAAGGCAGGGCACAAGGAGTTGAAACTACATTTTCAAAAAGGTTGAGAAATAGGTGGTATAGGAGAAGTGGATCAGGATTGTGGAAAATATGCCTCAGGATGACCTKCTCTGTATTAAGAAAAATAGCCTAAATATATGCAAGTTTTAACTATAGCATGGATCTTTTTTTCCCTATGGGATTCAGTGCAGCAGTGTTGCTTCCTGTGCCTCTTTGCCATGAAAGGGAGTTATCTTTGCTATGCTGTCATAATTTTAGCAATGCTTTTCTCTGTTGTAGCTGCAGCATAGGAAGAGGAACCTGAAATGTCCCTCTCCTCAGCATAGCCTACTCTATAGTTAAGTGGTGGTGATGTGTCCCTTTGGTCTGGAAAGGGGAACAGGGAGACAATAATACCTACACTATCTGCATTAGATSAAACTTTGGGAAGACTTGCTCTTCTTTATGAAGACACCTTTGTCTTCAATACTGACCTAACTATTTGAAAACAAAAATCAAATTTAAAAAAATCCCAAACCAACAGGACAACAAATCTCAGGAAAAAAGAGTAACAACAATCCATAGAGCTAGATGAGCTGTCTCACCTCATGACCTCCTTTTATCTCGTTTGATATTGTATCAAGGAGGCGATATCTAAAATATTTAGTCTGCTAAAATGCAGCAGACTGGAGCAATGGTAACACACTTTTCCTGCAGCAAGATAAGGGATGTAATCTGAACAGCAATATTGAGGATTATATGTAGTCACAGACCATGTGCTTGAGATAAGAGTAATCAAGTAGTAGGGCATACAATTGAAAACAATTAATTTCATGTTTTAGATGGCAGAACCAACAAGGGATGCCCAGAGCTTGTTGAGGTTGCACAGGTTATTAGGACCACACCAAGAAATTCTGGTTGCTTCAGTCAGAAAGCCAGCTTCACTGGTGTCCCAGCTTAAATGCCTCTGTGCTATCACATGCAGCATGGGGAATAAAGAGGAGAAACGAGATGTGCCCATGCCTACAAGGCTGAAACCTTATTGGCATCATTGAAACACTGTGGAATGGCTCCTATGACTGGAGTGCTGAAATGAAAGGATACAGGATCTTTAGGAAGAACAGGCAGAGGCGGGCCCAAGAAATCTGCACGATACTCCAGGATTGTATCCTCCAGGCTCAAGAAAAATGCAATCCCTACAAAGGGTAAATCAGTGAAGAACACCAGGATGCCTGCATGGATGAACAAGGAGAATTTAAACACAAACAGGTAGTTTAGAATGTGGAATCAGTGGAAGGTAGCCTGGGAGGAATACAGAGAAATTGTCAAAACAGCCAGGGATCTTGTTAGCAAAGACAAAGTACTGACAGAAGTAAATCTGGCCAAGGACATTCAAGGTACAAAAAAAAAGCTCCTTTAGGTACACCAACAATAAGAGAAATGCTAGGGAAAATAAAAATTCTCTCAGGAAGGACACAGAAGTCATGGTCACCAGGACATGGAGGAGGCCAAGGAGGTGAATTAGTTTTTTGCCTTGGTCTCCACCAGCATGTGTGCAAGCCACAGCACCCAAACTGCAGAAGGTGAAAGCGGGGATTGGGAGAATGAAGCACTGCTCATGAGACCGTCTAAGGAACTTGAAGGTGCATGTGTCCATGGGAACAGATGGAATACATCCATAGGTCCTGGGAGTACTTGCAGAGTAAGCAGCTTAACCATTATCCATTATATTTGAAAAGTCATGGCAGTCTAGTAAAGTTCTCACTGACTGGAAAAGGGAAAGCATAAATTTCTTTTTTAGAAAGAGGAATAGGGAAGGCCAAGGAAAATACAGGCCTCAGCTCAGTGTTTGGCAAGATCATGAGGTGGATCCTCCTAGAAAGTATGCTAGGGCATGGTCAGAAATAAGGAGGTGATTGGTGAGAGCCAACATGGCTTCTCTAAGGGCAAATCACTCCTGACAAATTTGGTGGCCTTCTATCATGGAATTATAGCAGTGGTGGATAAGGGAAGGGCAACAGATGTCATCTATCTGAACTTGCGCAAAGCATTTGACGCTGCCCCACATGCCATCCTTGTCTCTAGACTGGGGAGACATCGATTTGATGGACAGACCACTCAGTGGATAAGGAATTGGCTGGAGGGTTGTGCTCAGACTTGTGGTCAACAGCTCAATGTCCAAGTGAAAAGCAGTGACAAGCGGCATTCCTCAGAGATACTGTGTGAGTCGACAGGCAGGCAGCCAGAACAACCCCAAAGCCACAGCCAAAATGCCAAGAGTAAATTTATTTCATTACTTCACTATCCAGAGAATTCCAGAGCAACACCCAGGCAGAGGCACACAAGCAGGAACAGAGACCCTGTCAGGCTCAGTTCACCCCAGAACACGGTGGGGCTGCTGTCTGCATCCATTTATCAAGGGTCCACACACATCTGGTTTATCACCATGCTGTGATCTCCCTGTGCATTTTATGAGCTCTGAGCTTTGGTCTCTCTCCCAGGACAGGGAGCTCCAGCACGTCTGCAAGCACCTATGTTATCTCTAGACAGAGATTCCACTTCTCAAAACACACAGATCATAACAAGCAGTAGGCATAATATATGGTTTATACACGAGGTTTCCCACACTCTTATTCTCCAGGCTTCAACATTCCCAGCTGCAAGGTGACTTGAGCAAATCTACCATCCTCCTCCCCACTTCTCCAGTTTTAGCCCTTTCCTCCCAGCAGATGGGCACTGTTTAACATCTTGGTGGCATGGGCAGTGGGACTGAGTGCACCCTCAGCACATTTGCTGGTAACACAGCTCTGTGGTGCCATCAGCATGTTGGAAGAAGGGGATGGCACCCAGAGGGACCTACACAGGCTTGTGAGGTGAGTCTGTGTGGACCTCATGAAGTGCGAGATCCTGCATCTGGGTCAGGGCAATCCCAAGCATAAGTACAGGCTGAGCAGAGAATGGATCAAGACTAGCCCTGGGAAGAAAGATTTGGGGTGGGTGTTTTTTTTTTTAAATGAAGAATTCAATATTACTAGGCAATGTGCACTCACAACCTARAAGGCCAACCACATCCTGGATGTCACAAGAAAGTGTCATGTTCAGGGAAGGTGATTATCCCTCTCTGTTCTTTTGGGCATCTGAATTTACTCATTTGTCATAAAGTACTGTTATTGTGACTATGACTATCTGTGCATACAAAGAGAAATATGCAAAACTCACTTTTTTATTGTAGGCACATTAAACATAAGAGGCTGATATTAAGTGAACTAACATTCCAGGCTTCCAATGTCAGTGGAATTTGTGCTGGTTTAGCTGGAGGAAACAGTCCAATAAACTCACTTTGTCAGGGACTATTAATATTTTCCTGGTTTAATTCAGGCATAAAGCTCTGATGTAGTATATTTGTACCAGCTACAAGATTATGGCTCAAGTCCCCTTTGTATAAGGAATGACTGGGGACGAGGGGAGATAAGAGAGCTGGGAATGCACTTAAAGAAAAATTCAGAGTGATGGAAAATATACCTATAAAATGAATGTGATTCCAGGACACCCAGAGTTTTCAGAAATCCATGAGTTCAATTCAGTCTGTGTTCAGTCTGGTGGAGCTTAAATAAAATGCATGTCCTGCTCCTTGTTTGAAAACTGAACCCCTTCTGTGGTGGCAATAGTGAAATATCTCATGTCATTAGTGGTTTTGCTTTGCAACTCTTGTTTCTAGGTAGCTGAAATAGTTTGTATTTCTACTGTTAAACTTTTCCAAGCTCTTGAGAATTGTTAAGTGCACAGTGACAAATAACTTACCAACTCAAGTATGTTAAGAACTTACTGAGTTGTTAAGTTTTTATGCAGCTGTTTGTTTGAACTATGTTTTTATTACACTATAAGGGGTCTCTGGAAAATCCTTTTATATTGAATTTGAGAAACATTAACATTCAGTTAATGTTTCTCAGCAAATATTCACTTTATTCTGAGTGTTTTATATTGGAGTAATTTTTCATTTGCATGTCGATTTGCACACACATAAATGGTTTTGATAGCTTTATTTTTCAATGTTTGTGGGTATTTCTACTGCTGGTAGGTGTGAACATTTGGTTTTGGTAAAAAAGGTTACCAAATCCACAATTGGATAATGAAAAAAATATATCAGCTAAGGATTTTAATACCTAACTTTGCTACACAAAAAAGTAGGTAGTGTTAATTTTTGAATCAAAGCCTAGTTTATATACTCTGGTAACTGAGGTCTAGACTGACAGAGATAATATTTAGATGATCCTACAAGCCTATTACTGTTCTTGGATATTTATACGTTATGTTGGTATCCAACAGAGTTACAGCAGCAAGTGGACCTACAAGGGACACGACATGGAACATTCTTGGACTTTATTTGAAACACTGATTTTTAGAATCTTTCAAACTTATTTCTACAAATAAACATCCAGGCTGTTATAAATGATACAAATGTCTTTGGATTTATGAAGCGCTAAGTGGTTGTGTCATAGTGAATATGCTTCTACAGTTTGTTCCTAAATTGATGACAATTCTTGCCTCAAACAAAAGTGCTAGAAATAATTGGAAGGAGTACAATGATGAGGGTAAAATCTTTCTTTTCTTCTTCCCCTTTCATGTTGCTAGAGGAAAGTCAACTTCATTTTTACTGTCTTTTTATGGCCTTGAGTTGTTTTGCTAAAATATAAAAACTTTCTTTAGAGGAAGCTTTGAAATAGAAGCATGTGCTGATTTCCTTAAACTGCTCCTCATGGCAGCCTTCCACATAGATTCTATTCTATTTTATGTTTTTGTATAAATGTGAAGTTAGTATACTGAGTACTTCTCTGTTATCTTCTTTTCCCAAGATAATCCTAGTTAARTGTTGTTCTGCCAGAGAGTGATTTGCCAAGACAAATTTCCAAAAGTGAATCCAGACATTACAAAATAAATGTATCAGTATTGCTGAATGAAATATTGTCACTTTCAGAGTAATTGAAATACATGCTTTGGGAAACAGTGAATTTTTTGTCAGTCAAAGGAGAGTGAGTAATTGTGACCAAGTAATCTGGATACTGGTGGGATTGGTGCTTATGCACAAGGGAGCATGCATGGGTACTTGCAAACACACACTTTTTTTTTAGACAAAAAACCTCCACAACAACTGAATAGATGAGATCAATATCTTAGTGTAAAGGAGGTGTTTGTTTATACCACTATCTTGATAGGAAATTCTGTCAGCTGTACAATGAAATGCTTGTTGCCAAGACACCAGTAATCAACTTCTACTTAGAATAAAATGCCTCTAATAAAAAAAAAACCCAACAGATTATTTAAACACTTCTTGCTTTTTTGAATCATATGGAATTTAAATAGAGATCCTACTTGTGCCTTCATGGGTTTGTGAGGGGATAATGTGTGCTGTCTCCATGGGCTCAAGATCTAGACAAGGCTGGCATCGCAGCTGAATCTATGAGATATCCCAAGGAGAGMCAAAGCATAAGATATTGTGGATGTAGCCAAGAAGTGAGCCATAAAACCAGCCTGCAGATAGAAAAGTTTGTAAAACTTTTAAACTTTCAGGGTGTTTTAATATTATGAATGGAACTAAAAAGAGCTGAAAAGAGAATAATATCTATTTTGTAACATGGATATAAGATCTATTCCTTTGAATTAAACAGAATATATTTCTAAACAAGTTAATAAGGAAGTTAAGGGATATTTATTCCGGAAACCAAAGTTTACTCTGCCAGTGGACATGGACACGCACCTTTATTCATGCTGAAAATCTTCAGGCTGCCATTGCCTGCAGCAGTGATCATGCAAGACTAACTCTTGTGGCTACTGCATTCAATGTTAGTAAGGTTGAGAGAACTTTGTCCTGCCGACTGCAATCTGACATTTTGATGAGCACTTTTTAGTTTTGTTTGTTTGTCCTGGGTGTTTTGTTTGGGTTTCTTCTCCCAAGTAAATGGTATTTATTGCAATGCAATGTTTGGTCTTTAACTGCGTCAGGAAAGTGAAATACAGAAATAAAATTAATCACATATTTTCTCCTATTAAATGTTCATAGAGCATTCAAAGTACTTCTTATTAATTATTTATCTCAACAGAACCTTCAGGAGTACTATTTAAGAGCTGCAAACACTATAAAAACAGTTGGAAGATTTTTTCCCCTCATTGTTACATTGTTTCAGGGTAACAGTTAACTACTTGTGGGAACAAGTATCTGCCTAGACACCTCATCATGCAGCGCCCGTTGCTGGCCCCAAAACTATTCATAAAATAAGAAAGATATGCCTTACAGTAAAGGGGAGAACTATGACTTTATTTGTATTTAATTTCATCCATATTTGTCAAAATAACCCAAAGTGGCTACAGAAGCCCAGTGAACTTCTGTGGTATGGATTGTTAAGTGTAATATGCATGCCAGTCTGACATTGTCATGTTCTGAGTTGTCTGTGACTTGCTCTGTTACAAGGCTAGTACAAATCTCTTGCTAAGAGATAAACTTCTACTAAATAATTTTTGTTTTCTACAAAAAGGCCCCAGAAAATTCCTTTTTTCCCCTACTCTGTTATACTTCAGGAAATTACATGTGGCCTCTAAACTACACTTCCCGAAAAGGAATTCTCGAGCTTGATCTTGCTCCTGACAAAGTTTTAGGATGATTACATTTTAAGACAAATACACTGAACCAAGGTATTTCTGAGTTCAAGGCCTGAATATTAACATTATGTAGGCAGTTCTACAGCATTGCATGACTGTGCTGAGCAGCAGTGTCCTGCAAATAATTAGGAATTTAAACTTCTGTTTCCAAAAGGCATTTTTGTACAGAATTTTTGAAGTATTTTGTATTCAAAGAAGAATTAAACATTCTGGCCAGTAATTTGGCTTATATTTGCTTTTATTGAATTCCATGTATCATCTAATAGATTTTGGAATTCCTGAATTAGGTGAATTTTTACTTAGCCAGTTTTGGTCCTGTGTTCTGGATGTTGCAGTGCAGAAGTATACTAGATGCTAAAAACAATTGATTGCTTTTCAACTTTCTGTTTTCAGTAGAGTCCAGTAGTCTAAAAGCTAGACTCAACAATAAATATATGCATGGATCAGACAAATTTATTGTTATGAGCAGTCATGGTTTACCCACATCTTAATGGCTGATGTTAAATTTGTTGACACTTGGTGCTCTCAAATTTCAAAACTTTATTATGAAAAATAATAAAAATTCTACAGTAAAATGAGATTTTAATGAACTTTTCTGCTTGCACCATCAATCCTTGCTCAGTCTTCTCAATGTTCAGTGACTAGTGAAACATTTGAGAAGCTATCAGTTGGAAGTGTGAGCTTTTTAAGGCAGATGACTCATGAGTGGCTTAATAATAGACAGGACAAACAATTTTTTGTGTATAGACTTTATGAACAGGAACAAAATAGTCTCCAGGCTAATACTTCTACCAATGTTATTATATAGGAATTATGGCTCATTAAAAATGGCTCAAATAAAGCCTTGAAACAAACAAGGGAAACCTCAGTTTCCCCGAGCAGTCTAAGAAAAACTACTTACATTGTTACTTAATGCTGGGTACAATGGTAAGAATTTATGACAACATGRAGAGATGAATATTTGGCTTTCTTTGGTGTTGAAGACTGGAATGTATGTGAGAGCAATCAATCATATACTTTGACTTACACACCTGGTTCATAGATGTTCTCGCTCCCCTTCCTTAAGTGAGACTTCTTTCTTCCCACTGCAAGATTCTGACCCTAGAATTTAGGGAACTGATGAGAAAGGGATAATACAGCATTTCTGGAAATATTTTTCCAGATTCTTTTCAGTATCCAGGTAACCTTTTATAAAAATTCATAGGTTCAGATGTATAGAGTTTCATAAATTCATTATACTCTGCCTTTTTTCTTCGTGATGATAAAATCTTTCACTGTTTTCCAGTTAATCTCACCTAGCATTGTAAACACTGATAAATCAGTAGCTTCTCTTTTTTGTTTACTAGAATTTACAAACTGAAATTTACACTTGCAGATATATGCAAGCTGTGTATATTTTCTACTGAGATATAAAAATCTTGAATTTATCTGTGCTTGAAAAATTTTAATGCAATCACTTCAGAGCTTTGACTTGCAGTATTACATAAAATATAACAGCCTTTTTCAAAGCAGTTGCAGAATCTGTCATATTTTATTGCTACTTGTGCTACGATAATTCAGAATGATTTAGGTTTATTCACTGTACTCCTGAGTGATATTAGATGTAATTGAAATCAATACGTTACTCTGTATTGTTTGTGAATCCATCACGGTGTTTCTAAATGACATGTTGAAACTCTTTATAAGCCTTTTTCTGTTTTTCACCAAACACAATAATCTTAATTAGAGAGTTTAATAGTAAACACCAGTACTCTGTTGGAGTTGTGGGAGGATGTCTACTTTCAGAAAGGATTTAGGGTCTGAAGTTCCTCTTCAGGTCAAGTTTTGACTTGAAAAATTTCCCTGGTGATGTTGGCATCTATCAATAAAACTATCCTATGGTTTTCAAAAAATACCCTGAAATACTTAATCTCTGCTGAGATAAGCAGCATGCTGTGGGCTTTTTGGAATTTTTGTTTGTTATTTGAGGTTTCTTTGATTTTTACTGATAGGAGTTTCCTCCACCTAAATCTTTGTACAGTGATTGCAAACAACAAGGGATTCAGGGAATTTGCTTTAATTCTGCCTTATTCTATTTAGTGTGTCCACATTTATTTGATATCAGTCAGTTAATTTTGAATGAGGCAAGTGGAAGCAAGTATGCCAGCAGTAAGGAAACCATTAGGTTTTCAGGTGCACGTGAGGGAGCCAGGATTTCTAAATCATTTCTGCCTGTTGACATTCTGGTTGCAGACACAGGTGACAGATGGAAACTGGAATATTCCTACTGTGGSATGTGGAGGAATTTTCTGACACTTTTCTCCCTCCCAACCTCCTGACTTACTACTTATTGCATGTAATAAAGTTACTGTGAAAATTATAAATGTTTTCGATGTTGGGTGATGAAAGGAGAATGCAAAAGGAAATTTTTGATGAACTTGCATTGGCAATAGAAAACAAAAAACACCACAACACAAGAATTTGTGTGTGACATATATTGTCACAATATGTGACAAAGCTACCAACACAGTCTTTTAAAAGCATATTTTTCAAAAATAAAGGTATAAGTATTAAGTAAACTTCATATTTCTAGCATGAATTTACCTAAATAAAGCATTTGCATCTGGTAGAGACTTGCGTTATGAGTGATTGTGTTAGTTGTAAGAGGCTTTCCAGGCAAAAATTTAACAATTTAATGTGTTATTACTTATGGAATAATGCAGAAGTCTGACATCTTGTGTCAAAAAAAGAATTCAAAACTGGTGTGTTTTCTGTTAGGTGTAACTAACTAAGTATGTATTGAGTAATAGTGTTGAAATGGTGAAACCAGAAGGAAATATAAAGCTTACATACTGCCTGAGTTATATTCTGTTATTTTAGTAGTTAATAAGGGGAAAGAGAAGCAGATAAAAATTTGAATTTATGCTAGTTTTTTATGCTGAAAACGTGGTTATTTGGAAAATGTGCAGTCTAATATAGTAACTGAAGGGCTTAAAATTTGTGTGAAGGATTAATACATCTTTTTTGTGCTACAAAGTCCACTCTGATTTTTACATTCCTTTTTTTCAAGGCAGCTACAAATAGAAAACTCGATGGAATTTGGTTCTTAATTAATGAAAACTACACTGCAACAAAAACAAAATATATTATTTGTTTTGGCTTGTGAAGTTGTTTTCAGCATGACGCTTTGAGATTTCAAAATAACTTTCTTTTAATCTTGTTTTTGGGAGTGGTGTTAGAAAGAAATTGGGCCTAATTTCTTTGCATAAAATTAATAAAAAAGATATCTCCAAGAAAAATCTTGCAATGCAGAACACATGTGTATTTATAATATCTGATGAAAAGTATGCGTCTGTGTATCATATCTAAAAAACAATATATATGTGAAACAGGAGAGGGAAAGGAATCTAGACGGGTAAAGAGGAGGTGTACTTTTGGTCTTGCCAATCCTGTTACCTGGCAAGAATACCTGGTAAACTTTTCTGAAATTTCTTCTCACTGACAATTTGGAACTTGCACAGCAGGGTGATGTGCAAGGTGATTGCCTCAGGTATAGGTTTATGGTGTTTCTTTTTGCCATATCTTTCTCAATCCACCTTTTCTGCTGTGGAGTGTACCCTTTTGTGCTTATACACTGTGAGAGGGATTATTTTGGGATGAAATGACTACATGTGACAGCAATATGAGGAACCTGAAATAACACTTATGAGAGGTTCCGCATCCTGGCAGCTTGTGAAGGCAGATGCAATATTAAGGGCTGGGGGCTCCAATGCTTGCGGACTGCTACAGAGTTAGAGCTTTGTACCTTTGCTCACAAGTAATACTAAATCCCAAAATTTAACTCTAGCTTAACTGAATTCCCCGGATTTTTGTTGTTGCTGTTGTTATTTTCAAATACTTTTATGTGTGCACTTGGAAAGCTGATCTGATTTCCAGTTACTGAGCTCAGAATCTTTTGAACTGAGGGTGAGATCACAAGGTTAGTGTCAGTGTGCACTTGCTAAGATTCTTCTAGAAGGCTTTGAATGCTCTGACATCTTAATGTTACCACTCTCCTATTTCTGTGAAGATTTAATTTTTTTTTTCTCCAGGCCTTCTTTGACAATGATCTTCAGGTCTACATGTTTGTAAATGGAAGAATGTTTCAAACATTTTTAACCCTCCATCTTTTACTTTACGTGTCTGCGCTGAATGTAATAGCAGAACTGAAAAAATAATTGCATAGACCTCAGAAAGACATTATGAACTTTGCAACTATACATATAATTGACTGTTCAAGAAGAGAAAAGTTTGCTTCCTTCCACATCTTGGGCTTTTATCTTGCTCACTCTGGGTCTTCAGTTGTCTCACTTCAGGTATGATATTCTCTGGATGGTCACTTGTCCTTTGTTCTTCCTTCCCACTGGTTTGAAGCTTCAGTTGGCATAGTGTCTCTCAGTAAAACATGAGACAAAATAGTCTGAAGTATAAGCAAAAGCAAAGTAAAAGTTTGAAAGACTTCAGTTATACATGTGATACAACTAAAATCCATAGTCTGTATTAAAAAATATATGACAGCACTCTGACTTTTGGATGTTTCCCTTCTAAAGCAACCTTTTGTTTCATGAATCCTGTCCACATAAATCCTAAATGGAAATTAAAGAATCGTTTAAAGGTGAATTATGCTCTCTTCCTAGTCTATTTTATTTTTGTCCTTTTGAAGGCAAAGGAGCTGCAGATTTTGTTCAAGCAACACTGCCTTGCCCTATCTGGAACATGCCTGGAGCAAAGATGGCCCAGCATTCCTTGCCTCGCTGTTAGCTAGTCTGGCTGTGAGTACATCTGTGTCTGGGTCCCATAGTGCAAAGCGAAAAGCAAAGTCCTTTTTTCCTTATCTCTCTGAAATATTTGAGAACATAAATTCTGATTAATTTTGTTGACACAGATATTATTGACAGATGCTATTATACTACAGTGGTTTTTTAACAGGTCCTTATATCCTATAATGCACTTTTAAATAGGTTTTCTTCAATATACTTTCAGAAATTTTGAACATAAAATATGTATTCTAGAAAATAGACAAGCATTCTATCACATTATATTCTAACAAGAAAAAAACCCTACGCTGGTATGACTGTTTACAAAGATGTGAAATTAACGAAGGGCTTTTTGTTTCCTGCAACACCTTGATAATAAGGCACTGACATACCAACACAAATGTAAAGTGTGATCAGAATTATAGAGTATATAAGGAAGTATACCCCATTAAACATCCATCTATCTCATAAATCCAAACTGCTGGCTGTTGTACTGTTAAAGATGAGTTTCGATCCAAGTTCACTCAAATATGCAGATTTGTCAAAGGCAAATGCTGTCTTTGTTTAGTTGCAACATCAGACAGATGCAGACAGATCTCTTCCTCCTTGTCTCCTAAATCATTTTGGTTTTTCTTATTTCATAACTTTTTTTTTCACTGTCCGTGTTTTAGTTAAAAATATTCTGGATGAGAATGTTTGAATATGAAAATTTCTAATGATACCACACTTGCATAAAATGAGTTTGCCTAAGGTGTTTCTCTTTCATTGTCAGTAACAGGATAAATACTTCAAAAACTTTAATGCCTAGTGTAATCTTACATTCTACAAAGTAAATGTGCAGTTATTCTTAATTCCTGGGGTATTCAGACATGAATTTTCATGCCACCAAATTGGAGACAAATATTGTTATATGCAAGTATTGTGATAGTGAAATATGAGACTGGCTTTGTCCTCTTTTTGCACATTACTTTAGTAGAAGTTCCACGCTTCATTTTGCTAGTTCACATTTCTGCCTTAGCCATTAGTTTTGAAGAATTATATTCTCAGGGGAAAGAGAACTAATTTACATCACAGGTTGTTTAGGTGCAGTCATCTATGTCTGAAAATGCAAACTTGAAAAACCATGACTTGATTTTTTAATTTTTAAATCTTTTTTTAAACAGAAAAATCAAGGAGTGATGTACATATTTCAGAAATCAAAATATTGTCTTGATTCAGTGGGAATAGATTTTCTCTAATTCTGGAACACTTCCTAGTGGAAAAAAACTGTGACTTTTTGGTGGTATTTCCACTTTTAAAATAAATTAGTGTTGAAGTTGGAACAGCTGCTTCAATGCGCTTCAAATGATTTTAGGGGTTTTTTTGTAAGTACTTTAGAAATGAATTTATATTGCTAGGTAAATTTAAATATTTTATTATGGCCTTTGAAAACCTATTTATTTATACCTCAGAATTCCTATGGGTTTCAACTGACCTGCATTCAAATACAGTCTTAAATTTGATCCATGGTATATGCAAATAAAGATGACTTGAGCAGGATGATAGCTGTTACCCTAGCCCCCATGTCCAATATCTTAATGTTTTTGTCCACAAAATAATTGCCTTCCAACATTGGTGGGGATGACCATTTCACCTATGACAAATTAGCATATTTGAATTTTAGGTGTAAACAGTGTAATGTGTTTAATGAACTTTTTGGCTCTGCTTTGGGTAATTGAAGGTGTCTGCAAGTAATAGCATATATTCTATGTGGAGGTCCTATGCTTGCATGTCCTCATCTCTATTACTTGCTTATTTTAAGATTAAGTACTTGAGCTGGAAAGATTCCTGCTTTCCACCATTGGGCAGTGGTGAACTTTTGTTGCTTTGATTTTTCTGGTGCTTTTCAGGGTTCTTGGACAGGAAACCATTGGGCTGCTTATAATGGAAACCTGTCTGTTTAATCAAAAGTTTGTTAAAATCAAATTTTCTTGTTTCAGAAAGCTAATATTTTAGAGAATTCTTGGGCAAGAGCTTTCCAATTGACTTCTACTCTGATATTTAAATTAATGGACATTGCCAAAACAAAATTTCAGTTTATATAAATAACAAGATGAAATGCTACAAGGCACAGCATAAGTTTTCTTTCTTTTATTAAAGAAACAGTCACAAATGAAGAGACTGCACTGAAATACACACAACTGAAATTGGTTCTCCTGAAGAACAGGAGTTTTAGACATTGATCTGATCTGTAAACTAAATTAAAAGTAGACAAATTTATGGAAAATCTTTAAAAAAAGAAATTCTCTATGTCCGTCAATGATTTGGTTGTATTACTAGCATTGTTGGCTTGGAGTGAAAATTGTTGATATTTCTATTGGGAATGATATAATTCCATATTTTCTGAGGAATTTTAATTTATTTAATGAATGTTGAAAGTCTCATTTCAGAGCTGCACATGGATTAAAAATTCTGGAATGCAGGATCTCTTACAGCAGTACAAAATTACTCAAGTACATGTTAGAGTCAAGATGACTACYTGCATTATTTCCACTGATAATGTATTTTTTAGAGGCTGGAGGGTAAGCGAGACATTGATACAAATATTCTTCTGGTTTTTATGTCTTGATTTATTTTTTTAAGGTAATTGCCTGTGTTTTAGCATCTTTCCCTGAATGTTTTAAGTTTTGGAAAGCTGTAAGAGTTCAAGATTGGATAATCCTTTTCCATGATATATCTCCTTTAACTAAAATCATAGACCGGAAACTTAGTAAGACTGTGCCCCATCTCTGAAACTGTTTACAGCCAGTTTGGATAAGACTTCGAGCCTGGATGATGTCTCCGTCCCTGGCAGGAGTGTTGGAACTAGATGATCTTTAAGGTCCTTCCCAAGAAAAATCATTCTATGAATCTATAATTAGATGTTGAATCTAAACCAAATAAAAACTCTAGCCCTGTACCAGAACTTTTAAGGAATTCTTTCTTTCCCCAGAACTGTATCATATGAAGATCAAAATGATAACCAGGTTTTTTTGTTAAACTCAGTGGCAGCTGTTATGTTTTCAGCAKGCCTTCAAACACTTGACTCTTGGGTGTAAGTTTCAATAGCCTGCAATTTTAAATCTTTGTATTGAATAAATCAACTTTGTCCAGTTTTATAAGGAATTATCATAATTATCATGCTGTCAGGCCTTCCAAGATTCATCTCTTCCAAACTTCTTTATTTGTTTGTTTGTTTTGTCTGGGATTCTGCTCTAGCTTTCAGTACACCATAGCCTTCCAGTAAATTCTTTAAAATTGGAAAACTGTGAAGAGAGAAAGAAGTTCTAGGCTGTGACATTATGAGCCACTTGTGGGAAAAAGTACCCCTAGGCTCTGGACCTTTTCGGTTTTGAATTGTGACCTCTACCCCTTGTTCAGTAGCTCACGAGACAGTCTTCCCCTCTTATATTTGTTCAAGAAAGGAAAAATAAATTTATAATTGTGTTCTCTTTCAAGAAAATTAAAGAACATTAACAAAAATATTTTTCCAGCTATATTGAAARTGTAGAGAAGAGTTCTTTCATCTATGATCCAAATGGGGTTTTCACTATCAAGGACAAGACAAATTGATATTTTATCCCTTAGCATCACAGAAAGCTCTGAGAAAGAAATTAATTGCTTTCACACAGGACAAAAAGAAGGAAAATGTTGCTGGCCTGAATGCTATGGGGAGCTTCAGAATGTAAAGGTAGCCCCAGAAGGACATTTGTGAGAGAATTATTTAGGTCTGCATCTTGTCAGAACTGGAGCAAATGCAGAGCAGTGTGATCCTGACAAGTTGGTGGGGTAACATCACCTGGCAAAAAAGACAAAGACCTCTAGGATTTGCATGAGCACTCAGAGCCTCAGTGGGACAGTGAAAGGACTCCTGCTCTGCTGACCAGGAAAGTCAAGAACATTGCAAAGGTTTGAGAGAGGAGTCTGGGCTCTCTAGGCTGTTTCAGAACTCAAGTAATTCACTATCCAAGGTATTGTGCTGCACACACAGGCCACATTTTCATTCCTCCTGTGTTTACTGCATTCAGGGCTGATTGAAAAATGTTACTTTTGTTTTTCCAATGCAAGTATCTGTGTCTTCCAAAAGTCAACACACCTGTCAGAAATTGAGAGAGTCCTCTATATTTTGGGATCTGAGAGAAATAGTCTCTGCTTATGCTCTTCCATTTGGTAGCAGTCTTACACAACATATTTTCTATAAAGTTTTAATTCAGGAAGACTTTTGTTTTTACTCAGGATTTACTGAGCTTTACCCTCTCTAAAGAACTTACTATTTGTACACCTTTCTTCCCTCTGCCTTCCTGTCTCCTTGCACCTCAAACCCAATATTTTTAGCCCTTTACTTGGATTTTCCACACACTATTTCTCTGAGACTGCAGCAGCTCCTGGGCTTTGAAAGAAATTAGCTCACAGCTCTTGTTCATATGATCTGGTTGCAAAGATGTATTGCTCTGAAGTACCATACATTTATCTTCCTATTACTGGGAGATAATACATTTGTATCACCTTAGGCTAGTATAGTCTTTCTCAACAGCATTTCAAGTGGAAATAATGCCTTAAAATAGGTGGATGGGATAAAAAGAACATTTTCTATCATATGACAGCAGCTATTAAAAGAATATGCTGTTACCTAACACATATGCCACTGAATCTTTTGATGAAATAGACCAGCCAAGCACCAAGAAGATACTGCTTTGACAATCCCACAAAGGCTTTGGTCAAGGTGACATGACCGTGACATTAATAGTCCTAATTTGATGTCTGATAATGAGATCTCTCACTTGTGTTCAGAAGAGGTCAGATTAAAAGCTCTGTGTCATCTAGGTTTCCCTTTACAAAGTAAGAACTGCTAATTTTTACTGCCCATTACAATGAAAAGTTTAAGATTTTAAGTGTTAGCAAAGGGAGCTCTATTACGGTATCAATTAGAAGGAATTCAATCTGGTTTCTGGTTTAATACTCTGGAAATGAAATTCAAAAGAAGAGCTTTTTTTTATGCCATGGCTAGGACCACTGGCAAGGGGTTAAATGAAAAGGCTAATGGTGGATTGTAGATACAAACAGAACAATCACAGTCTAACAATTAGTCAAGGCAAGCTCTGGTGTGTTTTGAATAATGTGCTTGCAATTCCTAGTGTATGGATGAACGACACCTTACAGGGATGAGAGTCCAATAAATATTACAGTGTTTGAAGGAGAGAATCCCTTTTTATTCCCTGCTATTCCTGGTGCGTAGGGCCCCGTTCCCTGATAGGTATGTGACTTGGGTGGGAATGGGGTTATGCTGTGGGTTTTTGTATATTGCAAAATTGGTAAGGCTTCAGTTTACAAAGAAACTGAGACTTTTATCTTGTAAGGCTGGTGCCTTGCTCATCAGTTTTCAGATAGTTGCCACCTACTATCTGGCTAGATTAGATTTTCATTTTTTTTTCTAATCAGGTACAAAAATGGTCTCTATATTTGGGCAAAGATTAAAATCATAGCTTTAGTTATACTGGTGTCTAAAGTTGAGGAGGTTTGTGGTAAAATGTTAAAATGTTTGTAATTTGTCACTAGGGGAGGAGAATATATTTGACAGATAAGAGCTGTGGCATTCAATTTGGTGGGAAGTTGTGTTTTGTTTTGTTTTGTTTTTTTAATGAAAATTTACCATCTGTAAACATGCTAATATCATACTAAAAAGATTGATCCCCTAATCAAAATAGGTGTGTAGTGCACCTCACAATACTAATCAGTTTACCCTTTCTTAAAAACGTGCAAAAGAATGCTGTTAATGATTGGTGTTTTCACTGTAGTATCTCTCCTTTATGTAGCCCATAAATCTACAGTATTTATTTTTAAAGGGTTATTAGCAGAAGAGCTGGTATCATTAGAATTACTTTTTTTACAATTTTTTTTTTTACAAAAAAAATTTCCTCACCAATTCTGCAGAATCCAATTGCTACTAGATTAAATGAAATCTAACATCATTTATTTTCCTTGGTAAGCATTGCTTTTCAATGTTGTCACAGGCACTTTGGTTTCCTTTCACACTTAGCTATTTTTTATTGTCCTACTGATAAAGCTTTATACAAAATTCTTGAAACTAAGAAGATAAAAAGTCCAATTTATTGCTTCAGTTGTTAATTTCACAGTTCAGTGATTATTCCAAAACATACACTGGTTGACTGAGCTACAGCTGTGGCCAAATATTGATTTTTTGGGGGAGGTTTTATTGGGTTTTTTCATGAAAAAATTACTTCACCTAATTCTCTATGATTTTTTCTTTATAATTAATAAGGCAGTAAAATTTTCTCCTTTGTCAGAAAGATAACATGAAACTTTGAGTTAAAGTATTTTTAATGTTACTGAGGAGACAGAGAAAGCAATTTTCCTTTTATAAAATATCTACATTTAGTCCCTGATTGAAATAACTTCTTCCTGGATCTAGGACGTCAAAAATTCTTTCCATATTTAACTAAATGGAGATATTCAGTTTAAAGATATTGTTGTTGTTTTTAGATACAACAGGTTGTTGCTGCTCTCTTGAGCCTCCATTTACTGCCTTGATTTAACAAAGCCTCTTGGCAGCTCCCTGTCTTTTAAACACAACACAGAACATTTCTGGCCTCAGCAGAAGTTATGTACACTGTGGACACTTGCCTAATGTGTAGTGCTACCATTCTGGCAGGTCAAGGAAGGTGATCCTGCCCTCCTCTCAGCTCTGATGGGGACATAACTGGAGTGCTRTGTCCTGTTCTGAGCTGCTCAGTACAGGAGAGACAAGGAGAACCTGGAGAGGGTCCAGTGGAGGGCAACAAAGACGATTAGGGAACAGAAGCATCTCTCTCACAAGGAAAGGCTAAGGGAGCTGGGCCTATTTGGCCTTGAGAAGGAACAACTGAGAGGAGACCTCATCAATGTCTGTCAATATCTGAAGGGAGGATGTCAGAGGATGGAGCCAGGCTCTGCTCAGTGGTGCCAAGCAATGGGACAAGAGGCAACAAGCAGAAACTGATACACAGAAGTTCCATCTGAACCCGAGCAACAACTTCTTTGCTGTGAAGATGATCAAGTGCATATGAAAAAATTGTCCAGAGAGATTGTGGAGTCTCCCCCAGTAGAGATATTCTAGAACATCTGGATGCAATCCTGTGCCATGCGCTCTAGAACGACCTTGGTTTTGAGCAGGGAAGTAGGATCAGATGAGCCACTGTGGTCCCTTCCAACTCTATCCATTCTGTGATTTGGACCAAATTCTGTGAGAAGATAGGATAATATTTTTTTATTAAACAGTTTATAAAATATAGCAATGCCATTTAGAATCTATTTTCATAAGCCTCAATGCTATTTAAAAAAGAAAAAATGAATCCCCCTCTGATGACCAATCTCTGATCTTGCTTTTGGCAAAGTCAGGTTACTTCACCAAATAAGCCTCCCTCTATTTGACAAGTCAAGTCAACAATGACAACTGAACCTATTTGGTTAAATACCCTATAGTACAGTTGTAGACAAAATTACTTGGGGGACTTTCCACAATTTGACTTTGCCCCTCTGGTACCACAGGAGAGCTCCAATTGAGGAACTTCAAATGCTGTGTATACAAAAGCACATCCTGGGAAGAAGTCGGCTCTTCGCTGCGTTTGCCATACATTATGTGTAGGCTGTCTCTTAAGGAAAATGATTTTTACAGATCCAGGTTCCAAAATAAATCATCTGTATTTCTTCATCTTTCTTGGAAAAAGTGGTAAATGTTGTAAATGTGGTAAATTTGTACCATCTGCTCTATATATAATTTCAGTAAGGTGACAAAACATTTTGAATTATGTTTTTAGTAGTTCTTTGAACTCATAAAAAAAATGAAATCTTCAAAATAAATTATCAGATGTTAAGAAAAACAAGGACTTATTTTCTATTACTTAAAAATATTTGTTATAAAAATTGGAAGATAAATTTTCTTTTAAAAAGCAAAACTGATGTATAAAATTCTTATTATTTTTGTGAAGTCCAGTTTAGGGAGATATACAAATATTTATTCTCACTGTGTTTATATAATTTGAATTTTCCACTAGATAAGGAAGATATCTGTTAGAGAAATAACATTTTTCAGTTAAATTGTGTTCCTTTTGTTCTGTAACTGAGATGTCAAAACCTTCTAAAGAAATATGTTAATAGAATTTTAAGAGTATTGCTGTGAAAATCCAGCTTCACTTGAGAGTTGGGAAACAACATTTCAAATTCTCAAATGAAAAGAACTTTATTAATTAGATGAGAGTTGATAATTTTTTTAAAATTTGTAAGACACCAAATATAAGTTATTAACACTTTCTATCATTCTAGATTATCTGCCTCCTAAAAACTTTAACAAAAACATATTCTGTTGATTTTAGGCTTCTCATGTAAAGACAGAACTCATATTTTTACTAATAGAATGGTAAGAAGTGGAAGATACTTTAAAACAATCTTAAGAAGGATCAAAGTCCTCCTGAAAGGAGGTTGTAGTCCGGTGGGGGTCAGTCTCTTCTCCCAGGCAACCAGCTACAGGAAAAGAGGACAGATTCTTAAGCTGAGCCAGGGAAATTTCAGGCTTGACATTAGAAAAAAATTCTTCACAGAAAGAGTGATTGAGCATTGGAATGGGCTGCCCAGGGAGGAGGTGGATTCAGCGACCCTGGAAATATTTAAAAAAGACTGGATGTGGCACTCAGAGCCATGTTTTAGTTGATAAGGGGGTGTTAGGTCAGAGTTTGGACTTGATGATCTCAGAGGTCTTTTCCAATCTAGCTAATTCAGTTATTCTCTGTTTCTTTGACATTCTTTGCAAAAATTACTGTATTAATAAACTGTCTTCATCCTTGTTTATTCTTAGGTATGATCAAAAAAATAATTGAGTATTAGGCCAGCTAAAAGACCACGAGAATCTTAAGAAAAAAAATCCAACCCTCAGTGTTGCCTAAATTAACACAAAACCAGTGTCCAGAATATAAATGGTACAATGAAGAACAGACTATATGAAATATTATAAGAATAATTTTTTTTAGTATCAGAGAGACTGCTCTTCTTGTTTTGGATTTTTCCTTCATCATCTGAGATAACACAATTCTGTATTCAGAATAACTTTTTATAGGAAAAAATAATTTCCTTTCCAGTAATTCAATTTCCCTATGAGTTCTCAGACTTAAAAAAATTCTATTATTTACTTGGCAGTTTTTATCTTTCTCAATTTAGTTTTTTACATGCTAATAGACTGCAAGTGGTTGAGATGATATAGAGAGCTTAATGAGCCTTCGTTTCTTAGAGAAGAAGAAATTTATAGGAGAGATTTATAATTAACTGATAGTAAATAAGGAACTGAACATGGGCTGCTCTTAACTACTGCTTTCTCTGGAGCTAATAAGTGAACATAATGTTCATTATTATTTCTGAAGACTTTAGTTCATTTCAGGTGATTTCAGTGGATCTCAGGAAATGTATAAAGCAAAATTAATGCTGCTGGATTGTTTTTTGACATGAAGAAATTGATCTTCAGGAACAAAATGTACTGAAGGTCACAAGTGGATTCAAGGTAGCAATATAAATAAAAATCTGTTTGCACTTATTTTCATTTCTTACCCCTTGGGTGAAAATGCCTTCCTAGTGTGAAGATGCATTTTTTTTTTAATATATCAAAAAATTAGGTGCAATATGTGCAGGGTCACTCTGTGGCAGTGGAATAGCTGCTTTGCCTTTGCCAGCCAGCTCCAGCGCAGCAATGACAAATCATGCTTTATAGGTTAGAGTTTCATAGAAATTCAGGTAGTAGATATAACATTCAGATTTCCTTTCCCCAGATATTTGTCTCAAATGAGCTAATTCACTAAAATAAATATTCCATTTCAAAAATGGATTTATTTAAGTAGCTAAAAGGGAACATTTATTTTGCTATTTAGAATTTTGCAACTGGGACGTGAATATGGAATCTTCGGTCAAGTAGAAATGTAAAAACTGCTTTAGGCAAGTATTAAATTTCTATGATGTTACACATAAATTGTAAAATTTCTGTATCCCTCATGTTCACATATATGGACTATAATCTTGGAGAAGCACAAATCTTGTACTAATGTTACTGACCAATGTGAGTAATTTGATCCAAGTTGGGTTGAGTAGGCTGTATAAATCCCTAAAAGAGTTCCTTTGCAGTTACTGCAGCTAGCGATTATGTGAATAACACTGAATACGTTTATCAAATTTGCTCAATGCTAAAACCACAGCAGCTTCCAAACTCTAAAAGAGACTTTTTTGATGTGTTAGAATAAAAAGTAGTAAGTTGACTCTACACCGAAATTTCCTAAGTTCAAAAGTGTGTCAATATGTTGAAAATGAACAGTAGGATCTAAACCCTTTTGCTCTTCAAATTAACATTTTATTAAGTAATGAGGAGCTAAAATAGGGTCCAAAAACCATGCTGTAATGCTAATTTGCTATTTTCTTTCATATTTATACTAATGTTCTATTTAGAGGAGAAAAACCAAAGAGGAATGCTGTATGTGTAAATTGTAAGATTTAAATTTCCTTTTACTCTAAAGAGAGAAGAAAAAATAAATGGAGAGTGAAAACTTCAAATATCTTAAGACAACTAGATGTCTTTTGAAAATCTGCGTTTCTTTCAGAAACATAGATCTCTGAATCAAGAGAGCAAATTTATTTTTTGCCTGTTACCTCACATTTCCTCATTGTGGGTGTAGGTGATCATTCTGTCTTTTGAGGTAATGTGATTTGATTGTACTATTTCTCTTCTTCTCACTCTCTGGCCTATAAATAGGTCACTTGATTAGGCTCTCATTTGGTATGCCTTGGGTGGTTTTTTGATAAAATTTTCTTATAGGCAGGAAACAAATAATAATGGTGCAATGCATGTGAAGAAAAAAGTGAGAATAACCAAAGGAAAAAATAGCACTTTTGGTCCCTTGAGACTAAAAGGAGCTACATTTGGAGAAAAATACATCAGAGAGATTAAACACTGCTGAGATAAGACTTTAGTTCACCAGTTTTGAAGCTTGGCAGTTGTCATTGGGCAATGCCAATACCAAGTAATTGCTTGCAATGCTATGGTCTGAAGGGGACCACAATTAGAATATAACTTAATTTTCATAAAATTAGGGCAGTAATTTATTTTATAGTTTAATTCTTAGGGCTTTTTTTTTTCTAGAAAGATATTTTTAGTACTCTAGAAATAATTTTCATCTGACAAAGAATGCAAATGTGAATATCACTGATCAAGGTATGCCTAAAAAACAGGTGAGAAGTTGATTTATAAAAATGGTCTAAATAACCATAGCAGGATGAGACAGTAGCCTGAAAACCACAGCACTTCTGAGAGATGCTCATTGAAGTTCCACGCTCCTTATGCCAAGCCAGAGTCCTAAAACCAGTCTCCTTGTGCCAGGCTAGTACTGTAGCCACCAGTCCTGTGGTATTTTCGATGTAAGTATCATACAGAGTTGTTAAAAAAAAATAATGATGTCTGGCTGACTTTTTTGTCCTCTTTTTGCAGGGGAGTGGGTCTTGAAAAAGACCCTTTTTACCAAAGATTCTGAAAAAATCTCTTGAAAACTCTTAGATTTTATTTAGGAGCAATCATTTCAATATGTTTTAAGAAAATGTGCTATTTGAATTAATTTTATTTGAGAAAAAGAAGTCAGCCAAATATTAACAGCAGCAGGTGACTATGAACCCATGTTAAGATCTGATAAGTGAAAGATGTTTTCATCTGAATTAAAGTGCAAACGAGACTGCATGCCAAATTTAATAATGAAGATTTTATTAAATAATTAATTTGAAGTAGAGAGATAGAAAGAAATAGGAAAGAGAGAGAAATCAAGTACAAGATAGTTAACATCCATGCATCCTGTAGCATCCCTTTTGGTCCTTATTTACCCTGGGCTTCTCAGTACTGGAGAGCCCAATAGTTTTCACTATTTATACATTTCAGCAAACACAGGAATTAATGCTCATTGGCTGCACAGTTCTCTAATAATAATTAGTCTGCATGCTCTGTCTTTTTGTGTCAGTGGATTTATTGGGTTGGTGGGCTGTGAATTGGTGCCAGCGATCTCACCCTGCCAGAGTTATCTTTACTGTATATTTCTTTTGGGTTCCAGACACATAGCACAAATGGTTTTCACTTAATCTGCAATGAGGCTCGCTTGTTTGTCATCCATCTGTAATATGCTTTGGCAGTTAAAATTATTTGCTATTTATAAATACTAAATTGGATGCAAACAAATGTATCTCACTCTTGTTTACGACTAATTTTTCACAATTAGTTAYTGTGTTTCTTTACCATGCACACAAATGCTATTGTTTCAAAAACTCTATTGGAAAATGTAATTATCATCTTGGGTACAGAAAAATGTTTACCCATTAATCTTGTTGCATTAGAATAAGACATAAGTCTTTACTTGTTTATTATGTTTTTTATTTTTGTCTTTGCTGTTGGTTGTTCTGAATAGGTTTGTTAGAATAGCCTTCCTCCCCTCCTCAAAAATCAGAGTTTAATCTATCTTGAATCTTCAGCTTTCCTCTAGGGCTCAAATTGAGAAATATATAATTTATCATGCTAAACGTCCTTTCTTGGTCTGGTATGAGTCATGAGGAATTCAACAGCTGTCTTTGCCCTGTTAGGGCACATGAGTAATCTGTCCAGGAATAGCACAGGACTGTGGACACGAAGACTGGCTTGCTTCAGAGGCTTGTGCGACTACATTTGGCAGGTAGAATAGGGGAAGCATCCTATGGGGAGCTGTGGATGGTTCATCATATAAAAAAGACTATTTTTAGCCATTCTGTGAGATAAATTCGGCCAGTTCAAATTTTGCCCTCCAGTGGTTGATTTGGCCTTTTCCTTGTCATGTCATGAAAAATGCACCAACTTGCAAACAGTACAGAATAGCCAGCAAATTTACCTTTGAGGATAGGTATAGTTGTGCGCTTCAAGTAGGACCTAAAAACATCTCATGATCTGAGAAACTGACAACTCTTAACAAAAATAAAAATTTACTCAGCCTATTTATTCAAAAAAACCCTATTTTATTTATGGTCGCGACTCATACAGTGACAGTTGATTAATCTTATTGAAATGTTTTCTATTAAAAGGAAAGTAAAAAAAGGTGTGTGGGTCTGCATAGCAAATCAGTTACTCCAATTACTTGGAAAACATGTTGTGGTATTTGAAATAAGCCACAGGTAGTGGAGCTTCTGAGCTGTAAACCTTGTGAAGTGGGAGTTAATTGCAGGGTTTGGTCATGCAGGCACATCCTGCTGTTGCTAGGTTATTGCAGCATGAGAATGGATGCTGGGTTTGCTGATTGCACCAGGGAACAAAATGTTTTCATGTCACATCAGATATGCTGAGACCATGACCTCATCCAACAGATTCTTACTAGCAGTGATGAGCATGATTTAGGTTTGTTCACCCAACTCCTCTGAAATATTCTGTCGCAGCTTAGCATTGAAATGATGAGCCCAGTATTAGTGACAAAGCCTTCTATATATCCTGTACAAAGGCACGCTACATCTTTAAAGGGTAACAGAGCACTAAGGCAAGCTGCACTGTAAACTTTAAGTATGCTGCTAGGATTGTCTCCACTTTTCCAACTATGTGCCACAACAGAAATTTACAATTTCCAATCACAACAGCCATTACTTATTTTGAAATGTCTCTTCAGTTTTGGTCTAAGAAACAGGTGTTAGTGGAATGGATAAATCAGTTTTAGAAGAGAAATAGAGAGGTATCTCTGAAACGAGTAGGTGTTGTCACTTGAACTATACTCACCACTGCAGTTCTACAGTTTTATGTTGTTACTTGTGTGGTGACACGTTGGTAACTCATCTCAAAACTATAGGGAAGTATACTGCTCTGAGGCAGTGAGTTCAGTGGGACCTTGACCAGGAGCATAGACTGTCCATCAGTGCCTGTCTCAAGGCCAGTTTCCTACGACCACCTTTTATAAAAGTACTGTAAATTATTTGTGTCCAGTATTTCACACCGGAACTAAGTTCAGTAAGAAAGGAAAATTCTTAATAAGCCATCATGTTCTAGTGACAACCACCAAGCCTAAAGAGGTAAATAAATTTATTTATTTATTTATTACGTACTTAGCAGATTTATTTCTGCCAAACAAACATCCTTATTTTGGGGGATTGGCTAGGAAAATTGAATTGTTATACTTAATTACACTTGTTTTCTTAGAACTCCTTCCACATTTCTGTTATTGCTCCAAATGTCTATGTGATCTTGAAAATTTCCCTTCTTCACCCTGAAAAAATATAGATGTGAAGAATTGCTGTAAGTAGTAGGCATAAGAATTAATTTTCATTAACATTAACCATCAAAAAACTTCAAAGATTTTATGAATGCTTGTGTTTTAGCCAGTAATTGTGGAAAGGACAAGCACCTTCATAAGGCAGACTTCCCATAAGGAACATTAGGKTATGAAAAATTGAACTGAGGAATTTCAGTATTTTTCCACTATTTGCCTAACTTACACTAGGCACTCCATTTATAAATAATTAAATTTTAATGAGATGGATGCAGTGCAAAAAGTTCAGATACAGCAGACACTTAACAGGATTTTCTGCTCAGTTAAGGGGATTCAAATGAACTAGGTGTCCTCCAGCACAGAAGAGCACAGTTGAAAGCACTTCATGAGTAGGGAAAGACTTACAGAGGCTCCTGGTCACAATATAAAAACTTTGTTATACAACTATTT
Source organism: Cardinalis cardinalis (assembly GCA_014549065.1). Classification (NCBI taxonomy): domain Eukaryota; kingdom Metazoa; phylum Chordata; class Aves; order Passeriformes; family Cardinalidae; genus Cardinalis; species Cardinalis cardinalis. The sequence continues at coordinate 147,567 of JACDOX010000088.1, read as the reverse complement.
TACCGTAAGATTGGAAGGCTGATGCTGAGTTTCGGACATAAAAAGCAGGTGGGGGTGACAAGATAGTTGTGTGTGCCTTGCAGAGCATGTATTGACCAAGTTTTCGTACACARCTACTTGAAAATCTTCTGAAATGTCCCCTATGAAGTACAACCAGACACAGGACCTTGCACTGGAGACACATTGTGACTTGATTTGATTTGACATTTTCTGAGTCTGGGCTATGATTTTGACACTCTATGACACAAATGTGTTTTTATTCAATATGACCTTTCATGTTAGTTTTTTTTCTTTTTGGGCACCAACCTGTTTTTGGCTGCAAATATGTCCAAAGGGACCATATGGCCTCTGTATYATTCACTGTAGTAAAAACCATGGCTATTCAGTTCAGGAGGTACCACCTGAAACACAATTAACATGAACTTTCTAAATTAGGAGACACAACAAGACATCTAAGATCCCAGGCCTACACATGTGAGGATGGGACCTACCTTGAGTCTTTTTTGGGGTATAACCCAGACCAGTACCAGCCAGCTAAAGTCTCACTCCAACATCATTGCTGCTCTGTCTTCTTTTCCACACTTTGATTAATGCTTTCTGCTTCCAAAATTTATTGTAGATGGACCCATGTTGTTTTTGTCTTCTGTCCTTGCTAGAAGATTTTGAAGTAGTGACTAAAACAAAATAAATTATGTGCACATCTTGAACATGGTGAAAATATGCAAAATTGAGACCACAACTTGACCTCCTAATGGTCAGTGTCCCAGAGAGTTATTATGGGAACAAGTCTGCACCAGAGAGATGCCCTCATATTTTTTTGTAATCTGCATTCCTTCTAGGTCTTAAATTATTGACATAATTACACAGAAATGAAATCATCTATAGTTCCATTGACTTAGTCATTAGATTATAAAAGCAACATTCATTGAGATTATGCAAATTCAAATAATTCCTGTTTAACTCAGCTGCAAATGATCTGCATTTCTCTATTTAGAACATTTGCATATACATATACTTGAGATACATCCATATCTTCAACATTATTGGAAAGAAAGCTGGAAACGTTGCTTTTGTAAATATTTCACATCCTCCACTGATCACTAATTTTCAGGACCATTGATGTTTTTGCAGAACACTTCTGCACTAAGCTAATTTCCMATAATTTTCATAGACAGATATTTTGCTGTGCCTGTTGTACATATTTTCCCACCCATGCAAAACAGCATGAATGTCTTATTAGTGACTGAATCTCAGGTAATTAATATCCTATCACATGAGTAATAAAACAATTCTTGCTACATTATTTTTATGCACAAAAAGTATAGCTAAAAGTTTCGTAAAATAAATGAGATTTCTGAGCTTAATTATTTTTGTTTCTTTCCACTGTGTCTTCAATATGATGAGATAAATGAGAGACTTTTTGGTCCACTGAAGGCAGTTTTAGAATAGAATTCTGTAAAAAGTCCCATTCATCATGGCCATTCTCCKAATTAATTTCTCAATCTATCTACTAATTCAGAAATGTTTTCTCTGTTTAAATATATACTTTGTTTAAATATGATGTGCAGTCTAAAGAACAGCTATCCATGTGGGTAGCACATTTATGAGACTATTTCAATACTGTAATAAACACCAAAAAAAACCCTGAAGAATATGGTTAAATTGAGTTAGAATGCACTTAATATTACTGATTCCAGAGAAAAGCAACTTCTATTTTTCAGTTATAGATTTGTTTGTTTGATTGATTCTAGCACAAAATTCTTAGAAATGTGATGAATTTTCTACTTTCTGGAGTCTGTTGGAGTGGGGTTTTTTGGGTTTTTTTTTTTTTGAGGAGCAGTTAGTTTGTTTATTTGACTTTTTTTTCTTAGATTCTTTAAAGATGGTTAAATAAGATACCGAGTCATTGCTGTGAGAGTAAAATTATGAACAGACGGGGAAAATAATGTGCTAGGTTTTCCTTACCTTGTCTGGAGAGATGAATTTGATTCATAGATATTTTCATGCTTTAGCAGTTGAACTTTGTTTTTACATCATTTTTCCAGACAAGATGTTTGTAGAGCAATGGATTTTATCTGTTGATTTTGTATTGGGGGTTTCATAAAAATTTTTTCTGTTTTGCCGTCTTGGCTGTCCAGAATAATGACTTTACATAATCTTAAAGAGTTCTACAAGATAGGATTATATTTTTTGTCACATTCTTTTGTATTGATTTTTCTTTGTGTATTTTCTCTTAGTGAATATTGGTAAAGATGAATTCCTAATAATTTTTCTTGACTCTTTATCTTCCTACAGATTGATATTTATTTTATCTATGTAAGATAATCTAATTMATTTTTCTTGAGTTTCAGTGAATATTGCAGCCTTGTGAAACCTATTGAGAAGTCTAATAAAACTGACTAAATTTCATGTAATCCCACTGCTTTCCTTTTGTCAATAAGCTGACTTTACTTTATCAGTTGCTAAAATGTTTTCACTTCTGCCTTTATTATAGTTCCAGACTTCATAATTAAAGAATTCATTTTTAGTAACAATAGGTGGAAATCTGTAAAAAGGATTAAATTATTTTTAATGGTGTCTAACTCCTGTAAGTGGATATTAACGGTCTCTGGACCACACATCTCACTGTTTATTTTTTATTTAACAAAAAGAAAAAAAGAAAAAAAGAAGAAAATACTATTCTCTTGAACCAAACAGACCACTAGACCACTTATATACCTTAAATTCATACTACTTTTAAATAATAAACCAAAATTTATTATTAGTTTCTGAGATCTGAACACCCTGTGATTTAAGAAAATGCTAAAGTGCATGTTTTTAATATCAGTCTAGAAAAGAGATAATTATAGGTATTGATAGATGTTRACATAGAAAATAGTGATGGTAGCAGGGGAGAGAGCTCTTTCCAAATAAGGATAATTTCCTAGCGAGGTCAGGGAAGAAAGGAAGCATGGCGTGGGAGTTCTTGATTTTGAAAATACCACTGGGAGGCCAATCATGGTCTCGTGCTCACAGTGCCAATCTTAACAGCTAGATACACCACTGTGAGTCCCCACTCAAAGTGGAGGAAAGTAAACTTTACTCTTGATGAAAATCTGACTCGCAGCACTCTGAGGGGTATGTGCAAGTACAAACAGTTGAAAAAAATACATTATTCTGCAGACAGAATAACAAGCTTTAATGTGCTTTTAAGCCAGTTATACATACGCCAGTTTGAGGTTATATATATTACATRTATAACTTAATTATAACAATAAATAACTTAATTATATATGAAGTTATATAATGGCAGCAGTCAAGTATTAAATACAATGATGTATTCTGCCCACCAAGAAGGGAAACTGTACCCTGGTACCATACCAATGCAGCAGAATGCCCAGTTCTCCAGCCTGTCAAGGTCTCACTGAATGGCAGCACAGCCTTCAGATGTATCAGCTCCATAGCATCAACAAGTGTTTCAGTTTGTTTCCTGAATGATCTGGAAGTGTTCTGAAAGAGTTGTCCATTTTAYCTTCAATCTTTCATATTTTGTACTTTCAGATCATCCTGTGAAAGAACTACTCACTTAAGAGTTAAACAGCCTACAGGGTCTGGGTTTGAACTAACAGAAGCTTTGTGTCTTACTCTGAAACTCCAGTTTGCTTTATTTCTATTACATTAATTATCTGAATCATGTGTATGTATGGAGTTTAAAAATGCACTGACTTTTCTGTCTTTTGCTACAGTTCAGACGTAAGTAGTAAGTTCAAAATATCTTTCTACAATAAAAGACCTGTAGATTAATTAAAGACTGCCTAATTTGCTGCTTTTTCTGCCTCAATTCTTTTTATGTCTCATTTCTGACTTTTCTTAGCCATTGAGCTATTTTCCTTCCAAGAATTTGCCACTTTGATTTTTCTAAACATCCCTCTAGCTCAGTGATTTATTGATTAAGAATAGAATCAGTTCAGATTTACAAAAAGCAAATAATTTTTGTAGTGTAGTGGTACACTACTCTTTGACAGTTTTTGTTTTGTTTGGCACCTTGTTGCTTCATTAATTTTTTACCTAGAGTTTGTTTACTTTTTAGTTACATTTCTTCATGTGCTTGTGCTGTCTTCTGACCCAGGTGACTTAGACCTGGTCTACCTTCATGCTTTACCTGGTTATGTARCAAAGTCCTAAATATTGTCAGATTGCAACTTCTTGGGCTGAAACAGTGCTTCCTAACTTGCCTTGGCCATTTCCAGTAACATTTGAACAGCTATGTTTCATTCCTTGGTCAAAGAGCATGCTTATGAAAAGATCTCAGTGGCTGTCTAGAGAAGCCAGAACACTGAAGATTTTACACTTGGTAATTTTGTTTATTTATTTAAATGTTGAACGTTTTGCTCAAAATATTATTGCTTTCACCAAAAGGTATAGTAATGATTATTAAGAGGAAAGGGATGCAAATGCTTTCTGAGAAACAGTAAAGGATTGGTTTACTGTAAAGTAACATGCTCTGATTTAGGTATTTGCAATGTGTTTATTTCAATTCTCTGTTTTCAAAAGCTGCCACATTTGTGTTCTGCCCTGGCATGAATGCTGATTGTTTAAGCTGAACCTTTTCTGTTGCCATTCTATCTCTGCCTGATTGTTGTCTAAAAGAAGGAACACAGGAAGGCCAGAGGGACGAGCCTCTGGCATCATGCATTAAAAGGCAGTTCCTGGCTGCAAACCAAAACACTAAGAGGCAAACCAGCAGGTTCACCTCTTGCTTCTGGGTTTCACTGTCTAAGGTCCTATTGCATTTCTAGGAAGAATCCAATCTCGGGCCTTTGTGTACCGGTTAATGAAATAATTTTATAATGAAATACATGTATATTTTAATTTACCCTGTGGACCAAATGTTGGCTTTGAAATGAATACTCAACACAAATTTCACTAGATAGTGGAATATTTTCAATAGTTTTTTCTGTTACTGAAGGTAAATACTTTAGAGATGGCTTGATATAAAAAGACTATTTGAAAGTTGATAAAGCATATTTAGATTAATTTGTGTTTAGCAACTTAAGTTATATATAAGATTATTATATATTTATAGGATCATAGAACATTTTGGGCTGAAAGGGACCTTAAAAACCATGTAGCTCTAATCCACCTGCCATGGCCAGGGACATCTTGCACTAGATCAGGCTGCTCAAAGTTGCATCCAACTTGACCTTGTACATTTCCAGGAATGAAGCACACATTTTTTAATATTAAACATAGAACATGATTACATTCATGTAGGTTATATTTTTTTGCGGCTTTTTTCCCTTCAGATACTTGAAGTTTTGTTTGAAATATGTGATTCAGCAATGCATTTTGCTGACACAAAGAAAAATCTGAGCTGTATTTATGCAAAAACATGTAGACATTACTTTAAAAATGTGTTTCACATAAAAAAAAAAAAAAACTCCTCAGAGTTTTTACCATCATGATAGACTAAAAAGTCTGGGAGCCTGAGGCTCTGAAGAAGAAGCTTTTGCTCTCCTGTGACAGTTATTCAAAACATAGCTGGAGGAGGGCAGCTCTCGTGCTTGGACAAGCAGACCATGACAGTCCTTCCCTGAGGTTTAAATATGCTGTACTGACATGACTACAAAACCCATTGTTATCACTGGGTTAGTTTAAACACTGACCTACTCTCCTTCCTTGGATTAATGAACACCATCAGAGCACTTCTATTTTGTGCCTTAATTGAGTAATGATCTCTGGGGCCAAGTGCTATATGTGCAAAACTACTACTGACCTCAGTGGAAAGGGACAGTATCTGTTTTTCTCAAGGCAGAAGAGATGATTAAAAAACAAGAGGAATTAACTGAGACATGGGAACCTAAATTTAGTTCTGGTCAGTACATCACAGTCACTTCTTCCCTCTCATTCTTGCCCTGAATATCTTTCCTGCAAGGATTGTTAGAGAAAAAGCAGCTTGAGTTTGCTGTACTTTCCTAAGCTAAAAAATAATGTYAGCCCTAATTTGCTACTGCTGCTGTGTACCATCGCTGCACAGTAGTCTGGAGTCTTGTTCAGATCTAACACTTTGGAGGGTTGTTGCTTCCTTTCTACAGAATAACGACTCTTAAAAATGCAGAAAGGTTTGAGTCACAAAGGGAACTTTGAAATTGTCTTTAGTCTTTGTAATGGCTTGTCACATTTAATACAGTGATGCTTTAATATAGCAATAACATGCACATCTGTAGACTATATATATATATGTACAAATAAAAGGTTGAAGTAGTGCTCTGTCTTTTTCTGTAAATAAGTTTATGCTCTGAAGGATCACTTACAGGGAGTTTGTCCTGATCTATTTCCACTAAATTCTTTTGTTAACAGTAGAGTTTGTCTGGGCAAGAATAGATTTAGAAAACAGGGCCAGCATAGCTCAGGAGGTATTGAAGATTATCTCACTGATTGAAATGCTGTCTGTATACATGTTGACTTTGTATACAGACTTTGTATTCCCTCATGACTTTGACTTTGTATTCCCTCGTGAACTCTGTGAGTTCATGAGGGAATCTAGTGTGTAGAGGAACTTGAATGCTTTCCCTGAAATCCTTAGCTGATGACTATGATAGCTTACATTACTCTAAAAACACTTGGAGTGGGTATTTTTATTACTGTTTTTTAACCAAAAAGAAAGTTATAGGAATCTGGAAATTTTGATGAAATATTATTAAATTAAAAGATCCAAGTATTTTAGATAGTTTTATATCCTCCTGAAACTRGATTTGAAAGCAATCTTTTAATTTGATTTTAATTTGAGCTTCTATACTTCCAACATTTATTAATTTTAATTTCTTTGTCTACTTCATTATGCATATTATGAAGTACTCATAATTTTACATGGATTCTTAAAAAATTAGTACTTCAGCTAATTTATATATTTTTATCACTTTAAAATGTGAGATAATATAAGTCAATAAAAAAACATGAGACTTCTGTCATGATTTAACCTCAGCAGGCAGCCATGTCCTACGCAGCTTCCTGATCACTCCCCAGCATTGTGATAGGGAAGAGAATCAGAAGAGTAAAAGCTAGAAAACTCATGGGAAGGGATAAAGACAGTCCAATATGGAAAGCAAAAGCTGCACATCTAATTAATTAACTACCTCCCATAGACATGCAGGTGTTCATTCATGAACAGCCCAGAAAAGCCAGGCTCCATTAAATGTAATTGTTGATTGGGAATGCATACACCTTAGCCCTGAACATCCCTCTTCCTCCTTCCCCCAGCTTTTATGACTGAACAAAAATGTTTTATGGTGTGGGATATCCCTTCGGTCAGTCAGGGTCAGCTGTTCTGGCCAGCTGTTCTCCCAATTTCTTGTGCACCACAGCCCCCTCCCCAGTGGAGTGGCAGAAGAAGCAGAAAATTCCTCAGTTCTCTTTCAGCCCTGCTCAGCGATAGCTGAAATATCCTTGAAGTAGCAACTCTACTTTGGTCACAAATCCAAAACATAGACCCATAAAAGTTACTTTGATGAATACTAAGTTTATGTCTGCCAAAATTAGTACAGCTGTTCACCTAAAAGTGACATGAATAAAATCAGTACCACTTGGCTTACTTTTTTATAATAAATATTGCCATAAATGGAACCTTTTCTGGAGTACCCCTGTGTTATCAACACTGTTTTGGTCAAAACTACCAAACATAGCACCATACTGAGTTCAATGAAGCAAATTACTTCTTTTCCAGATGATACCTTCAATTACTTTTCAGGATTTTTTTTCCTATAAGTTGAGTGCCATGGTTTTCATGTACTTTTTGACACTTTAGTGGTTTTAGCCATAATTTCTCATTATTTTGACTCCTAGGCAGGAATAGAAACCAATCCTGAACACTTTTCTTTTTCTTACATGACTGTAATCCTGACAGTTATAGCCTGTATTTGCATGAAAACATGTATTTATGCCAGAAGTTTGGAGGGCTTGAGGTCATCTAGAAGCTAGTTTAGCACTGACAGAACTGGGATGTGTTTTGCATAAAATGTACAAAAACATCATCCAAAGATAGAAGTCTCTTTGCAACAAGATGTCTAAGAAATAGAATTTGAATTGCTCTCCTGGACCTCTTGGCTCAGTTCTGTTGAGGGGATGGGGGTTTTGGCCACACATTCAGACTTGCTCACATGTGAAGCTCTCTTCAGCGCATTGAGTGGTGTATAGTCTCACTTGAAATGGATTTCTCATTTGACATGTTTGCTGATGCGCACTCACATCTCTCCCACAGTTGTGGAGGCACTTGCAGGATTTTGCAGCCCGTGGGAGCATACAAAATTGTCAAATAACATCTTCTTATGCATCAAAATAGAAATAGTTCTCCCTAGCCATGGGATTTCATGCTTTTATACCTGCTTCTGGCTGCTATCATGAGCTCTTAGCCTGCTTTTACAAGTGGGTGATGTATATTCAGTTTCTTGCTCTGCCACTTGCCAAAACCCTGGGCAGTTCATTCAAAATGCTGTTAGTACTTTTGCCAACTGAATTGCAGATCAGTAGATACCTATCTTATGGAGGATTATAAAGGGTAAAAAAAACTTGAATCAGTATTTCTGTAGTACTGTGGTAAAAACAGAGTAAATAGTTTAATTACATTCATTCTATTGCCAGATGGTACTTGGCTGATATACTTTCAGCTCAGTCTAAGAAAAGGCAAGGAAATACATGAGCAGTAAAGCTGAGAGAAGAACAAGAAGAGATGAAAAAGCTTAGGAAATGCGGGGACTGTGTACTTAAACAGCACTGATTTAAAAATAAACAAAAAATATTAGGAAACTTGTTTGTCCATGAGTGCATAGGAGACCATTACCACTTAAGCTAAAGCTCTCTGGATGCTGATATAATTTCATTTACAAACAAACTTAAACTCAGTAGTTGTGGGGGAAAAGGATGAAATGCAATTGGTTTTAGGAGAAAAAAAAGGAAGAGAAGAATTAAACCAATTATATAGTTTTCACCCCTTATCTCAAAATGGAAGTGGTGGAATGGACAGCAGTTCAGAGAAAAAAAAAGACCTTGGAACAACTTTTGTGCAAAGATCAACTTTCAGAAATAGATGAGTGGGAAATAAACTAAAAGTGAAGAGGAACTAAAAGTGAAAAGTGGGCTAGAGAGGAAAGTTAAGGAAAAACTAATATTCTCTTCCATGCAAAAAAGATGTTGAGAAATCAAGTTAAGCTAACAGGAGGCATGTTCTAAAGAAGTAATGCAGACATTTCTCCTGCAACAGGTCGCAGTTATGAAGTACCTTGTCAGTCCGTTGTGGATGGGAACTTTACATTAACTTCAAGAGTAGACTGGGTAACTGCTGGCAATGCACTCCCTGCGTGCGCTAGAGAGTGACAAATTAAGCTGAGTTTAGAAATAGATGAAGGATGAGAGAGTACTCAAAGTATTATCCCATTCTTTATCCTAAGCATCCACTTTTTGGAGGCAGAGGCAAAAATCTCAAGCTAACTGAACTTCAAGTCTAATTTATGGCCGCTTTTTTGTCTCCATTTTTTTTGCGATTGAGGGTAAGGTGGCTTGTGGGGGGTTCTGTGTGGTTTTATTTTGTCTTGATTTTGGTACTGAGTTTTCAAAGGAGGAAAACAGGTTAATAGTGTCTGATGAGTCATAACATCATGATAAAGAAAAGGATGGGCCGGTAGAAGAAGACAGTGTAATCATAAAAACTGTTAGTGTGACACCTTGTGTACACAAGAATTTGTTTATTTTCTATTATGGCCAATGTTAAAATCTTACAAGACCTACATAATTATTTTCATTATTCTTTTGGTGTAAGATTTTTTAAAAAACTAATTATTTTAAAGCAGTTTCCCTTTCTTATTTCTTCAAAGAAATATCTTTAACGAGAAAGAAAAAATAAACAAAGCCAGAAAAATACAAAAGCTCTCAAAAACTCAGCTGTTCCCAAAGAAAAGCAGAGTTGGCTCAGACAGAAAGATATTTTTCAGTTATTTTAATAGACCTCTGTTCTGGAAGCATTGACATTGATTGCAGTGGGAAACATCATGGGGCCATTAAATATGTTTACTTCAATTCACTGATTACTTTTCTTGAAACTGCTAATGATATTCAAACTCTTTATCAGTATTTTTGAATGATGTGTATCATGAAATTCCTCTGCCAACATCGCTGCGGTTTTGCACAGCGTGGGACAGATGGGCACATGAAACGACTCTGTTCTCCTGCATGGCAGGGTGTTCCAATGAGTGCCCTGGCAGGAACACTCATGCTCTTCTGATGGACATCCTGGTGTTAACAACCAGCAGCAAGTCCCAGAGCAATGACTCACAGGGCTGGAGAAGAGTGGTGGGCTCCAAGTGCTTGAAGTCCGGTCATAAACTTTGGAAAAAATATACTGGGCCTGTGGAATTAGGCTGGATGTGCAGTTGGGAAAAACAGTGGATGTTTTACCCCTGGTTGAAGAAAAGGCTTGGTGAGCTTGCATTGTGATGTGCTAGTGCTGAGTAGAGGATGCAAAGGAGTTGATGAGGGAATGGATAAGGGTGATAAAGTGATACTTCCCTCCTGCTTTCTAGTGGGCTCGTATGTGTACTGAATTAGGCCAAACATTGCTAGCTGTAGGAGCTGCCAAAGATGGATGACTGATTTCACACATTGAAGAAATAAGAAAAATGCATTTGGCCCTAGAACAATAATAATGGAATTGAAGATAGCAATGCTATTTTTCAGTCTGAATGTTGTACGCTTTGGAGATGTGACAGTATAGTCTTGCAATTGTGTGATGACCTTAAATATTTCATAAGCATTACTTTTCTATGTTTAGCTGTCAAGGCTTAGACTTACTCTGTCAACTCATTGCTGGCAGCCTACTTGAAATTGGATATCAGCTTCTTATGGCATTCCTGAATGGGTCCTTAGGCTGGCTAAGTTCTAAGACTAAGATATGCGAAAGAAAATGGGGGAAAAGTTTTAGTGGACAAGGTTAAGCTTCTGAACCTGACAATATTTTTTGTAAATTGTTAAGATTATGCATGAGAAAATGTACTGATATACGGTCTTACCTCAAAAATCTCCTTACTTGTCATAGAATATCCTTCAAATACTGTTTTATTCTAGTGAAAAAAATACAGCTTTCTATGTTCTCTAGGCAGTATAATTTGTTTATCACGAGTTGCAATCCTGTTCAGAAAATCTAACAGCTCGTAGAACAAACATCAATCTGCTGTGCCATGTCAAAGAAATAATTAAAATTAAACTCTTGTTTTTACACAACAGTTTAGTAATAAATCATACTAGAATCTCGTTTCAGTGTTGACATAGTCTAGAAATATTATATTTCACTGAATAGATTTCAGAAGAAACGTTTACCCATTTGAGAAAAAGTGCTTTACTTTCTGCAAGAAGTTCAAAAGTAGATGCATGCTTTGTTTGTGGAAAAGATTCACAAAAAGATGCAAGTGTATACATCTTGGTATTACACAGTGCCCTTTTTTTTCAATATTGATTACCAAGACATTTGAAATCTTCATGGATGAATTTTCTTCTTTTGTTTGTGGGTGGTTGGGGGCTTTAATTTGTTTTGTTTTCATATGTTATTGAAAATTTAATTCAGAACTACCAGTTCTATGAACTGAATTTTTCAAAAGAGTTTAGAAACATATGGAAACATCCCTCCTTTGATTGATTAATGCAAGCTGATGTTATTTTTCAGGCTACTATATTTGATCTTTGTCATGATGATATATGTAATCAATTTAACTGTTCCAGCTGCACAAAGGCTAGAATAAATGAATATGCCTCTTTATGGCTGAGAAATATTTAGACAATTTTTCTTATTTATTTAGCTTGCCAAGATAAATTTAAAAAATAATTTTTATTTCTCTGAAAAGTAATTGAAACATATCAAACAACCATCCCTGGAGATATTGTAAAGATGTTTACATGAGGCATGGTTTAGGGACACATTTTAGTGGTGGATTTGGCAGTAGTAGCTTTACAGTTAAACTTCATGATCTTAAAAGTCTTTCTCAAACTAAATGATTCCATGATTTATCTCTATCAAACATAAAATTAGATAGCAGAGTATAGTTATTGTGTTGAGGCCGATAGTAAGATGTTATTAAAAATAAATGTTGTCTGAGTCTGATAGAAAGGAAAATGTAGCAGAAAAGAAGAGGGAAATGTCAGAAGATACAGAACAGTATTTTGAATATGTTTGCTAGTATGGAGACACAGTTGCGCCTGAATCTAAAGACTCTTCTGTCCCTGAATGGAAAGACTTCTCAAGCTGTTTGGTTTTGTTTTTAAATATAAGAGCTTCATCCACTTAATAGCCTGGAGCAAGGATAAAAAAGTCAGAAACTATTGCCCTTAAAAGCATCTCAATCTAAATTTCAAGGCCTTTTTACTGAACAGTGGATGAGAAACAATTTTTCATGAAAGCTGACTAAGAAGGAAGCAGCATTTAAGTGCCACACCCTTTCCTGAACAATAATCATTCTGTGTTGTTAAAATGCTCAGTAAATGCATRTTCTTTAATTCTATAACAAGTTATTGACATAATGGTTGGGAACGGGCTGCCTGCCTACATGGTTTAAAGAGCACTGACATATGTTCCTGTTTAACACCCATTCAAATTGAGCCCAGATGATGCAGACCAACATGGAAATAGATGAACCTGAAACTTGCCAAGGTGTCAGACTATTTACCATAATAGTATTCAAATATTTGTTCTGTGGTTATGTGTCTGAAATAAATACCATAGAATGTCAAAACACTTGAGGTAAGAAACTGGAAACTTGTTCAATCTCCATGCCCAAAGCAAGGGTGTGTGGAGCAATTGGTTTGGGTTCTGCTAAAACAATGGCTTTTGAATATCTCCAAAGAGGGGGACTGTAAAAYCTCCATGGGCAACTCGTGCCAGTGTTTAATCACCCACCCTCTCATAAGTTCAGGGTTTTTTTCAAATGTTTAAACAGAGTTTCTGGAATTTCAGTTTCTGCCCATTGCCTCTAGTCCTGTGTCTAGAAACCTCTGAGAAGAGCTTTTCTCTTTCTCCTTTACCATCCCTCAATAGACATTTATCAAATTCCTGCTCTTCTAGTATGGGKTTTTTTTTTGCCCTGGAGAGCACAGAACTGGACATAAAATGGCTAATGCTTCTAGTAGGACTGAGCAGTAGGGAAGGACCACCTCTCTCCATCCCTGGAGCTCTGCCTGTGGCAGCACTCTGAGTTGTTCCAGCATGTCTCTGACACACCCATGAGATCTATGGCCCTGTAACACAAGGTTATAGAATAGTCCAAAGTGGCTGAATAAAAGAAGAAAATAATGTCTCTGTATCTAAATGGGTGTGAAGTATGGGAAAGGTGGCAGCAGCAATTGAAGAATGAAAACCAAAAAAAAATTAGTTGGTGAAAAATACCATTAAGGAAATTAATAAATACCTTCTTGAAATGCTATTGCCTTAACAGATCCTTTCTATGAATATGTAGAGGTTTCACTTTGTGACTTCAGATTCTGAAAACTAGTATCCTACTATGTTGATTACAATGATTGCTTTAAAATTCTTCAGGATATGGGGAAAATGTTATGTATTGCTTGAACCTGAATGTCAGCATGTGCATATAAAGAAAGAACAAAAACAAACAAACAAAACAAAAAGGCAGGAAAAGATACAAAAAGAAACAGATACTGAATATGTTTGAAAAGTGATTTTATTTAATGTCAAAATTGTGGCAGCTCTGCCCATCTATTTGAGTGGTTTTTATTTTTAAATATTTCTATTCAGATTTCTATTAGTTGTTTGATAATGCCTTTGCTCTTATTTGTGTATTATATGGGAATTATGTATTTATACAGAAATTTGCTACAGTGTAACAAAATTGATTTTGTTGTTAGTTTTAGTCTCTCAAATTGAAAAACATCTATACTGGTATTGGCTAATTTAGATACTTAATTTCTGCCTACCTAAGCATGTTAAACCATGATCTGTTTGGGACAGCTGGCAGTGTTTGAGAGTTATATCCACCATGTTTTAGAGTTCACAAAAAGCATCGTTTATGTCATGATTCAATTCAGAATGGCACTAATTTAGTGAAAACAAAAATTTTCAGAAATTAATTCTAAAATCTTAAGTCCAATATCTGACTGAAAGAATTTTTTGGCTATAGCTTTTCTTGCATAATTCTTTAAGACTTCATAATTCATAAGACTTTTTTGGCATTTCGCAGTGCTGAAATAGTTCTAGATGTAATACAGTTTGCTCAAGAAAGTGTTTTGCTTCCATAAAGGGAAGTAGTGCATATTGGGGTTTCAGTTTGCCATTATTTATTTGGAAATTTGTGTTTAGAAGTTAACAATCACATTTGCAAAAAAAAAATACAATGAAAAATGATAGAGGTTTTTTGCAGTTGCTAATATCTGCTGCATGCTAAGAGATATCTTTGGAGGTTTTATATGTGAAGTCACAAAATAAAAAAGATGGTGGGAAGAAATTGGTAATACTTAATACAGTTGGAGTAAAAAGTAACAGTAAAATTTATTGTCCTTGTGAGCAAACTTTCGTCTGAAGACATGGCCTTGAAAGGTCTTAAAGTTTCTTGTATGTGATATGTATCCTGAAGATTTTATTTGGGTATAGATTTACAGTTACTCTTACCAATCGATATTACCTTTAGATATCAGAAAGGAGATTAATCTGACATTGGCACTAGATTCTGTCTCCAGTTGTCTTATAAATCGCTTGAAAGAGAACAATAGTTGTAAATTTTGTACTCAATCTATTAACTTGGTAGCAAACTTTGGAAATCTGAAATCAAACTCAAGTTGGTTCCATACTATGCATAAAGATATTTTCAGTAGTCCAGGATCTAAGACGTAAGCCAGTAGTTTCAAGCCTCCTGAAAATTTATGTTGTTTTAGAGGGTCAAAGGATATAGAGTTGGGTTCCAACCTAGCTGCTTATTTCTCAAAAAGAAATTGACACCAGGCATAAACAGTTCTGCCAGTCAAAATTAGTCTTAAACTTACAAAGACTTAAACCCAGAAGTCTTAAAACATTTTGGTGACCTTTTTCAGAACAATTCATCTGTTACTGAATTTTCATCGTCATTGACGTGATCATTTTTAAGGCCCTACTATTACACAAACCTATTTCTTTTTCTCTTGTTCTGTGTTACTACATACCAAACCTCAAAATGTTTGCTCTTTCATGCATTGTCATGGTATACAATAATAGAAAAATAATAATATACAATAACAGAAAAAATACTGATCTATTACTCATCAACATCAAAGCTGAGACTAATTGCTTGGAGAATAATAAAATTTCTTTGTTCCCCTCTGCCTTCAAATTTTTTTTTTTACTTTTCTTTTGATTAACTTTCCTGTTTTTAATGTATTTGTTCATTTTACATTTTGCTTAGCATTCTGCATTTATTAATTTAGGAAGTGCTCAATTTTTTTTCCACTATAATAAAATGACAAAAAATTCAGAACACTTCATAATTTATTCTTGGTTTATCATAATAGTATTAGACTGCCTGGCATAGGATATTCTGTTACAGAGCTACTCCAGATCACATCATAGTAGGCTACATTTTTCACTGAAAACAATATTGATCACAGAATCTCAGTTCTAAGATGAAGAGTCACATACCATGTTTTAGCTACAGTTTCATGGAAGACTTCCCTTTTTGCTTCTTCTGTCCCACATTGATGGTTCAACCAACAAGCTGATTGTTTGAATGTTCATCACAGATTTTCTTGGGGACTTGGTTTATTTGACTGTTGAGCACTTGAGATACTTTCAAACCAGTCACACAGTCTTGCTACAGATTTTCTAGCTCTTGGATGACGATAAGAGTAATTTAATTTACTTTTAATACTTAGTTATAAAATGTAGGTTCATCCTGCAGACCATGTTAAAGCACCAATGAACACAACTCAGCAGCACTGATTGGGAAGACAGAGGCTGTGCTGTGATGGCCTCAGTCTCTGCTCCAACAGCAGTGAGGCAGAACTTGCCATCTGAATTGCTGTCTGTAAAGAATCTTGAAAATCCCTCCTAGCATAAACATCTCATTTGCGTATCCAGCTGGATGGAGGCTGGATTAACCAGGTTGTGCACCACCTGGAATGGTTCCCCAGACCAGGGAATGGCAGATGGCTTTGCAGAAGCAAAGAAAGCTTCATCGCTTGGCCTTCAGCACAGCAGCGGCTCTGTAATTTCAAAGTCATTTGGAGTAATTAAGAAACCTAGAACACCTGTGCTTTTCCAAGCTCTCCTCCTGCTTCAGATTTTTGGATAGAAAGGTGCACTCTGAGAATGAAGTGAATGTAAAAAAAAAAAAAAAAGGCACTAAAAGGAAGATTCAATATTTACAGTTCAGAAAATTGTTAGACATTCCTGCTGCTGTAAACTGTCAGGTGAGTCTAGAGTGCTACTCAGACTGTGACTTTCTGCAATGGTGCTTTCACTATACTTTTTCTTTCTGTCCTTGGCTTGTCTAGGATTTATGTATAACTTTCAATTTTTCTTTTTTAAAGATCTGTTTTTAAAACTATTCCTTTATAGATTATCCTTTTGGTTTCCCCTGCTCCCCTAGAAATTTCATTTCAAGTTCTGACTCTCTTAACATCTCACAGTTTTAGTTTCTGCTATAAGAATTCTACTCTGATCTTTTCAGTGTTCCTTTTATTTCTCTTTTTTCTACCATTCTTTGTGTATCAAATTGGAATTGTCACAAAGCACACTGATTCCTCATGGGAATCAAAATGAAACACTGTCTCTATTAAAATGCCATTGCAGGTGAAATAAATTTCATGTAAATACATACAATTACAAAATAAGTGCTACTTAGCTTCTTTTCCTGGGGTGTTTCTGGAATTTGGAATGACTGGTTAATAGTGAGCTGTTGAAACCTTGTCCTAAGTGTCAGAGAGCACAGACTAATCAAAGTGTTAAACTATGGGGAATTGTGCAAAATTATTTTGGAACCGCATTTTTTATTAACACAAGATGTCAAAATTGCCATATTTTACTGTTTCCATCATCCCTCCCAATCCTGAATGGATTACTCAGTAAATAATTGACAAAATAACAAGAGAAAGAAACAAACAAACAAGCAAAAACCAACCTCCAACTGCAAACAGCTGACAATTAAGAAAAGCCTTTGTTTTTTTAATTGCCAGATCTTGCCTTTCTTACTTTTGCGAGAACTCATTGCCAGAAGAGTACCATAAAGTCAATTTATGTTAGTGTGATTTGTATTCCTAGATTTTTAGATCAGTTGAAGCTGTGGAAGAGGGAGAGTACGGCCAAATTCTATTAGCCAGGCAATATTGCATATAAAAATTAGTGTCACCATAATTCCTATCTATGCTTTCAGACCCATCCACAACATGACACCAGCACAGATGGCAATGTTATAAAACAATAAATCCCATAGGAAGCCTTTTGCCATTGGAATAAGTGAGGATCACTGATCTGTACAGAAGGGTGGTCTTTCTGTCCAAGTGCCTCAGTCTGCAACAGAAGATCAAATCTGTGAAACTTATTTATCCATTCATCTTGAGTAATTTCTAATGCTGGCTGACCACAACTCTTGCTCAAGCTTCAGGGAAAAAAACCATGCATACTAAATCTCTCCTGATTTTTTTTGATGTACAAGCACCATAGGCCCGGATTACAAACATTTTCAGAAGCTTAATTCATACTGATTTAAGTAGGGCTATGTATCTAAGCAACTTTGACATTAGCAGCGTTCCCTTCTGCTCTTTATTGCAAACAAAATGACTAGTGTTTTATATTCCAAGTGAAATTGTACAGATTAAAACATGAAACTATACCTTTTTCTTTCCTCCTTTCTTATAGAAGCAGCCACAATTCCATGGGTTTTTTCCTCGTCCTTTTTGAAGRATCACTTTGGTTCAATCACAATATATATCATAATACTATTTTTCTTTCCCAAGGATATCTGATGTTGCCCTGATTCCCTTTTGATTGGAATTAGTGAATGAATTCCTTGCTTTCCTTGAGTGCAAAGCAAAAGCTTTTGCTCTTCCTACTAAGCTACTTAATGTAACCCACATTTTTTCTCACTCTTCCAATTCTCTCCCCCATGCCACTGCAGGGGAATGAGAAAGCAGCTGTGCTGCATGAGAATGAGCTGAGCTGCCTACAGGGGTTAAACCACAATGACTGTGTGCAAAAATTTGTGCAGTGTGAAAACTTTTGGAATCATGAAAAATAGGCTGTAAATAGAGATTTTGAAATACTAACAAAAACTGGGTTATTTTTTCCTTATCTTTTTGAAAGGAAGAAAAGCTTATGAAAAAACTCATTGCAGATTACTCAGCAATTTCCTTTAGAAATATATCTGCTTTTTTTATCTTTTGGGACAAMGCACTTTAAATTTTTTCATTTGGCATAAATAATTTCTCATTGTGTTCCAAAACACATTGACTAACTCAATCTGCCTTAATGCATTCCTCAATCTCAGGGAAAAGAAAAACCAAAAAACCATGGAGACATAAAATCTGTGGGAGGCCTAGAAAAATATCACCATCAGGAAGTAGGATAATTGCAAATGAAAAAAAATAAATCCAGAACAGTAAAAGGGAAAGAGAAAAATTTCTGATTTTAAGCTTTAGGAAAAGATGAAGTGAATTCAAAATTTGAAATAGAATTTGAAGCCAAAAAATTGGAGTTTATTCTGATTTTTCATCAAAACTTTTAACGATTTTCACTTTTTGACAGCCTGCTTTGTGACAAAGAGGAGTATCCCTCTTTTCTTCAATGCTCTGACAACATTGTAGGGAATGCCATAGCATATGAAGTGTCAGGCATATAATTGATTCTCACTTTAGCTATATATGTGGTCAGAACTTTGATAATGATAAAAGTATTTTGTTTTAACTCCGATTCCTTTTCTTCATAAAAAAACCCTCATTGGTTTGCTGTTAAGCGAACAGATAAAATACATAGGGTCAGAAAAGCTGTAGTCAGATTGAATTCACAAAAAATTATAGGAATCAAATGTTTAGCTTTCTTTAGGTTTTTGTTTCATATGTTCTGTGCACGTACATTTATCTGTACTAGTGGGCAGTAGTAATCCAGWGAAAGGTCAGAGGAAGGAAAGGGGAAATAGCAGTGGGGAAATGGAGGTTTAAAAGAACTGTCAGTAAATAATAGAAACACTCTTAACATCTTAAATAAGATATCAGCATGATAATGTTATCCTGGAAGCTCTATAAACATGATACAGAACAGGATTGTGTTTTCTCTTGGAGTTTGTAGTTTCTGCTGTGGTCAGTGCTGAAAGATTTTTCATGACTCAAAATGCTTGTTTCAATCTCAGGCAATTTTTGATTTTACTTTCTGGATGGGTTGGAAGGCCAGCTGCAACAAGACAAGGATGGCATTTTCTTCCATGATCCACGGAAATGGGATTATGTATGTCTCTATAAGGTGTTTGCCTGTTTGAAGTGGTTTCTGTGGTTACATACAAGGAAAAACGAAACATTTCAGTTTGTGGATTGAAAAGGAAAAGATGCTTCCTTCCAGTGCTGGCAATAGCTTTCAAACACCTGTCTACTGTGCTGTTAAACCATCTGTATTTCGAACACAGCAGCAGTTGAAGTAGGATAAACTCTCATGAGCTGAAAAAATGTGATAAGTTTTGATGCGCAGTGTTACTTCATGCTTCATGCAGGGAGAGAAAATTGGACACACTTGGTTCTGATGAGGCTCAGCAAGACTTTCTCAAACAAAATATTAACTGCCAGATGTGCTTTATCTGGGTTAGATGGATGAAGAATATGGAGGACATCTAACGCCTGTGTGTGCAAACYGACATTTCAGAGAAGATCTTTTCACACTCAGTGTGTTTGCAGCATTTAGCTGTGTTGCTTAGGGAAACTGCATGACTGTTGCAGACTTGGAGCTAGGGATTTTTGATTAGTTATGCTACCTGTAAAAGTACCCCAAATTGTGGAAGAAAGTTTAGGAATTGTAGGGCTTGACAGCTGAATCATGACTTGTGTTTCCTGAGTGTCGATGACAGCAGTAGCTTTGAATCTGATACTATTCACTCATCCATGCTCATCCTCATTAGAAGCAGTACCACTTCCAGCCCCTGAGAAAATGAGGCATTATTTCTGCTTTATGGGAAGGTCTACTATGTATTGGTTTGTGATTGATTAAAGAAAGTATGGCATATGTCAGGAAAGTAGAAAGTTTCACAATGATTAGCCTTTGAAAACCCAACTCCTACTACAGTGATAATGTTTTCATTTTTCTTTATGCTATTATTTAATTTATGAAGTATTAAAATTTTAAGCGCACTGTTGACATAAAAAATTTAGAATTCATGAAAACTATAATGAAATGAGATCAGTAAAGACAGAGGAGAAGAAATAAAAACCTACCATGGAAAAACACCTTTTACTCTTCCTGCCAATCTCAATAATTCTTGGCAGGAGTCCAAAACTATTCTGATGTTTCAGTAGCTTTTATCTATGAATTTGGTGGCATAAGTAAAAACTGTTATTTCTTATTTTGGAGATTCCATTCCCAGTGTTTTCAGAAGACTCAGTGTTAGAAAACTTGTTTTTTTCTTAGAGAAAAATATAATTCCACAAGATATGTATTTACAGGTTTTATTTTTAATRTTCTCTTTCAAAGTGGTCTGTCAGAGTGTAGAGATTAGAAATAATTCACATTTTCCTTTCTTGCCAATATAAGGGAATCCTCAGAATCTATAAGATTGTTGCATCTAATATATATGACTTATTACAGGTCTCTTCTAGCAGCATAGCAGGGATAGAGCATGACTTGCCAAATTTAAACACTTCAGGGCTGAATTTTCACGTGGAGATCAGTTCTATTTAAATCAAGTAGCTGACTGCTACTTGGGCCTATGAAGGAGCTGGGATTGGAACGCAGGTTGGCAGTATTTGCTGTTACCACTGGAAATACAGCATTCCCCACATAAACCTATCTGTTCATTATCTTAAAGTTATAAAAATTTCAATTTTATCCTCTTTGGGCCTAGACAATGCCTCTAAAACCAGTACTGGAATCTGTTGGGTATTTTTCTTGAAATCCTTTGAATTTTTTAGGCACTTCAGGAGATACCAAATTTATTGTCATCACTTAAGAGAGAGTTACTGCTGTAATTGCTAATTTAATGAGTGTATTTTCTCAATGTAATGTGCTGAACAAGAGAGTGAAAAGATACATATCATTCTGTAAAGTCACCTTGTGCCTTCTGATATGCTGTGTTCCAGATTCCTCTGTTAACTTCAAAAAATTAAATGAAAGGAACATCAGAAAAAGATCAAAAGAGAGACACGCCCATTTACTTGATTTGTAATAAAATGAATAAAAACACTAGGCAGGTATTATTTACTTTTACAAAGCAAAAAGGATATGAGAACATTATTTAGTACTGACCCATGTTAAAAAATGCACTTACCAAGTTTGAAGGTGTTTCCTAATCTAAAACAGTGCTGCCTCTCCATGGGCACCTTCTTGGTGCCTCATCAACATCTGACTTGACCAAATGAATTCAGAAATTCTTCTGTAGCATTTTTGGACAGCACACGAAAGAAATTCTTAGCTGCACTCAAAACACCAAAAGAAAGGAAAAGATGAAGGTCAGATGTTCTAAGCAGTCATCTGAACATTAAGTTAAATGAGGGTAAAATCTAGAAAAACTCACCCATTTTATGATTAAATACTAATTTTAATTATCTTTGTATAATTGATATTGATGACACCACTACTGAATCAACATGTTTCTAAGCTAACTCTGAATTGTATTTTATCATAAAAATGTTCAATTGAAATTTTGTATAAATAACTGATGATTAGTCAATATGAAGAGCTTTAATACGGTACCTCAAACCACAAACAAAACAATTGAAGCCTAAAGATAAATATTGATACAAGTCCTTTTATGAAAAGCACAGGCAAAATAATCTTGGAACAAGATGGAAGACCTCATAAGCATAAATGACATCTAATAGCCAAGGCAGTAACTTGAGTGTAATTTTAAAGCATTCATTGCTCAAAGCTCATTAGATTGATCCTTAAGTTTTTGCAGAGTTATTTAAATTGGCCTCTGACAGTGAAAACCAAGGTCATATTTATCTCCTTGTTACATGTCCAAAGACGAACTTAGATATTCTGTTATTCCTCTCTAGCTATCGCTAGATAACATTTAATTGGGGAAAAGATGAATTATGGTTTTGCAGAAAAAAAATTATGGTGATAAATTTTTGCACATTTTCCACAAAACAATTGGGATTAATGCAAATGGCTGGGCTAAAAACGATCTGTCAGAGACATAGCAATTTTTCTTATTTATATCATAATTTTTCTTACTTATACTATACTTCTATATACTTATGATTTCTTTTGTATACACAGCCTTAACATTAGAGAAAGCAACTCTCTTGAGATCAGTGGTAGAGTATTTTTAAAAAAGAGAACATGCAAAAAAAATATACTGTTTTGGACATTACATGGTATTTCTTACAACTGAATATATAATCATTATTAAACTAGACAAAAAGATTGTTCACTATAGTCTAAGTCATGACAGCTGGAAGAAGTTCAAAAGGTTGATATCAATCTATTCACAGATAGATATATAGTATTATCTGTAAGTTAAAACATTTATTATTGATACAGAAATTCAGTTTTTTAATATAGAAACAATTTTGCAGTTAGGTACTTTTACAGTAATTAGTATTTTCTACAGAGAATGTTTTTTTAGCAAGCTAATCTTCAAACTTTCACAGTGTGAAGACCCGTGGTGCCTACAGACTTGTGTATTGATGTGGTTTTGACTTCTGTTTTCAAATATTGCTTGAATTATATCTTAAGTAGTCGGCAGATTTCGACTGATACATCATGTCAGACCTCTGAGCTGATAAGAGAGGTTAGACTGTGAAAGCAGTTCTAATGTAGAGTTGGGTTTATTTTTCATATTATATTCACAGAATGTGAATTCCTTCTAATTTGTCATTTGAAAGGGATTTTCAAAAGCTGATATAATTACTTGGAAAGATTTCAGCTGTGACACTTGCTGACAATAATTACATTTCTTCTCCTGATACCTGAGAGGGATCACTGCTGAGTGCATGAAATGTCTGTGGCACTTAGGAAAGGGGCAATTCTGTTMATACTTGCAGCTTTCCATATTGCCTAACTGCAGGCTCTCCATAGCATGGTTTTAGCAGTATGTATTTGTATTAATACACACTGATTTGGCTACCACACACAGATCATTTTTAAATTTAAAGATCTAGGAGGACATTACATCCATATTTGCACATATGAATACTTGAAAGTACTCCGAGCAAAATTGGTGATCCACTTTCTACTAGTATTTAATCTAATCAATACCTTGTCAAAAATGTTCTGCAGGTTTCTTTTTGACCTAATGCTGTTGTTCACAATTCAAAGTTAATTTTGAACTTGAAAAAGCAGATTGGAAATATTTTGATCATGAGTACTTACCAAGCCAAAGAAAAAGAAAGTACACTGTGAACAACTGAATATGTTTATTCATTGCTGATGAGATTCTGAATAATCTATACCAGTTAAAAAAAAAATACTGCATACAAAAGATCCATTACTTCAAAATAAATTGTAATAAAGAATGTTGCCCAAGACACAAAGTCAAATTGCACCCTAGTTACAGACAAGTCATTGGAAATGAAGCTTGAAAAATCCATACTATATCTTCTTTATTATCCAAAGTTGAACATAGAAAAATGATCTTGTGATTAAGGCAATGGACCAGAAAATTGGCAATTCTAAGTTGAATCACTGTTTCTGCCTTGCCATCCATGTATGATACAGACAAAATGTCTTTTCTTCTCAGAGACATAAAATCACAATTTATAAGTTCTAAGACTGTCATAACCATGAGGGGCAACCAACTGATTTGAAATACATATTTTGACTAATTAATAGTCATAAGTTAAATTTTGATTCTCAATGAAAGCAACTATGCATAAAACAACATTTCCCTTTTATGTATCATAGCCAACCCTCTGGAAAGCGAAACAAAAGCTTACTCTGTTGTGTTAACTGATGTGAGGATTGGTTTTAAAAGAAAATGTTTACTGATAAATTTTTAAGTACAAAATTATTTTTCTGTGTACTTAACAGATTATTTTGGGATGACATCTCATGCAGAAAGTCAAATAATGTTGTTAGTCTAATTAAAAACCTTAAAAGATAATTAAAACACAGTAAAAATTTATTATGGTTAGTCCAAGTGCTAATATTCACTGCCCAAATTATCTGATTAATGCAAACTRGAACACATTAGAAATACAAGTGTAAATTGTTAGTGAGAAACTTATTAATATATGCGTCTATAAAAGTGGTGTCCTGTTCACCCTTCTCATGACTCTCCTGGTGGTCAGGTCACCAGTAGAGAAGGCAACCTCAAGAGCTGGAGTGAGCTGCCATAACTCCCAGTTGCTGTGGTCTTGTAATCACAGAATCACAGAATGGGTAATGCTGGCAGGGACCACAGTGGTCATCTGGTCCAGCCCCTGCTACAGCAGGGTCATCCCAGAGCACATGGCACAGGATTGTGTCCAGATGGTTCTTGAACATCTGCAGTGAGGGAGGCCACCTCCCTGGATCATCTGTTCTGGTGCTTGGTCGCTTACATGATAGAGAAGTTCTTCCACAAGTTCAGGTGGAACTTCCTGTCCATCAATTTCTGCCTCTTGCCTCTTGTCCTAATGCTCAGTACCACTAAGCAGAGCCTGGCACCCTGGTTTGTGTTATAGTTATTCAGGCTTAAATTATCCTAAATGATCCCTGTTGGAGCTTTAAATTGTCATGCTCTGTAAAATAGGTAATCAGATAATGAATATTACAAAATAAGCTACTATAAAAACATTTTCTAATAGTGTAGGGCACTTTGAACTAACCTTTGTYAATCATAGGGAAATGACATAAAAAAATACATTACTCAGATGCGCAATTTTCCCATATGTTAGACACAGTCAGTAGGCACTAAGTCAGGCTGAGGATGTGAGAGAAATTGCCTTACCTGTAGCTACATTAAATATTCCTGTGCATTGCTAGAACACATATGAGAGTTTGAGCTTGCTAATGCCACAACTAAAACTTCCTGAAACTTGTGATTTTGCAGTCTACCTGAATACACAGATTTCATTTTTTCTGGAAGTCTGCCAGAAAGCAACCTATACTCGGGTAAGAAATCAGTGTTCTCCTGTTATTCTGAATTTATTCAGACATTTACCTCCATGATTTTGATTTCTCATCTGGGCCAAAGAAAATTTTTTATTGACATTCATCTGTGGAAACATTTTGTTGAATGTCTTATCATATAATTGTCACCCAGTAAAAAGCCTTTTGCTTTCTCTTTGTAGAAAGTGGACCTGCATAAAGATAGTTATCTCATATTACAGAAGGTTGACATAATGGAAGCACTGCTTAAAAATTAAATCATTTCATTAGAGTAAGTGCCTGCAACCACTTTCCAGATGACACAATGCATGATAAGCCACAATTGTGGTATGAAGCAAGAAAATAACATATGCTGGAGGATAAAATGTAAGGTAATCATCACAGTTACAATTAGGCCTGGTGTTGCTAGTTATCATATTAAAMTTGGCTGTACCTAATGGAAAGTGAAAGAGAAATAAAATTTCATCACAATTGAAAATTTGAATTTGCAAATTTATCTGTATTTTCCCTGCCCAGAATTTGATTCATATATATAACAGACTTGAAGAATTTTTTTCATATATTTATGATAGCAGAAGAAATATTTGTTTCCCTCTCAAGATGTTTTCCCCAATGTTAGACAAATTTCTTTATTTTCTTAATCTATTCCTATTACAATTTTTTTTATGTCATTGCAATGATTCAGGACACAGAAACTGTTACCTAACAAATATTAGTATATTTAACAATCTCTGATGACTGTTGTCCTTCTCATTTCTGAGAGAACCCACAACCTCCTTGAGCTGTGCTCTTGGCATTAACTGCAGACACCAGAGATATAGATTAAAAAGTTAAAGAGAATAAAGGAGTACTCTCAAATCTATCAGTGCCTTTCAGGAGTCAGTATGACACACAGGAAAGGTTACACATATTTTTCAGGGCATATCTATGAACAACTTGCAAGGGAATCATCCCAAGCTCTCAGGGTACATATCCAAGAAAACTAGTGTGATGAAACTATATAAAACTTACCAATTTCTGCCTGCATTTTTTTTTGCTATTGCTGTTAGTTGGTAGATAAACAACTTTCAGCACACAAGACAGAATTTTGTCTTTTGAAGGGAAAAGGAATATACATAGAAGCTGCAACATTAACAAATATATCTAAACTGACTTTCTTCCTTTTTTTTTTAATTGAATGGGAATAACCACAGAACATCTACTTACCAGCAACAATATACAGCAACAAAAACTTTTGGAAAATTCAAATTTATTCTAAACTGTTTATATAATTAATGTATTTATACTAACATATGTGTATGCTTGTAAAACAGCAAGTCAATTTTTTACAATACTACAAATGAGTAAAGCTGTGATTGAAAACCTTCCTATGTTTTGAATTACAAAAATTTTAAAACCACATTCTGGTTTGACCGATTTCTAGTAAACTTTTTTTAATGTTTATTTATATGGGTTTAGGACCTGAAGTTTCCAGGATTTTGACTTGAGGGCCTACCGTTTGATTAGTAAGTAGCAGCCTCGTTGTTTGTGTGTGAAAAGTTGTGTTTAGAAAAATATTGGAAAGTTCCATTTTCCTTAAGCATAGCTCTTAATATGAAATAATTCTGTAAATTATGCTAACTTTACCACTTAAATATTTAAAAACCGTTGTCAGAAAAGACTGGGTTTATTTGATGGAATACAGTTTTGTTTTCCTCTGAAGTTCAAGGCCTACAGATAGTATAAAACAGACAAACTGCAATGCCTTCAAAAGAAATAGGAGGACTGCATTGTTGATTTCTCTATGACTGTGTCTTATGCATTTAGATAATTACACATTGCTCCTCTTTTTCTGTATGAACAACTTTGGCATCAGTTAAAATCCAGTGATAAATGAGAAATGAAATTCTTATTGAAGTTAGCGAAATCAGTGCTTAGCTTTTCACGTTCAGCTTTGAGCTGGCTTAAAAATTAAAAAAATCRTACAGCTAACTGGTTTTATTCTTCTTGTTGCCTATATTTTTTCAATATGGTATTAAAGGAAAAGTATTTATCTTGTATATAGCAATCCTTTGGAATTAGTAGTAATACATGCCTGGTCAGAAGGGAGCTGCCATTTTTTAATATTTTCACCTTCATCAATTTTGTGTTATTGTTTTTATATCTTGAGGAATGCATGCTAAAAGAAATACAATTAGGATATTTTACAGCTACAGAATCAAGATAGAATGCTGAAGAATAACTTACAAGCTACAGTGTTGATGTCATGATTTTAGGAATCTGCCCCCATAAATAGTCTGGTCTAGTATTTTTTGCATATATTTTCTGGATTTATCATGAGGGGTTTTTATCATGAGGGGTCTCATCTGAAATTGAACATAATGTGTACAGCTCAGTTTTAAGACAGAACTAATTGAATGGAATATTTAATGTAAATTTAAATTACTAAGGGCATTGTCCAAATGCCTCCTAAACACTGATAGGCTTGGGGAAGGAGCTTGTTCCAGTGTTTGACCACCTTCTTGGAAATGATTCCTAATGTCCAGTCTAAACCTCTCCTGGCACAGTTCTGAACCATCCCCATGCATCCTATCCCTGGATACACAGAGAAGAGACCAGCACTTTCCTCCCCACATCCTTCCTGTCATGGTTTACCCCAGCTAGCAACAAAAAAACTGCAAAGCCACACTCACTCACTCACTCACTCACTCACTCACTCACTCACTCACTCACTCACTCACTCCCTGTGTGTGATGGCACCAGGAGAAGACAAAAGTAAAACCTCTGAATTGTGATAAGAACAGTTTAATAATTGAAAAAAAAATTAAAATATAATAATATTAATAAAATTATAATGATGATAATAATAATTTTAATGAAAAGGAGAGAGAAAGATTGATAATGCCCACAGGAAGATGTAGAGAGCTATGATGTCAATCCTCAGCCTCCTTTCCTCCAATCTAAAAAACCCAAAGTTCCTTACAAGATATTCCTTCCCAAATTTCTGCCAGCTAAAAAAAAAAAAAAAAAGGAATATCAAACTTTCTTTTGAGATTTCACACAGAGACGAAGGATGTGTGGGTGGATCTCCCTTTGTCCAAAGATACAGAGAGCTTCCAGCTGCCTGTAGGACCATGACAGGGTACAGGTGAGAGCTGTGTGTGTTTGCTTATGACTAAGTCAGTGTCCTTGAAGAAAGTTGCAACACTTCCAGGTGAGTGATAAGTGTGTGCCATCATCTGGTCACATCCCTGTTTGGCTACCTGTCTGTCCAAGACAGGAGCAGCAAAGAGCAGAGCAGCCACCCCCACTGTGATGGGGCAGCCACTGCCCCCCTGTCAGGAGATCTGCCAGCCTCACACCAAGGCTGTCCAGCCTGTGCTTCCCTGACAGAGGCCAGATGCCTTGCCTAGCCCAGCTAGGAAGGTACCAGCCCCACTGCATCCTGAGTCACCAGCCAATTGTCCACACCGTGTTCTGGAAGCTAGGTCTGGTGCCAGGAGCTCCTGCGTGGCCCTGCCTGGGGAGAAAAGAGTGCCTGATTTTACTGTGGCCGCAGGAACCTCTCAGAAAGCCCAGAGCAGGATGTGGGCTGGGCCAATCTTGTCTATCCTGTAGGATGCTGGCACTCTGGCTGAGTGCTGGAGGAGGGAGAGGACAGGACTGTGCCATGGCCCCTGGCTGCATCCCTGTGAAGGCATCTAGCTCTGACTGCTTCAGCCATAATCAGGTTATTAGTATTTGCTTTATTTAACAACGTTTGCACTTGATACAAGAGCTACTAGGTGAATTCTTGTTACATAGAGACTTAAAATAGACATCTAAAACTCCCTTACTGTTTTCAGATCTGTTGGCAGTCTGATGTAAAACTATCCTTCATTGAGAAAATACTTCATTTTGTAGCTATGCGTAAAATAAATAAATAAACATTTATGTTAGGATGGTGTGAAGTTGCATCACATGGAGAATTAATACTCTGTTGCCTTTTTTGAGAGCAATAGTCATGGGATAAAAACATTATATTTGGGTGGTGTACTGTGACAGAATTGTTAGCTATTTCATTTATCCCTGACAATGCATCTCTATATTTCATAACAGATACTAAGCTGCCATCTGTATTAGAAATATAATCATGTAGCAATCTTAAACTTTTTCTCTCTGTTATTCTTTGTCATATGTTTTACCATTGTTGGAGCTGACACTGGGACAGTATTCCTGGGCAGGGCACTAAAACTTGCAAACACGAGTTATTCAAGTGTGCRCTCTGCAAATGGCCTTGGTCTGCCTGTATGCTGCTTGTGCCTTCTCTCTCTTCCCTATGTTCTGTAAGGAATATTGCTTACATTAAAAACGAATATAAATTGAATTTTTGCTGCTAAGACTCATTTATAGAGCTGCACCAATAATGGAAAAACTGAAAAACCCCCAACTTAACAGGCTGTGTGAAATTAATACACACCAGTSAAAGAAATGCACTTTGATATGTGCTGTCATGGTTTTATTTTCCACGCCAATTGCACACCAAAGTTCAAAGGAGAGGAATATTTTGGGGATTTTTAATGTCTTCAAYCTGTGCCTTGCCAGACTTTTTATATTTATTTTGGAAAGCTCCTATAGTTCAATCTATTGTTCAGTCACACATGTAATATAATTGGGAATTGCTAAGAAAACACCTTGAAGAGAAARAACAAAAGAAAACA
This sequence comes from Cardinalis cardinalis, assembly GCA_014549065.1. Taxonomy (NCBI): domain Eukaryota; kingdom Metazoa; phylum Chordata; class Aves; order Passeriformes; family Cardinalidae; genus Cardinalis; species Cardinalis cardinalis. The sequence continues at coordinate 117,663 of JACDOX010000088.1, read as the reverse complement.
AACTTATGAGCACATCACACCTGTGATTGACCTAATTTCTCTCTTCAGTTATCTAATTAGACATGTGGAAAGGGCACATTCAAAAAACCAAGCAACCAACCAAAAAAAAACCAAACCTGCACTCACAAAAAAAAAAAACCCAAAAAGAACTAAAAAACCCGAAACAAACAAATCAACAAACAAAATTCCAGAGGATGTAATAAAATGATTTCCTGTATATGAAAAAAGTTTATTTCATTTTCTTACCAGGAAAGGTAGTTGAGCCACTCATGGGATTAAAGGAGTTACTTGAATACTCAGTGTACTCGGCTCAATGCTTGGCTTCATGTATTATTTTGGGCAAGTCATGCTCTTTAACCATATTTTGTTGCATGAAAGATGTTCAGGTCAAAAGCAATGGTATTCTGTATTTGTACATGCCCTGGAACAAAAAAAAAGGTAACTTACTGAAATGTCACCAGTAAGYCTTATTTCTGCAATATTCTTAGCCRATACTCTTCTCCTAAGATTTATGTTTAATTTAAAATTTCCAGAAAATATGTTTAGTTGGGAACCTCAAAATAAAGAATTCATAGACCTTCTGACACGCCTCTTGCAAAACAATGGCAGTGTGCCATGTGAGTCAATGGCTGTGAAAAGGAAGAGAAAAACAAATCAATTAGCAAATGTTATCTTTCCTCTGATGTAGATGGGTTTTTAATTAGACTATTTAATCAAGAAAAAATTCAGAATAATAACAATTGAGCAAATCTTGTTAATCTGTTTCCTGATGTAAATCCTGTCTAGTGCATCCCCTTACTTTTCTTACTTTATTATTTCCTAATGGCATTGAAGTTCTCCTTTTTAAAATTACACAATTTAGTGTTGTAATTGTGGAAAAGGTGTTTGCCATTGTTCAAGCAACAGAAAGGAGATGAAGCAATAAGTATTTTGGAATGTAGAGGTATAGTCAGAGAGATTCGTTTTGTGCATGTGATTTAAAAAAAAAACAGAATCCAAAACCCAGACACAAAAAAACAACTTTGAAGTTCATAATAAAATATTTAGTGTTCATGTGCAAGGTTGAAATTAAAGATGACTCAGATAATAGAACAGTATCAATATTAATGATTTGAGGAAGGAAGCAACAAAGAATTTTCATGCAATTGAAAAAATGAATGAATGCATGTGAGAATATCTGAAAAAGACATATATCCTTGAGGTATATGTTACATCATGAAATGCTAATGATGTTGAATTATTATTTTGTTTCCAGAATGATTTTTCTCCATCTTCCATAGCAAATTACTGAAAATTACTTTYGCATATCACCCTTAACTATATTTTTCTGCCCTGAGATGAGGGTTGGCTGTTACTGGTATCACTCATGGGCCTTGACCAAAAGTACCAAAAGGACTGGAGTCACTTGCTTGTCATTGCAGAGTTCCATCATCACTTGTGAAAAATCTGCTGCAATAACAGTTGTTGTTATCTCCGTATTTTCCATTCTTCACCTCACTGAATGTCATGTTTCTGCTTAAATAACAGCTACAAGTACAGATACTACCAATGCCAGTAGGAAAAACTGGAACATCCTGTCTGTGGCTGTTCTGCAGCATCCTTCTTTTGTTTATCCTGCAATATGCTGTAGGAGTCTCACTTCTTCAAGCAAAGTTTTTGTAATACAAATGAGGAAGTCCTTATAGCACAATATATTTTTTCTAGGTATTTAAATTGTACATATATCTAAATTATCTCTCCATTATGTAATTTTTAGTGAAATTTTTTTTCTGTATATGGGGAATTACTGTAAAACTTCTACAGAACATATATTCAGGGTGCAGCAGGAAAAAGAAAGAAATAAAAGAAAATCGTTCTGTTCTCAGTGATCATCTTCAATGGTCGCTTATGATGACAGTAGTCACACTGTTTCGAATACCTTTCTTTATGAACTATTGATGGAATTARTATAGCAAGCAATTAATTCTGAAATAATGAGGGAAGAATAAAAACACAGTAAAAAATATACTAAACCTCAACTTACTGCAAATTACTGGAATAAAAATATAGAAACATYTTCTGGTAATTCAGCAACTGTTAGTTGGGTTACTGCTGCCCCTGGGTAAACTGACATTTTCATATGCACTAATTAGCAAAGAGGTCAAATAAAATCTCAAATAAAATACTTAATTTGTGGCATTTTTCCTCTATGGAGGACCTAATCTCAAGTTCTGGAATATTAGAGAAAAATAATAGACAAAGTAAAACCCTAGATGTCCTACCCACCAGGGCTGGCYATTATCTACAGCTAATTAACTGCAAACAAAATGGAGAAAAATAAATCTGTAGATTTTAAAAATTATTTTTATTGTTTGATGAAAGCTAGGAAGAATCTTTATCCCAAAGCATGAGCTGATGTTGTCGTGCACACAGAAGCACGCTGGTTTGGTTATGATCAAATGCTGGAGTGTGTGGCAGAGCTGCCCTGGTGAAAGAACAGAGCCCAACATCTCCTCCACTCATGTGGAAGCTGAGCCAGCAGCTCTGCCGGGCTGATGACAGCAGCGAGCTCGTTTGCTAATTAGTGCATAGAGAAATACCTAATTACACAGGAGTCATGGTGACTTGAAAAGAGACAGCTGAAGTACCTGAAGAAATTACAGTCTGTATTTCCAAGCCAGCCACAACCTCAGTTCTTGTTTAAATCACAGAATTGTCCTGCTAAAATTTCCAGGTGCTGCAAATGTAGTTTTATCTGCATGAAAAATGGAAGGGAAAATGACTGAATATTCAGCAATGGCATCATCCATTCTCTCAGAATCAGCATCTAGAACACAAGTGCTCAAGATCATGCATGTTTATATATGTAAATTATGCTAAATTGCTGCATGCCAAGACTGCTGATAAGATGAGCAAAGCTGCTGCTCAGTGAGCTACAAGTTTCTATGGAATTCGTTTTGAAAAATACTATTTTTATCTCCTCAAAATCCTTTAAAGAGGTGCTCATTTTAAATGGTCATYTATACAAAGAGTTTTTACCTTCCAGTAAAATAGAATCATATAGCTATAAAAGAATCAGGTACATTTCTTTGCGAACTATCCTACATATAAATTTTATCTTTAAAAAAATCTTAAGCACTCTTTCTTTAGTATTTTTCACCACCTAATTTTTTCCATTCATTTTTTATAGATGGATATGTTTGCCAGTGCATAATGATGCATTTTTATATATTCATACATCATGCATTATTACAGTTTGCTGTTTCAAAATATAAAGGTTTCATGAGGATGAACTTGGCAGGATATTTTTCCACATAAAAGTTAAAATAAAATCTATTTTAATTCAAATAAAAGCAGAAAGGTATTTTTCAATAAAAGTTGGTAAAAGTTTTTGTGTAAAGAGCTGGAGAAAGCAACATTTTAGAAACCCACAATTTTTAAATCCCTATATTGCCATTTTTCATTTTATTCTCCATGAAGAAATAATATCAGGCAAAATCAGTAATAAATTCACACTGTCATCTGATACTTTTGAAATACTCTGAATCAAGCTAAACTATGTTTTCCCTTGAAATAAAAGCAATTCTTTGCTTTCTACTAAAGGCTCCATGAAAACTAAACCAAGTTTCTCCTTCTGTGAATTCAGGTGGTATTCCCTTCACAGGGGCTTGCAAGTGTGGCTTCTTGAGCAGTGTGAATGATAAATGCAGTTAATGTTTGAGTTCTTGGTGCCGTGTGCTTATGCTACACTTGCTTATTATCTCTTTTAATTTCAAAGCATGTGTATAACATGACCTATCTGGCCACATAGTTTGCCAGTAGGCAGAATATTATGGCAGATCTGTAGTATATATAGGGCTGGCTGTGCTGTCATTTTTACTATTTGAGTGGTGTATTTTAGCCCCCTCTTAAATCATGGAAAATATTTTCTCAGTGTCAATTGTTGAAGTTCAAGTGTGCTTTGAAATTTCTGAGTTACTGGAAAAATTCTTCAGGCCCATCGATTTTACTTCTGTTCAAATGTGTTATGAGCAGGAATGAATCCATAAATCTGTACTGTGCCATGTGTACTGGAAAAAAGGGACTTAYAGTCCTTCAGCTCTTGTTCAACTTTTAACTCCTGTTGCTTTCTTTTAAGATCATTCTGGTTTTATTCAGGATACAAAAGGCATTCATTCACAGAAACACTTAATGGGCCTACAGATGTATTTATCCTCATTTTCATTTAAAATTAATAAATGTACATAAGAAGACCACTACTGAATGTCAACATGTAAACAATGACTTGAACAGAAAAAAGAAATAAAACAGAGCCCTATATGACTCAATTTTTAAATTAGATTATTGAAAAATGTTCTATAAAATAATGCTTAAATCTCATATGATGAAGCACAAGTCTCGAAAATTGATAATTCTTTTTCTTAGTGAAAGATGTAAGTGGCATTTTGAAAAATTATCCCTCTCCTAAATGTCTGATGTTTTTAACCTAAAGCTCTAGACAGCATTTCATTGCTTAGGTCATGATTTATCACTAAATATTTCAATCAGTAAACCAACTTCAAATCAGAGCATCACAGACCTAAAAGAAAAGACAATCACTCACTTTTGTTTTAAAAACTTATTTTGTCATCTCTTGTAATGATATTCAAAAGTAGAGTATTGCCTATGAACTTGACATAGGTAAAATACTGAAACTTGATTTCAGCAGAGAGTGATTCAGCCTAGAGAATGATTCCTCCTCATGAGTAACATGTAACTACAAAAGGGTTAAATGAAATCCTTTCCTCTAGGGTCAGGATGTAAAATTGTAACTAAAAATAAAAGCTGTTTCAGCTTTTGAGGACAGTAGGAGCAGAGRAGAGTGTTAGTCTATCCAAAAATAGTCTTATATCTACAGATATACAGAAAAGCCCTACCTCCTTCTACAAAGGAAAATGGAAAGTTATCTGTGAAAGACAAACCTTTTACCCAGTACATTTGACWAACAGAGGATTGTATGAACAGTAAATATCTGCTTTTCAATATGTAGCTTGTTCTAAAACACCCACAAGAGGTGTTTTCTTTTGAGATGGTCTATTATCCTATGGATTTGTATTTCAGATAACCTTCTGCAGTCCTAGGGAAACTGCATGTGAGTGGTGCTACCCCTCAGAGCTGGAAACATGTTTATAACAGCAGAACATATGGGTACAGAAATTATTTTACAATATTTTCATCTGCAAACTATTGCTGTTTTCAGTTGTGTAGGGTGGTTCTGCTGTTGCTGTGCAGTGACACATTAGGCTGGGCATGTAAAGTAATGCAGTGTGACTGATACAAGCTGATGTTACACTTCACAGCACAATGTTTCATAATGTGTTATGTCAATGCGAGCATTTAATAAAAAAAAGAAAAGTAATTCTCCAGACAGAACTGATAGAAGAATCCAAGAATAATTTCTATTCTCTCGTCCTTCTTTTCCTGCAGAAAAAAAAAAGAAAGAAAAAAAGAAAAAAAGCSTCACACTGAAAGCAGAGGCCAATTTTTATTCAATACACAAAAATAACTTTTGGAGAATACATAGCAGTTGGTGGTTGTATAATACACTTAAAGCTGAATTAAGAAGGGGGAATAATTTTTATTTAAAAACCTGTCTTTCTCTTTACAAAGTAAACATAATTTCACACATGTGATCTCTACTGGCTTTTAAAGCCATGGGTTTTTAGAGGCCTACGACTAGAGTACTTTAAYGTGCTTCTAGTCTACATAATGTTTATCCACATTTTCATCTTGTAAGAAAACCTATTATTTCAATTCCAAACAGAAATATTTTTTTATGCACTGTTTGAGGCTTCTCTTCATTGTATATTCCTTTTATTTATTTTAATTTTTAAACTTTGTCTGTTTTTCAAGGTGTACTTCTYAATTGTTTTCATACAAATGTTTTTCTTGAAGATCACATGAACATACAGAAACTAGCATAGTGTTTTTCTCATGTAAGCTTCTTGAATGTTCTGTTTTTATGGAGTCCTCCTAAAATTTGGAAATCTTTTCATCTTATTTCTAAATTAAGTCCTTACACTAAAAAAACCCAATCCACACTCCCATCTCTCTCCCCAAAAAATCCCAACCCRAAAACCTCTTTCTCTCTCTCTCTCTTTCTCTCTCTCTCACACACACACACAAACAAATTAAAACAAAAGAAAAGAAAAAAGTATTTCTTAGACTAGTTAAACTTATTTTGGTCTGAAAATTAGAAACTGATTAATTGATAAATTTTTAAATGTGATACATTATTTTTATACCACATCTTAAAAATAAAGCAAAAGGAAATTCAGAAGTCACTGAAACTCCAGCACTTAGAAAAACGATGGTGCAGGGATTAAAGATGAGTCTTAAAATTTATCAGTGTGTCTCAACTTCCCAAGGATTATTCACTTAAATCAGGTCATCTTCTGGGACACATTGTAATCTCTACTTCTATAAAACATTTTTCATCCCCTTATAGTTGTAGGTTCGACCTTCATATGAGAACTCAACCAGGAGGGAGCTCCCAAAATAATGCAGAAGTTTCCTATGGGAGTGGTGCTGCACTTTTCAAGTTTCTGGAAAGCCAGGTAGTAAAGGTATTCATCTTCTGTAACACATTTTTATCTTTTCAAACATATTGATCTTACCAATCAAATATTGTAATTTGAATATTTTGTTTTTACTTTGAACGTGATCCAGTTTCAACTGTTCCATATAGTCAAGGATTAAATGATCACATTTACCCTGTATTTTATAGCTACTTTCTGATAAACTGAAAGGAGAAACTAGCAGAAAAGATAAGTAAGTAATTTATTAACTGAAAAAATCACTCTTTTTCTTCAGAATAGAACCTGATTTTGATTTTCAATGCCAGATCTTCCATTTTAACCATCAAGAGGAAAAAAGTTATATTATTCCTTAATGTAAAAGATTATTTTAGTATATTTATGTGTGTTTGTTTTTTTGGTATTGTTTTTTCCCCAGAATAATGCCAGTCTGTACAGTACCACAACATTACTTGAAACACTAAATTACAAGACAATTATCAGAGACAACAAATATGTTTTATCAAGAAAACAAAATCTGATTATAAAAGCTCAGATGTTTAAACATATTAGTAGAGATTTAAAATTAGTGCAAATTTTTTAATTGCATAAAGCAACTGCAGTAAGTTTAGCAGATATTARCTGGTTGAGTGAATGAAATATGAATCATAGAGTGAGAAAACTTCTACAGGTGAGTCCTTAATTAGTCATGCCAGTGTTGATGTCACTCCATTCTGTAGTCTCTCTTTCAGTGTTGTCTACTCATAAAGGCTTTATCTCCAGCTGGGAGACGCTACCCAGTGGTTAACTGACTGCTCAGGAATATACTCACGATACCATGAATACATTTTCATGTGCATAAAATTTAGCATAGGCTCTTTATTTCAGCACCTTGTCCCCTCTACTTTGTTACCCTRTTCCCAGCACTCTGCAGGAATTCCCATTCCTGTCACTTCCTTTGCAAAGGAAAGAAACTTTTCTTTGGACAGACCTGTGCTGCTGAGTCACAGGTCGGGGAGAGCTCTGCTGCCTCCTGAAGGGCTCTGCTCCCTGTGTCCTCCACAAAGCCCTGCTGGCTGCCCAGATTCTCCAGTGGCAAAGAGCTCACCTTCACTCCTCTCCGCATGCTTCTGCTCCTCGCTTCTAAGCTTCCCCTGAAAATACTCCTTTTTTCAAATTCCCATCAAGAAAATGTAATTAGCCAGCATGGACCTGTTTGAAGAGTGTCATATGCTGCTACAGTAACAGCAGCAAATAATTTCGGTTAATTTTGGTTATGGAAAAAGTTTTGGATCTTTTCAGTAKAAATCCTTCTTTTTCCTTGTTCCTGCAGCAGTAAAAATTGATATAGAAATAATAATGGGGATTTTTTTTGTTTAGACTCATAATACCCATAAGCCAGAGCATTTTGCCAATGTCATTTACTTGGTGTGTTTTAGGCAAAACAGGATGGCAAAATCCTGCAAAAATTTCACACTTAAGTGTACTCTTACACTTCTATAATAATAGCAATAGTTTACCATTATTGTACTAACATTGATGTTTAGAAGGCCTGCACAGGGTTCAGCTGTGAGGTTCAGCTTCAATCCTTTTTTGTCTACATTGTATATATATGCATTGTGTGTGTGTGTGTGTGTGTGTGTGTGTTAAGCAACCTTTTTCAGCAGTGAAGGGAAACAGGGAGTTCCAGAGCACTGTTTATAGGTTTATGTTCAGATTTTATATTCAGACCACAGTTTATAGGTTTCAGTACAGGCTTTATGTTCAAAGCTTCACTCTGTATTTCTCTCCAAAAGTAAAGGGAATCCAGGTAAGAGTCTGGTTATAGTCCCAGTCACAGGTTTGACATGTGACCCCAGAGACATCCAAACTAGGGACCACTGTGAATATGCAGACATAACAAATGAGTGTCAGTACACAGTCTCCATTCCCTAGGGAAGGTACCTTGGCTAAATTCCTAAGCAGTTGTTGCAAGCAGATATCTGAATTAAATTGGAAATAATCCAAAATTTCAAAAGACAAAAGGCCAAAAATATGATGTAGATAAAGCACTGTCCCTTTTCTGTGGCTACATGTGTTAATAGAAATAAAATATTACTGGTGTACTGCTGTAGTGTTTATGATTCAGAAAAGGCAAGGAAGAATAAAACACAGTTAGTTTTAGGGTTTTTTTWATGTGGGCCATCAAACCCACTGTTGCTGTGAGCCAGCCAATGGGAGGGCTGCTGGGGAAGGACACATGCTGTGTTACAAGTGCCAAGTCTGGTAGTTACACGTTGTAGTACAGAATAGTTCTCAGGCAGGCAAGTGATTTTATACAGAACAGATCACAGGAGCTGTAGTTATTACTGGAATGTAATATTAAAACCAACATGAAAACTGAGTAAAGGTTATAGCATTTGCTATTGCAAATCTTTTACAGCTAACATAAAGCCCTCTTGGGGTGAGAGTGATGGAGATAGTAGCAAGTGTTGTAACATGAGATCTGACATCATCTGATTTATTCATGTGCTTGAACAGTGGGTTATGTTATCTGCTTGATTCCTCATTTAAGAAGGAAGTTATTACAACTGAATTTTAGCCACAGACCTAAAAATGAGGGAGTCATGCTGAAAAAGACTAGAAAACAGTTCACCAGTATTTGAGTTCCTGTTGTTAAAATTGCTTCTTTGTTTTTGCATGCAAAGGAACATAATAAAAGAGGTTGATATGAAAATAAACCTAAGGGCTCCATTTTCTTTTCTCTGAAAGCAGGAGACTAGGGAAAACTTCTTTTGAGAATGCATGGAGTATATGGAAGGAAATTTAAGACATCATTATAATCCTGTCACAGCTGGAAGAGGCAGACTCCACCAGGAAGCTACCTCATCATCACAGCTTAATTTTATATTAAACAGTTCAAATATGTGAGATGATTAAAACCTCCAGTGGTTTAAGATATTTTTTTGGGAGGCTACAGAAAACTGACTGCACTCTACTCTGAAAACTGAGAGTACTTTGCTTAGGTTATTGAAGTAGAAAACATCTACAGCTGAAAGGATTGAAGAATGACATTGTGACTCTATTCCTCATTTTGAAATTACAAGATGCTCAGCATTTGCCCTCAGTCACAKCTGGTGTTAAATGCTCTTAGGTATGGTCATGAAGAAGGCTTCAAGCACCATACCTAGATCTAATAGAAGACTTTAACATATTTATGTACATCCTTCATTAAAAAAATTATTTGCTTTTAACCATTTTTTACATGAATGAAATTCTATAGATATACCTTCAGTAACCTAATTTACATAGGCTGGAATACCTAATCATTTTAATCCATTCTTGCCAGATAATATTATTCTGGTAGGGAAACTTAGTTTATCCATATACTTCTATTGTTGACATCTTTTTTCTTTGAGACCTATTCAAAAATCAGAATAATAGTTGTTGCAGACTTTTGTCTGCTTATAGTGAAAAAGTTTTTTGTGTGAGAGGAGATCTCTGTTATTGTACCTTCCATTTTGGAAAATGGAAATTCTTTCAGAGTTAATTCATAGACAGACTATAATAAAAAAATAATAGCTGTTTTAATGAGAACAATATCTTTATTAGCTAAAAAATTAAGCAATACTTCATAAACACTTTATAGAGTGTTTAAACAAAACACATTTTTTTCTCCGCTTAAGGCTAGCTTATAATTTTGTAATCACTGTCTTTTTTGTCCCCTAAGATTCTATTTCAAAAATTTGAATTGTTCTTGTAGGATATAACCCTGTGGTGCCAGTAAGACACAGTGAAAGGAAGTTACATTTATGTAAGAGAAATAGACTGTGTTTCGTAGGGAAATTATTCTTAATTAAATTTAAAAAATAAATAGGGCAATCTAATAGTTTTCTGGAAAAAAAATTAAAAGTTACAGAGATCGAAAAAAAACTGCTAGAGGAAGAGGAACAGAGACTAATCATTAACTTTCTGCATGTGATTTATCCTGGAATAATTTGCTTAGGCAGKCAATTAATCAGATTCTACTTTTAATGAAAAACTAAGGTTGAGTTTTTGGCTGGAGGACCTCAAAAAAGTATTTTTTTAAGGACTGATGCCTGTCAGTGATGAAGTGAAAGGAGGAAGGAAAAGGCTGTCTATCTAAATGGCATTTTATATAATGTGGAAAACTAAATGGTGGTGCCCATAGAGAAAAACACGACAAGTCACCACTGCCAGCACCACCTCCCAGCAGCTTCCCTTCTCAGGACTCCTCTCTTGTCTTTTCTGAACACAACAATGAGTAAGTTCAGAGAGGTCTTCCAGTTGGCAAGGGAATTGCAACACACGAAGGAAGGCTGCTGAAAGCTGCAGTTCAGTGTAACCAACGCTCGTGAAGCTGCTTTAGGCTGTGTAGCAACAGCAGGAGCAGAGCAGAAAGCCTCAAGTGTGTTGTTAGAGGAAGGTCAAGGAGCTCTTTGATCTTGAAAGAAAAGAAATTAAAAATATCTGTGATGGGAGGAACAGGTATGGAAAGGACTGTTGATAGTCTTTCAACTTAAAAATATTCTGAAGGATTTTGCAATTTGTATTTTTAATCTATATGTGTTATAATTTGAGTTTGCACCTACAGAACCTCATGGGGAGCTAGAACTTGGTGCTTGCCAATCCAGGAGCTTCCGCCTGAGCTTGCAACACACACAGCAGGACTTCAGAAAAGACTCTTGTACTAGTGAGAGTGAAGAGAGAGCTCGTGGTAAGAGAGGAAGTAGATCAGTATGTCCTGCACTACTCTTCCCTCCTGCTTTGCCTCTAGTAGAATTAGTTCTGGTGGGGACACAAGGATACAGCGGAATCTGTCCTGTCCTTTCCAGGCAGGGTTGCTGGGAACAGTCTTGCCCTCTTATAGTCCTGCCCTGCACAGCTACTCCAGACCTCCTGTTAGACTCATTTTTGTAAACATTTTTGGGAAAGAAGGAAGAGCAAAATACAGCTTTGTCACCCAGCTTACAGAATCTCTTATTTCAATTCTGGTGTGTCAGAGCTGTCATGATCAAAGACTCTTTCAGAATGAGTATTTACATGACTAGTCTATTTCAGCCTCTTCATCTTGTAAGCCATGTGCTTGTGCTCAAATATTAGCCAGCTCTCCTTTAGTTTTTAGTTTAACTGTTTGTCTATAATAATCGTTTTTCAAGTCCTGATAATTTGAATACTCTTCCAGATTTTGAATGTAGATTGAAGGCATACTGCATGCTGTTTTCCAGTTAATGAACTTTGTGTTTAACCTGTGTCATGAAAAAAAAGTATATTGGATCCTCTTATGCACTTCTATGTCATCAAAGTCTTTAAATCAGACAGTTCTAATTTCAAGTGGAGCCAGAGATATTGTAGGCAACCAAGTCTGAGGGCAGGATTAAAAAATCTGATTTAAGTATATATTCACAAAGTTCAGCTTAAATGACATAGTTTTAAAGTTTCTCCATAAACAGATTTTTTTCTCTTTATTTCTGAAAAAAGAAATATTCTGAGTTTGAAACCTGCATTCAAATATAAGAATAATGATTGTAGATATTGTGGTAGATGTTTGTAAGTGAACAAATTCCTCCTTGATGGGATTTACACGTGCCTGTCATTCTTCCATAAAGCTTTCATGAAACTGCAGATTATACCTGTACAAGAAAATCAGTACAGTTTCCAGCCTCTCCCTTGGGAACAAAAAGCATCTCAACAGGAGCTTCTAACAAAAAGCAAATGGGTAGAACAGGAACTATTTTATGTTACTTTACAGTTTTGGCCAGAGGAGAAGGCAAGGCCAGGTTACATTGAAAACAGAAAGTATTATGCTGAAGGAAAGTGAGCATACTGTGCTGGTGAAATAGTGTCAGAGGAGAGCAGTAAAGTAAAAATTATCCTAGCATGGATAATGCTATCAAATGTAACACAAGGCACATGTAAGTAAGTGGATATTTTTTATGCCTGACGAGTTTCTATGCCTGGCATCCTGTTGCATTGTAGCTCTGTTGAATTACTATCTCTGGTCTTTACTGTGCTATGGCTGTACTCTGCACAACCGTCAAAAATTATGTAACAGAGCAATCTCTAAAGCTTTTGATAGAGCAGTTGAAGTATAAGACTTGTATGTAAGCAGAAGAGCCAATGGTCCCAGAATTATATCAAACCAACCCAAAGTTCTCCATTCTTTATTTAGAAAAGCAAGGCAAACCAAACTTTGAATTTGTAGAGCCCATGACAGATGAGGTACCACTAGAGTTTAAAAAATTATTTTCCCCTTATTGCTCTGAGTGTCCCCCTTATTACTCAGAGGAAAACACTCTACAATCAAAAAAGCTGATGTTTCAAATACCAACAAACTTGTAATCAGTGTGCTGCTCCAAATAGCAATGAAGTGTGCTCCATTCTGCATTGTTAGCATATGCCACACTTGGATAGCAAGCAAATAAAATGAACTAAAAATACTGACTTCAATTGCCTGGTGACAATGAACACATAGAACCTGTCAGACTTTCATTTAAAAAAAAAAGTTGATAAACAAATTTTTATTGTGGAATTAATATTAGTATCATATCAATAATGTCATTTCTGTAACTGAGTCTTTCYTAACAGATGTTCACTGAAATTTGCATTGTGATGCTGGGGTTGCTTGAAGCTTTCCCTACAGTTTATGTTGGTGTAGTATTTTTAGGTCAGTGATTATTGTACACACAGATGAATGCAGAAAAAAAGAGCATTCCTAATTGTTTTTGCTTTATTTTGCTGATATTAAATGAAAGGGGAGAAAAAAAGTTGGCAGTATCTTCTAAAAATCAGTCTCATTGCCTCACTCTGTGATATAAACTTATACAAAGCTTCTAGAATCATTCATAATTGCTTTCCTAAGCAATTATTAACCAAACCCAAATTCACACACTTTATAAGCCTATCTTGCCACTCACAAACCTGTCTCAGTCTTGATGGGCTTAGCACTCTACAGTTTGAAGAGTCTTATCTTGGTACACAATTTTTATCTGAAAGCCTGGGATTTGTATTATTTCCTGTCTAAACCAATAAAATGAGATAAAACCAGGTAAATACTTGAAGGAAATATATCTCAGAGGGTGATCTAGCAGCAGCAGATAAATTCTTACTTCACATTTAGCTCTGAATCGTTGCCATGGCTCTGCGCCCAGAATTACTGTCTTTTGCTAAGATATACAGGATAAATATCTAACTTACTTGGTGTTAGAAATAAAGAATTCAGACACAGATATATCAGTCTCTCTCCAGGGAAAATTCCAGGCTGGTTGTTAAATTCTGCTTGCTTAAACATTTTTTTGTTTGGTCATTGTTAATGGAGGAGGGGTATTTTATATTCTGTGAAGATATTTCATGGCCATTGAACCCTGGATCCTAAATTGCTTTACGAATAAAAGACCGAAGATATTTATTTTGAACATGAAAATTACCTGATGTAAGATAAATCTCTTTAAATTTTTTATTGATATGCAGATCTTAGAGCATGTCACAAAAGAAAAATTGTCCACACTTTACATGTACGAAGAAGGCTCAAGGCATTGCAAGCATCAGATCTCCAAAGAGCAAATGCCAGAGGAGAAGATACATCTTCTAAGTCTGTCTATTTAACTCACTGTATAGACTGTAGATTGTTGGACTGATACAACTGTTTCATTTTCTCTTGTTTTGTAAATCCAAAGGATTTAAAGAAATATTTTAACCCACTGTACTCACCAGAAATTATTGAATCATATAGCAGTCAATCAATCAAAGTCTTTTACAATTCTGTTTAAAATTATTCTGTGTGACATTATTCACTATGGGACAGTGTCAGCTGTGTTTTAAAAATAAGTTCCTAATTTTAAACTGTAAATCTTAAAAAGCTAGAAAATAGCTACTACTAACCAAGGGAGAGGAAAGATAGAGTTTTTAGATGGTTTTTAGATGTCAATTTGTGTTTTCTTATGTTAAGACAATTTCTGGAAAATGTGTTTTAAAAGTAGCTTTCAATGTATTTCCGTTAAGCAGAAGTGAAAACATGATATATTCTGAGTGAAGTCAAAGAAAGCAGTGACATTTAATGATGGTTTTTAAAGGAGGGTAGACAAGTTTTCAGCCAGGGCTTCCAAACACATAAGTAGTTCTAGCAGTTGAAAGCAGAGCATTTAAATCCTTTTGACATCCTTAATTGGATGTTCCCTCATTCTCTCGCCTGTCTTGCTATTTGCCTTTATTTCTCTCTGAGTTTTTCAAAATATTAAAAATATTCAGAACCTTCTAAAAATAATGCAGGTAAATATTTGTAATGCTCTATTGTGTGCACAGCATCAAACCATTAGAGTCCATGGAATTATACCTGGTGATATTTTACCACCCACCATTTACCAGTCAAGGCAGATAAACAGATGTGTACTCTTCTTTAAAATCTTATTTTTGCCAGAGGTGGGGTATGTGAAGAATCAAACTGACAGTAATGGTGGGTTGGTACAGAATGGGAGCAGTGTGAGCTCTGCAAGAGCGTCTCTGTGTGTTTATGTGTGCTTGTGTATGGATCTGTGTGCTAGTATATACAAAAATATTTTCTGGCCAAGATTTTTTATCTTAGAATCTAGATTTTAAAAAAGCCATATCACATTATATCAATATTCAATATTTTCCAGTCGAYATTTTCTTATCATGTTTGATGGTATGTCGTGTGGGACATGCTCACAGTTCAGTAATAAAAGACCACCAAGCAGGTGGTAAAACACAAAAAAGGAAAGGTAAGAAGCAGGAATAATTGTGAGAGGAAAAGAAGCCAACACATACATACAGCCATATCCACCCTGATTGTGTTAATGTGTATGTCTGTCATTTATTCCTGTTTTTAAAYTACTAAATTCTGTATGCAGACATAGTCTTTTTAATATTAAACTTATGTGGTAGAATAAGAAACAGTGCAGAGAAGAACAAAAGGACTGCTCAAAGCTATGGAATAGCTTCCATGCAAAGCTGTGGTGTCAGGAAAGCAGGCCAGCTTTTCGAAGAACTAGCAGAAGAGATGGAAGTGGTCTGTGAAAGAGAGTAGATATCAATAGTCATTGTCTCTTCCAGGACAAAAACTAGAGTACCAAGTTAAGGCACAAGATGACACATCCAACACCAGTACAAGGACTTTGGGAGCCTCCATACAGGATGTTGCAGATACCAGACCTTTATACAAATTTACTTTGTTACTGGACAAGAAATACATCAAGGATAGAAACTCATGGTGTGAGCAATTGTAGCCAAAGATCAGTTTGCTGAAGAACTAAGAGGCAGACCTTCACAATTTTTAATGCAAAATTTCACTGTAACATGTACTTTTCTGCTTTCTTTTCCAAGGAAGAAAAACATTAATTTAAGCAGAACAAAAATGAACACTGTGGGAGCATTCTTAAGCCCTGAAGCTGAGAGGTAAGCAAKGCAATGTCACCGGTTTAGTACAAAGTTTAATCTACCACAACACAGATAATTGTAGACACAAAGAAAAAGACAAACAGGTGGGGTTTGTTGAATTTGGATCTTTTTTCATCACCTTTACCTTCCCTTTTCTTCTGAAGGATTATTATTAAGTAGATCTTTTTCAGCTTTTTTTTGGCTAATGCTTTTTCAGATTTTGAAGCCAATATCACTGACATTTAAAATAATGTATACAAATTTTCCTCCTTATTTCTTTATTGCATGATGCTTGAAACATTTTTGTTATGTTGATAGTTTAGCATGGGAGTGCCCAGTCTAAGCAAGCTGTACATTTTCATGTTTTTCTTTTTGTTTATTTAATTTTACCACCCCTCAGTTACATAACTATGTTATGTGGGTTTTTTTTTTATTTTTTCCTAACCACTCATTTCAAAACATTTTATGTGTTTAGCACAGTACATCCCAAGCTATTGAACATATCAGCCAAGACAAAATGTGGCAGTTGTAGCCTCAGGTAACTCATAAATGGGCTGTGTTCACATCTGAGAGAGAGGAGGAAAAAGTACAACTAGCTGTGCTTAGCAGTAACTGAGTTAATTATTTGCTGACATTGATATTCCATGATAATTGCCACATTCACAGGATTCCACAGAGACTCATGTTACCAACCTTCAAATGTGTTTAACCAAACTCAAAGAAATAAAATCAGGAAGTTAATGAACTGCAGATTGCCGGATGCAGTATGGCAGGAACTACAGCATTACAAGCTTGTCCTCCTCTCCATCAGGTGCCTGATGCTGACCTTGGCCAGAGCTGATCCTCTGGCTCGCTGTGACTTTGTGCTGTACATGGTGAGCCCTGGCCACAACTGTGAGCACACTTTCTGTGAGCTCCACAGTGTGCTGTGAAAGCAGCACACAGCTGACAGTGGACAGCACTGGGACCCCACACCTACCCAACACAGCTGACTCACAGAATATGCTATGACTTTGCTATGGTTGTTGATCTGCCTGAGCTGCTGGCCACCTGGACCAAAAAGTGGTGAAAGTCCCTTTTTATTGTCTGGGAAGAAGTGATGCTGAGAGGGAGCCAAACTCTGCCACCACAGACAGGGCATTTTGGGAATTGAACATCTTGGGATATTCACAGGCAGAAAACAGCTACCAAGAGGTGTTGAGAAATAAGATTTTCAGATTAAAATTAGCAGGTGGTTTATATAGGTAGAGAAGCTGCTAGAGAACAGGCAATGTAATAAATTATTGATCCTGTTGAGGGTGAGACAGCTACAGCTAGAACACATAAAGCTGAAATGCCTTTGACAGGCACAGAATAGAAAGTAGATTACCTCAGAGAGTGCTGAAGTAGATCTGGAGGGACAAGATCTGGAGAGCAAGGAGGGACACTGTAGTGAAAGAGAAAGAAAGATGGTGAACTTCTGCCCAGAACAGAAAGAGAGGGTAAAAATATCACTGCAGAGAGAATTCAAGCTGACACAAAGTTACTGAGACCAAATCCAACCAGGTGAAAGGATAGGGGGCTGGTAAGTTTAAGAAATACCTCACATTTCTATTAACACATATTCCTAATTAATTTTGAGGCATCACATACAAAGTTCTCATAAAGAAATATAGGATTTTTGTATTTACTATCCACTGTTAAGTGTTTAAAACTTCCATGAGGCAGTAATATCCATAGCACTGAAGTTCATTGCCCCCCTGACTATTTTTTCTCACTTTATCTTTGGTAGTAAATTAGTCACATATTGGGGTACTAGAGCGGGAATTTGAATTGTTTCTGTTGGTATGATAAATACACATTTCTCTCTTTCAACATCAGGGCTGTGAGACAAAGAAGCATTACAATTATACACATAAATGCTTCTAAGATGTGAAACTTTTGTGACAGTGATTTTAGCCCTAAGAACATCAAGGTTATTTTGGGGATTCTCAAAATTTCTGTAGCATAGATGCAGGAGGAGAAATGGGAGGGCTAGTGGCTGTTGGAGACCTTTATCTGTGCCACAGCAGTCTGATGTTCTCACGCAACTGCTGGCAATAAGTAGAAAGAATTTTCTAAGGCATGGCTAATTGAGTGAAGCTGGCTAAAAAGCAAAGTTATGTGCAAAGTGTCTTGGGTATCTTTTGTCTTTTACCTTTGAATAAAAATACTTTTTTGCTGGTTTTTGTTTTGTTCTCTTTTGGAACACAAGCAAATGAGTAGGTTAAACATGATTTTGGTACTTAACTAAACTAATAAATCCACACGATCCCTGATCCCTCTGTAATGACTTCAGAAAAGGTCCAACATAATGACCTTTAATTTGGCATCTATTCAGGACAAAATTAATTTGTTTTTCCAGACCTCCAGAATGTAAATAATGAACAGATTAATAAGGAGCGAGGTAATTATTTAGAGTGCAGGATTTGGGGAAAAATAATGGGCAAGGAGATGAGGGCAGACGTATGGTTCTTCTACACTATCAGTCAGAATCTTCCTTTTGGAAGCGAATAAATAGTTTGAACTAAAAAGAGGTAAAAGTCCTTTTCTGAGTTTCAGAGTAAAGATGCTCAGTCTTCATTCATGCCCATTGCAGGGAAAAAGTAGGTTTATAACTATGTGCTGTTTCAAGAATACCTTGCCAGCTCAATCCTTGTAAGTGCTTGTGAGTTATTTGATCGTTACCGCGTGCTGTGCAATACCTCAGAGCCTAGGGGAAGGAAGGGGCTCACCAGCTTGATCAGTTTCTCACAGCTTTCTCTGGGTTACATCCTATGCCCCTTGATTATCTCTCATTTTTTGCACTCTCACATTACATTTTAAAACTGAGTAGTTAAAAAGGAAGTTAGGAATCTTGTTTGGTTTTCCCCAAACAGTATTTCCATGCTTTTCTGGGCTGTTTTAAAAGGGAAAAAGTTATGATGACAACAACTGCAACCACACTCTGGTCTGCATGATTTAACAGTGCTCTCAGGTAATTTCTACTGGTTTATGACTATTAGGGTTTTTTCCCCCTACTATTAGTGCCCTTTCTTGCTACATTGTTTGACAATTTTTTCATTAATATGCAGATGTTTATCCTTTTTTTTTTTTACCATGACACATGTTGTGTTTCCTCAGACATTAGACAGTGCCCATACGGTAGTTTAGGCAGCCAGTATCTCCCAAAGGTACTGTCTAACTGCCTGCTAACCCATCTAGTGTAAAAAGGTACTTGAAATCCAACACCTTTTCCCAAGAAAATTCCTCTCTTAGCTAAAGGCAAACGCTCCAATTTTGCCTGTTTTCAGCTATTTTGGCTTTATCCAGAAAGAAACAAATCTAGTCTGAAGAGAAAAAGAAGTTGAGKTATGTGCATCAGTTTGAGCATTACCCTGACCCTGAGCTCATCCTGGAGACTGTGTCCTGGGTAATGCCTATCTTTGTACACTCTCTAAGCACCCTCTTGTTAACTCCTCATTAACAAACCAGATCTTTGGTACGTGTTCCTTTCTTAAAAAGTGAGAGTAATGAACAGAAATGCAATTATACAATTATATATCCAGGTATGAGATTCAACACAAGTCTGTAAGATTAGATTTTTGTCTACTTGCCCCCCATGCCATCTGTACAGACACTGAGTGTCCCATCATGTTGGTCCGATTGTGCTGTASTCACAATTCTTTCCTCACTGCCCAGTTTCCTTGAGTATCAGAGGGGTAGTGTGGATTACATTTGTTCTAGCCGAGAAAAGTCTGCGAAAGTGAGCTGAAACTTCCCCATTTCCGTGCTTAAATCTTCTAGGATTCAGGATTTGTTCAAGCTTTTTAGAATTTAGAACATTTTGGAAATAACTCAATGCAAAGAATAACATATTGTTTTTCTTTAAAATATATTCTTTGATGCTGCTTTTTGGATCTTGGTTTGGATCATATCACTGGGTTTAAGTAGAAGATTTAAGCAGAAATTCTATGTTGAAACACTCATGCTGCTAGATACTTGGTGTGCCTGCAGACACTCTGAACACACCCCCATGCTCCCTGATCAGGTCCCTGATTACATTCTGGTAGCGTTCATAAGTCTCATATGACTGGAAATTTCGTAAATCCCAGCCTTTTCTGTCACTATTATTTCTGYGTAGGAGACATCATCCGACTTGTCCATGTCATACATACTTGCAAAGGGCACAAACTAGCTGCAGGTTCTCTGTGCACAGCTGCTCAGTATTAGTTTCCTWTAACACTCAAATTTGGTTGTTAACCAGTACCCAAACTCACAGGTGTTTAATTGTTGCAAGCTGTAGCAAGACATCTGTATAAAGTGTGGAACCACCTCCAAAAATCTTTCAAATGAAAGACTGAACGTGTGTCTGGAGCAGGTCCAAATTTATTACTGGAGAGTTCTTGCTGCTGGGCTCTTCCGTAAATGCATGCATTCATTTGCTCACTTTTTTCCCATTATCATGTTAAGAATTTCACAGTCACATTTAAATCTTTTTTTTTTTTCCCTGAATGTTATTGTGACAGTCTTCCTCATATTGTATTTAAAACCTCTCCTTGCTAAAAAACAAGCCCAAACACAAAGTGATGAATCAAAAATCCTCAATCAGATGCTGAACCTTTAATGTTGAAAATCAATTATATTGTTGCAGCTTTATCTTTCATTAGATATTAGAAAATAAATAATATAATCAAAACAATACTACACCATTTATATAAAAGAGTGCAGAAAGGCTTTATCTTTCCCTCAGGGCCCATAATCAAGTCTTTTTCTATGTAGTTCAGAGTGGTTAAACAGCTGAAAGCCATAAAAGAAGAGAGAAGGTTTYAAGATGTGGAGAAATTTAATTTGTGTTTTTTAAAAGTAAGACCATATAATTTTCTTAAAATTTTATATTAAGCCAAAAAATAGAGAAAGGCAGGCACAGAATGACAGGGAAAATATTAGTAAAATGTGATTCTGGGTGTAAGAAAATCCAGGAACTCTGTGTAGTGTGTGAGAATGTTGCTATACACTTTTCAGCTTTCAAAATGGAAACTTAAATTTCAGAAGATAATTATGTTCCTTTCAGCTTCTTCCTTTACATTTATTGGTCAGAGCCAAGCTTGCCCACCAATTTTTAGAGAGTATCACTGTCTGAAGAAATTACCTCATAAAGGAAGCTGGCATGGAGGTGAATGTAGACTGTGATGTGGCTTACATTATTTTCCGTATCTGTAACACCTACAAGGAAAACAGTAACCACCAGTCAACACCRCCTTTAATATTTTGCAGATTTTTATATTTGTGGTTTTTTCCTTAATTTGGAGCTAAAATTGAATACCTTTCTAAATTGAATCATGCCTTTTAAAACAGGGGCAAGTTGAGCRTTGGTATCATTTTCTTTCACTTGTGTTTCTCCTATTTGCTATTTATTCCTGGAAAATTATTTACAGATAAGCTTTTCTCCCATTAGAATTCTGATTTTGAAAATTCTGAAATCTGAGTCACAATGGTTACC
Organism: Cardinalis cardinalis; assembly: GCA_014549065.1. NCBI lineage: Eukaryota > Metazoa > Chordata > Aves > Passeriformes > Cardinalidae > Cardinalis > Cardinalis cardinalis. The sequence continues at coordinate 96,237 of JACDOX010000088.1, read as the reverse complement.
TAAAATTTGGTCTGGGGGTAGGTGTCATGATTCTTYATTTCTGCTTACACCAGGAGAACCATACATTTTTAAACACCATTGGGTATAATTTTGATGCCAACCTGTTACCAATACATATATCACATGATGTGTAAATTTTGCGCGTTGGAAAGTCCCTGGTCATCCAATAGTTGGTTCTACAGTTAGTTTACAGTTTGATTCTTTGCCTGTGTAATGCTGCAGTGTGCTGTTAAAACAAGCAGATTTTCACTCTAGGGATGGTTGCACTTCATTTGTGAACAAAGTGATTCCCATGTGGATCATGACAAGGGATGTTCTCTGTCATAACTCGAAACTCAAGCAAGTTCAACAGATAAAAAACTGAATTGAATAACTGAAACAGAATTTGACCTACATGTTCCCAATATTAAGTTTTAGAAAGCATTTATGATCCATGCAAATGAAGACAACTCATGTATATTAATGCAAAAAGCTTTTATTCTAATCATCTTTGCATATGGCATAGTAAATATTGATACTATTAATAAAGTTAAAGCAAGATGGAATTGAATATTCATAATTTAGCTCACAGAACATTACAGATGTTTTACACTGGAAATTAATTGTGTGAAGTTATATATAACTTTGATAAGCTTTAATTTGGCTGCTTTTTTATCTACAGTATACTTATTCTGTCCTTGATTATCACCTTCTGGCAAAAAAAAAAGTCATMTATGAGGTTTTCCATAAAAAAAACCAAGAAGGCAGCAAGAATGATAAAAGAGCTTAAATTGCTCTGATACAGAAGATTATCATATTAATTTAAATGACTTTCTAGTTGTTTCACCACTGGAATGAAAAAATAATATTTGAATGCTTCTCTCTATCATAATTGATTTTTCCTGCCTACTGGTTTAGCATGATTTCTATCTTGCCACTTGCTTTTCATTCTTGATAGCTTCCTCCTCTTTTTTTGAACCTTCCAGATTTCTAGAATTGCAGCTGAAACATCCTGYGCAGAGTCCCAATCCTTTGCCTGAACTTCCATCCCTATGCATCTGAGGTATAACCTCTTGGATATTTCTGGCATCGGTTATTTAGTCTTTCTATGGTTGTACAACAACCTTCTTTCAAATTCCTCCCTATKGCCTCATTTTTCTTAAATTATTGTCATTCCCAGGGCTGCATTTAGACTTCTGGTCTATTTTTGTCTCATCTTCACTCTGACAAATAGCTCTTGTCTTCTTCATTTTGACTTCAACAAGTTGTCWTGACTCCCTCTGCTCTTTTCAATGCTCCTCTTTTCAATATTTCATTTCTTCTTTCAATTCTCTTCTCAATCTTTCTTGTTTTCTGGGATAATGAAAAGAATTATAAGTTTAAAAACACTTTTAGAAGGAGGATTCACTTATCTTGAAACTAATCAATTCCACTCCCTTTCCACCACTGCTTACTTTCCTTTCCTGGAACACATGCAAGAAAGTCTGAGAAGGCTTCRTGGGCTCCCATTCCTTTTGTTTTGGTGGTGGCCCCATGCAGTTTCCACAAGGCTTGTATTTATTTTGTTTTCCCTTGAAAAAGCAGTTTTATATAGAAAAGCCATGTCTTAGCATGATCTGTTCTCTAGAGATAAGTGTCCTGAGTTTTTTCCTTTTGGCATTTTTTTGTTTTCTTCCTGCTCTAGACCAGATATGCTTGGAAACATATATTAATACAGCTGCAATGGAAGTTCAGGCCTTTTAACCTCCTGAATAACTCATTTTGCTTTCAAGATCAGCTACTTACTGGTTCATATATTGTAAATACATAAATTCATTACATGCACTCAAAATTGAATATGTATCAACTAATATAAACGAAGGGAATGAAGGATCTGCTGTTTGATTGCTAGTCCTTTTCATTCTTCAGGCAGAGGTACTTTGCCAACAAACAATAAGTGGAAAGGATTTAAATTAGAAATTAAAAGTTAAAAACAGTCTGCAGGGAAACCCTCAAGTATACCTTAAATTACATTGATTAAGGCATTTTTCAGTTTAAGATAAATAAATTCAGAGTAAATCTAATTCAGAGGAATATAAAGCTCACAGATATATTCTCAGAGTGCATTTAACAAAAGTTTATTGCTAAGTGTTCCTCAGTTTTGCACATCAAGCCCCCAGGTTCAATTTCTGGATGCCTGMTTGCATTATCTCTGCCTAGCACAAAAGTACTGACCTGAAATTCTTGTTTAAGTGACCATCTAAGAATCCTTTTTAAAAATGAGTCACAAGCATGGACCAGATCCTTTTCTCTAGGGTAGCATAAATTATGCTGTCATAATTACAAATTCCTAATTTTAAATAGTTTTCTGCTAAATTTAAAACACRTATTTAAGAAATAATGTAAGAGTCCTATGAACTAATTCACAGATAACCCAGAATCATCTGCAAAAATATTTCCAACTGCATGAAGCATTGATGAGGAGGACACAGGTGGAAGAGAAGGGAAATGAAGCTTTTTTTTTTTCCTAAGCACGCTAGTTTTTAAAGTTTATCTTTCTCATTCGTCTAGTAGAACCATAAATACTTGTATTTAGTGAATTATGGCCTTCCATATGTTTAAGAAAAATTTCACCGAKATTCTCACATTCCACACATACCACTAACTAAAACACTAGAAAAACCCCCATAACATCAAAACACAAACATCAAACAACAAACTTTCAGRATTATCAGCATTAACATTTGGGTAGCACTAAGTTTAGAAAAATGTAAAATCAAATTATCAAATGCATAATGTAGTAAAGTAACATTGATATCTTTGCCATTTCAGAAATGCTATTAAAATTACAAGCACTGATGGTGTTGTGAGGTAGCAAATGATTTTTCTGCTGTTTATTCTTGACCTTCACAAAGCTGCAGCTGAACTAACAGAATGAGGCTGTTTGAGTGCCCAGGATGCTAATTATATGTTATCCATGTTTACATGATAACATGATATACAGTTTCACTAAACATCTTCAAATCACTTTTTGCTCAGCTCTGCTCAATTTTTCTAGGAAGCAGAATGCTTACAGCTCTCAAGCTGCATTCGAATTATTGTAGTTACATTATTTTTGCCTCTAATTTGAATCTGATTTTTTATTCCAGTCACAGTCTCATCTGTGAGGGACTGTGATAYCTCCCTGTGATACTTCAATTTCAAWTTTTTTTTTTTKATACTTCTTCATTTTGTATTCTGAGTTCAATCCATGTTTCTTATGTTTTTAATTTCTAAAGAAAAAGATCCTCCTCCAGCTAAAACACAGAATTTTTTGCCAAGAAAAATGCTTTATTTTGCAACAAGTGCTGATTATTATGACAGGGTTCTAGGTTGTGAATCCCCAGTGGAGAAATTAAACACTTTAACTCTGTGTTTCCTTTGGCTGGATTAACCAGGCCTTGATCTCTCCTCTGAGAGCTTCTGGCTATGGTCAAATAATGTAGTCTGTAGTTTCTTTTCTTTTCTTTCCTTTCCAACACTGTGGAGGAGCACATTWGGCTACTCACACTGCTCACTCCTTGCCAGCTGCTAATATAAAATGGTATTGCTCTCTAAGGAGACTTGTTCTACATGTGTTTTTCCAAAGATCAGTAWAAATTCTTCTCCTCTCCTACAGTTCTTTTTCAGCCTTACAGCAGTTCTGTGCAGCCACAGTTTAGTTTTACCTTGGTTGTTCTGCCCTTCATGCACACACATATTTCAAAGCAGGCGGAGCAGACAGCACCAGCTCTCAACCCTTTGAGTTCATTCCCTGCAATTTCTCACAGGACTGGCAGAGCAGCTCTCCCTTAATGCCCTGGATTTCCATACAAAAGATGATGATCAGTCCTGCAGCAGTGCTGAGCTGCCCTGCCATACTCCCTGCTCCACTGGCAGCGCTGATCCATCCCCCTGCTGAAACGTGACAGGCACTTGTGAGATTGTGAAACGTCACAAAATTAGATTCAGCAATTCAAACACCTGCAGTATCCTTTCCATTCTAGTGCGTTTCACTTCCTACCTTTTAGGTTAAGATGTGTATTTTTATCTGGCCTTCTCTCATACATGCATAGATGTGCTTCCTGTGCACCCATGGTAAAGCAAGGGAACTTTGCAAATAGGCAGATCCAAGTCTAAGTAGGGACTAAARTAAAATAAAAATAAATTAAATCAAATATTTGATTCTATCGTGGATATCTGAGCTCTGTAGACAGTCTRAAGGGAACTATCTGCACAACTTCCAAGCATTTCACTTAAAGAAACAGGYATTTTTTCCCAAAGTCATTTTGCAGATCAGCTAAATGTGCACACTGAAGCCCTTTAGGTTGGAAGAGAATTGTAGTAAAAACTTGTATTTCTATTTAGAAAAAACATACTAATTGCTAAATGCAACAATAACGGAGAGGTCAACAAATAATAGGCACACAAAGTTCTTCATCTTGGTTTCTCTAAAGAAAAAAAAAAATTCTCATCTGGTCCTTCACATTCTCCCAAGGAAATAGTATTGAGTATACTAAAGTTGCAACATCAATGAAAACAGAAGTATTATTCACAGACACTAAGAAACTGTATTCACAGGCAATTAAAACTGCATTAAAAACAAATCCAAAATTACTTTTAAATTTCTTATTACATCAATCTGTAGGTGTACTCAAGAGGAACTGAATAACCCTAGCTCTTGAGCAGGTTGTTTTACTGTTTTACATGCCTCCAGTTGCATTCCATGGCTAAGAGAGTAAGGGTACCTGTTGATTCAGCAGTGCTGGATGGGAGAAATAGTATCAGATTTGCACCTATTGTTTAAGCTACTTTGAAAATTAAATTTGATGGAATTTCATGCATCCATTTTAAACTGAAAACTTCATCTGGAGCAAAAAACCTCATATTTTTCACAGATTGCATTTCTTGTTAAGTGTCATGCTGCAAATTTGGATTTATTATGTTTTGGATCAACAACTATATAATTATTTTTTGCAAAGAAATTTGATTAAAATGGAGAAACACAAGATACTGAACAAAGTCCTTTTTCAAACCAGGAAAATAGACTCAAGATTTTGTTTTCTGCTTTTCACTCAGACTTTGGGCTACAAATTATTCTGCAATTGTTTATTTAAAGGCCTTTTTGCTCTGGACTACCATTCACGCATAATAGCCTGTGTAAAAACAAGCAAACAAACTAAAAACAAAACCAGCAAAAAAACCTTACAAAAGCAACATAAACATTACAGAAAAWGCTGATCTAAGGAAAACTCACCATCTAAAAAAGATATATATATACATATACAGCTGTGAACTCTGTTGGGATTTAATCATTAATGCCTTTATAGCCAAGAAATGTCAGAAGAGAAATAACGTAGCCAGCACTTCTAAAACTTCTTGGGCTTCCAAACAGATACAGCTGAGAAAAAAGATTAAAATTGAAACTGTTGCATTTGTTTAAAATGAATTTGATTACCTCATAGAAAAATGATAATCAAATTRCCAAACATTTAAATCTCAGTGACTCAGATTTCCCTTTTTGGGCTGATGGGACAGAAGTTTCACCTTGAGAACCAGAAAATTTACAGCTTTTCTTGATGATAAGGCAAAGAGAACTGATGTGACAGCTCAGTCTAACAGAAGGAAACTAGTTTATTCTCCTCTGTAACACCTAGCAGGAAGCCATGCAGTGTCCACTGATGAGCTGAATCACTTTACTAAGCCTTTTACAYATATTACATTTAAAAGACATATGTTAGATAGAAAATATTCTCTGTATTGCAGTATACACACACACCCCCCAGAAAAAAAATAAAAATTCAACTTATTGTTCCACCCTTGTCTTATATCAGCCACCAAAATAATCCAGAAATTCTTCCCTGGATTTCTTAATCCATCAAATATAATGATAATAAATTCAGCCCTTTATCATGATATGAAAAACAAACATATTTCTTTCTTAACAGAAAATGAAATATCCTGATCTCATTCCCATTTTTACTGAATGAGGATAAATTTATTTTAAAATAAATTATTGGAATAATGTTCTTGAAAATAGTTATCAGCCACAGGAATATAATTTCTGCCAACAATGGTTCTTTAGCTTGATGCTGTGTCAGTGAATCTGGCTAAGTTGTGAAAAGAGAAGAGGCTTTGACTTTTCTTTTAAATTTATTTCCCCCTACCCCACCCCCCCCACCTTTTCTGGTTTTAATTTTTCTTTTCAGATAGAATACTGCATGACAAAGCCCTTCAAGGGTCTGGGGGGAGCAATTATCACCATATTTCTTACACTTGCTCTTTTTTCCTCCCCTGTTTGTTTCACACTGTTCTGCCTCTTTATTTTTTTACTTAAGAAGCTTTCTGGACAAGAAGTACATTGTTTTCCAGGACTGGAAAATGCTTCATACTGTTGGTACATACAATTGGAACATACAATTACYGTTATAAATAATGGAATCTAATTTAATAACAGTAATCTGCAGAGGCTGTTGAACTTGTGGAGCTACTTAAAGCCCTTTACATAACATGCAAAATCAAATAAAAGTGAAATTTCTTTGAACAAAAGGGACTCATTTTATATAAATTGTAAAGTGAATTTTCTTTGATTTTAATCTCACAAGATCTTAATGCCTGCCCACTCTGGCCCCCTAGAATTCTGATGTTGATTCTACAGAGCTTCTCCAAATATAAAACAAAGAATTCAGTGTTTGTTTGATGGCATTCTTCTGGTTGGAAAACCTTTTCCTTTCTTACAGATATTGCATAAAACATGAATGCATTCTTTCCACTCTATCCCATTGAGACCAGACAGAGAGATTTGCTCRGGAGCAGCCCTAGTTCTTCAGATTATTTTGCTTGTTATGCAGGGGGTACATTTCTGTGTTGTTTTTTCATGATGCTACTTCACTTTGGCAGGTAGGTGGTATTTCTTTGAATCCAAAAATGCATCACACAATGCAGCAATGTTTCACACAAAGCAGTATTCAGGAGCCTCATTTAATGCTTGCCACTTTCAAGTGAGGGATTTTTAAATAGCTCCGTTCCATGTTTCTTGTGGTTTATACTATACTTTTATGACTCTCGAAGGGGAACTTTGGATATATATTTTACAGTCAGAAAATTCTGATATCTGGTAGCCTATTCAGTTCACAAATCATGAGAATCAGACAGTTATTTCAACCTACATGTTTGCAACTAAATCCCTTAGCTTTCTTTATGAACAGAGTTTTTCTCTGTGGCTATGACAATCTTTAATCTCTTTCTGTTTAGAAATCACATCTCCTTCAGTTTATTTTTAATGTCAGCAATAACAGCTATTGATTTTCTCGTCATCCAACTTACCACAGTTGACACACTGACAATTCACAGCATAGGTCTCAATTTTCTCCTCAAAGCATCACACTTTACTCAKATACATTCATTCACCTGGCTCTCACAGTGGGAAGAGTAAGAAGAATCGTTATCTCAGAGTGCTCACCTGGAAGACTCGTTTTCTTCATGAAAGGGATGTATAAGATCTAAAAAATCAGGGAAAGACTAATCAATAGGRTAACCAAGAATAAATAACTGAGAATTCCTTTGTCAAATGATTTTATGATGTTGCCAATGAATTTTTTCCATGTTACACGAAATAMAACAAACTGTTACTCCCATATGGATTCCTATGGCTGCTTGTACTTTTGGTGTAAATTTGAGAGAAGACATCAGAAAKAGTCTGGGCCTTCCTGCCACTGTCCCATTTTACCTAAACAGCACCATGAGATTGTTTCTGAAATTTAGGAATGATTACAACAAAAGATCTAGAGAATAAATTCAAGCATGTTCATGTTAACCAGTTGAAATAAACTTTCAAGTCACTCTACATGTAAACACTTTTTCCTCTCTTTTTCTTTTTTTTTTTTTTAATATAGTTTGGCTTTTATTCTGAAGTGTCTAATCCTTTTTAGAGTTACACATTAAAAAATCCTAGGCTTTTCACTGAATCCTGGGTTTTACCCTGGAGTCAAATACCTTCTGAAGCTAAATTTGGCAATCCTTCACTTGTGTCCCTAAAGTCCCAAATGAGATCTAATCCAAAGTGCTTGATAAGATAAAAGCATGAAATCTGTCTTCTAAAAACCACATATTACCATTTTCTCTTCTTATATATAACTATAGCTCTCACAGCTAGGATATTCTAGCCAAAAAGTAATAAAGTTGGAAAGGTTGTCTTCCTTGTGAAGATCTTTTAAGTCCCACTTGAAATTATAGTAATCTGAACAGTAAAGATAGTTGATATGAAATACATCAGTGTTACCTTGTCAATGACAAACCTTAATAAGAGTTTTGATGACTTTATTTATGAAGAAAATGTATACTTTTCTAAATTTTTTTTACCAGTCTTCATAAATTGATTATRCATTCTTTCCATGAAAAAAACCCAAATTTTCTATCTATAGAGTTAGATCCAGATAATGAATTTAAAAAAAGAATCAAAGCAAAAAACCCACAATAAAAGAAATAAGGTAATAATAAAAAAACAAACAAACAAACAAAAAACCCAGAGAACTAATATTATGCTCAAACATTAGAAACTAATGAAATATCTTACCTGGGTTCACAGCATGAGAATTTTTGAGCATAATTTTAATCCTTTTATACTTCTGTTGTGCCCTGGAAGGCTGGTCACTTCCTTCAGTAGCCAAACACAAAAGAGAGGGTGTTCCAAACATAGGTATCTGAATTTGATAATTTTTCCCATCACAAAACTAAAGCCAGATGTATTTGTGTTTTCATTAACCAGACAAGGACATCATTGTTATAAAACAGAAGATACAGTAAGAGTCCTAAAAGTTTCTATGTAGATGTGTATAGCTGAGAGATAAAAAAATATCAGTTTTAAAAGAAAGTTTCTACTTTTGTAGTGTATCTATTCCTGTGGTTTATTAAAGAATCAAAGCTTTCACTTATAACTTTTTTGAAAATCTGTTTGGAAGCTACTTGAGGACAGAAAAAGGGCAGATGTTWAAAAAAGGGGGGAGGAACATTACTGGGAAAGATTTTAAAAGCCATAGCTTGAAATAATCACTKATTGTGCTGATAAAATGTAGTCAAACAGAACTTTACTAATCTAAAAAGCAGTTCCTAAATCACACAGGAAAAATCCAACATCTTTAATTTTGTTTGTAAACCTTCCTCTCAACAAGTWATTGCATTTGAATAGGATTACAAAATCAGAGAAGTTTAGGAAAAAAACTAAGGAAAGAATACAAGGGGCAAGTGTAACGAAGCTCAACAAAATCCACAGTAGAGTGCAGAAGAAATTAGATAGGATAACCTCTACCTCATTAGGAACTATTTTTCAAAATTTTATCAGGTTACTGAATTTTCCAGTTTCAGAGACTGTGAAAAAAGTTATAAGCAACCAAAATATTCAAACTGAGAGAAGTGGGGAAGAAATTGCTCACAGAGTAGTTGTCAAGATGTCAAGTTGTCACAGAGTMGACGAAAAATATTTGAAAGCTATATTCTCTTCTAATTAGGATCGTTATAATTTGTCAGTGAGCTACTAGTAACTTTCAAATATTTTTACTAAACTGAGAAAGAAGGGGTGTCCACCCTTTGAAAACCAGATTAAAATTTCATAGTTTCTTTTTTTTAATATTAGTGATGACTCTTCTGATCCTCTGCCAAGCCAAAATTGAAACTCAAAGAATAAACAAAGCACTAAAAACTAAAGCCCCAGATAAAAGCCAACCAAACATAAATACAAACAAACAAAAATACAACCTGAAAAAAAGAAAACAAAACACTAAGTAATTTGGTTAAAATGCAGTAACACAGGAGTGGAGGAAGGGGAAACAAATTCAAGATTAACATCTCTGCCACATTTCACCAAAATTACTTGCCCAAATGGGAAGGAAACAAGAAGTACCAGCAGAACCACCAGCCTGCTTGGCACTAGTTATGTGACAGCCAATTCAGATACATGACTATTTCTGCCACCATTTTTCTAAAAAATGTAGAAAAACTGAGAARAGTCCAGAGAAGAGCTGTATGGGATAAAAGACATCTATACAATATAGGACATCAAAAGATTTGGATATTCCCTACTGAGGAAAATGGGAACATAAAGTTAGCTAAATTCCTAATTAAAAACATTCCCATGGTTTGATAAACAAAAAAACCCCCTAAAAACAGATAGAAATAAATACTGGATCAACTCAGAGGTAGAAGAGACACTTTTGCTGTAAGTGCTTAAAGAGAAAGAATAAACTTTTATTCCTAAATCTGTTTCAAAAGGTCTATGAAAACATCATTCTGCCTCCCAGCTGGGGAAATCTTGATTTTCCCTGACAGATCTAAACATAAAACTCTATTTTTCATTTATTGAATTGGGAGATAGTTTAGTTTTACACTCCATGTTTTTGGAAGCCTATTAAATGAGAAGAGATAATGAGACTTAGTTTTTATGCAAAAACGTAGAAAGAAATGAGTTTACATCTATCTAGTATCAAGAAAGSTTGCAGACCCCAAGCAACTATTGTGGAAAACTGAATTTTCACAACCAAGCATATTTTTCTGAAGGTTTCAGCATGAGCATATGTGGTGTGTTACATGACAAGTTGAAAATATTTAACTCAGCCAGCAATTATCAAATAAAGCTATTTCACACCGTTAGCATAAAAACCCACCTATGGTCTAAGCAAACAATATTGTTAACAAGTTTTAGCTGTTAATTATCATCCAAGTTTTACCAAGGGGGAAGACTCTTTCCTGAACATCAAACATTTCTTGATATAACAAGAGGTATTTGTGTTCATTGTCCCAGTAAATGGAGGAATAAATCTGAAAGAAGTGAATCAGCTGTTTTACATTAATAAGTCCTGATCATGACTTTTTTGAAGGTCAGTCACTTTTGAACCTATGGGTGACAGCAGTAACGTACACAAAAACTAAGTCAAAATCAGAAGCTTGTTTCTACCAAATGTGGAATGGCTTTACACATCTTCAGTTGCTTAACAGGGTGAACATTTGGTTTTTTTTCCGGAAGAAAGTGCCTTTGAATGATGAAAGCTGCTGATAAAAGGGATGAGAGATAACATACTTGCAATCTTCCAGCCTTCTGCTTTTTTATCCTGTTGAGAGYTAGTCCACAAGAAAGGTCTACAGGAATTTGCATTGGACACTTTCAAAATACTTACATAAAAGCTTTGGGTATGAGCTGGGAAGAAACTAGAAAGTCAGTAAATGAAAAAGCAGCTTTTATGTGGTATCTGCTTGCATCAAAATCAGAAAACTGTAACACCTGTGACCTAAAGACCAAGTACAGACAAATATCAAGCTTTGCATTGCTCACCACACCCACTGCAACTGTTGTAAAAGAGAGGTTATCAACATGAGATAGAAATTAATGAAGATTTTTTTTTGTTACCTWCCATGTAATACATGGCAGACAGAAAGCCCTGATGTTAAATGGACTTGATCAATCTGTCAAGATCATGTGAGATGAAATTTAATATATTTTCATTTCACATAACACTTCAATGCTTCAGTAAATGACAGTGATAAAATATTTGGATATTTTCTGGTTAAATTTTATTTTTACGTTGGAATTATTTCTCTTGACTTTTTATATGGACACATTTGACTTCATGCTTTATGAACATTCCAYCTGTAATCTCTCAAATGTTTTGCTAGACAACATTTTTGAGTCCACAGCCTGCTGTCTAACACTTTAAATCCTATTGGCATCAATTAGTGTGCAGCTTTTCAAAAGTGTAGTTAGAATAGAATACAATCAAAAATAATATTTCATTTGGAAGGGACCTCCAAAAATCCAGTCTGACTGCCTGAGCAYTTCAGGGCTAACCGAAAATTGATAAAAATTATTAAGGTCTTTGTCCAAACACCTCCAAAACACTGACAAACTCATGAACCACCTCTTTAGGAAACATATTCTAGAATTTGACCACTGTCTCAGTAAAGAAAGGCTTTTTAATAGCCAGTCTAAACCTCCCCCAACACAGATTTGGACCATTTCCACACATCCTACCAGAGTGGAAGATACCTGGGAGAAGTGCTCATCATCTCCCTTGCCACTTTTCATCCTCATGAAGCTRCAGAGAGCAGTGARGTCAGCCCTCAGACTCCTTCTCTCTAAGCTAGATGGACACAGAGTCCTTAATTCCTCCTCCCAGGACATGCCAGCCATCCCTGTCACCAGTTGTGTCACCTTCTCTGGACATGTCCAAGGACCATCACATCCTTCTTGACGTGTGGGGCCCAGAACAGTGCACAGCACCCAGGGTGAGCCCCCCAAAGCTGAATGCAGGGGGACAGTCACCTCTGTTGCTTGTCTGCTCGTGCTGAGCTCAGGGCACCTCAGAGTGGGGTTTTGCCCTCTGGGTTCCCTCCACACTGAGAGCAGCACCCCCACATCCCTCTCTGCAGGGCTGCCCTCCAGCCACTCCTCTACTGATTTTACTAATTCCCAGGATTTCTCTGTCCCAGGGGCACCATCCATCATTTGGACTTATATTTCATGCTACTGATGGTGCCCACTGCTGCAATCTAAAGCTGCTAACTGAGTACTAAATTCCGTATTTCTCAAAATAAAATGTGAGACATTAAGGTGGATATTAGTTTGTACAGTTTTACAGAACTCATTATAGCTAAAAGGGTTCTTAACTCTAAATATTAACTAGGGATTCYGACCTAAATTTAAAGCAGATTGAAATTGGTGGGGTGAAGAAAGAGAAAAAGGAAGGGGGGTAGTAAAGAAAAAAAAAAGAGTAAGGTTTGAAACTGCTTTCAGTTTTTTCAAGTTTTTTTTTTCTCTTCTTGCTTTTTCATGTTACAACACAGTTAGCAACAAAGATTTTAAGTATGTGGAGAAAAAGGTGTTATCTTTGCATGTTCTTTGGATGTCACTCTGCCTTTTTTAAAACCAGCATATGTGCATATAAACATACCTCTACTTCTTTCTTTCATCTCAAAGGCATGCCTTTCTTTTCAAAGGTTCATAAAATGTTTTGATACGCTACATAGGCTAAACTACTCAGCTTTATACATGCATGTTTCCTTGGAGAGCCTTCAGCATATTTGCTGATATTAAACATTTCCTTTTCAAAACAGAAATATCTACGCAAATGCCAATCCTCTGTAATGTTTTCATGTAGTGGAAACTTTAACGAAATTTGAAGAGTTTTAAGGAAAACAGCAAGTCTATCACTTTGCTCATGTGACTTATAGCTTTTAAAATAGAGATTGATTAATTTTGTGGCTATGGAATAATTTGAAAGGATGGCTAAATTTTTTAATAGAAAGCACTTTCTCATTTTTCAAGCTGAGTAAGTAAATACGTTAGCTGATATTATTATGAGGATAAAAATGTGTTAGTCACTTTGGGGATATTTGAACTCTGCAGCAAACACCAAAGGAAAACTTAATTTTCATTAAACTGGAAGAAATTCAAAGTGTATTTCAAAAGCAATTAAACACAACAACCAAACTGAATAGGTCAGGTGTGGAATCACAAATACCTGAAACCTATGCATTCAAAATTTCTTCGGAATCAAAGCAGAATAATGAGGATTTTTTCCCCATGCAGTACAATGAGAGTGGTTGCATGAACTGAATGTGCAGTGGCACTAATTAAAGGGTTGCCTGAGCCTATTTCCTTGGAGCAGTAGACCAGATGTCCTGTAGGAAGAAACATTTATATATTTATGCACCATACCCTATTTCGTTTGACCTTTCCGTGCCTCAAAACCCCCTGATGAACTCAGCCTATTAAAAAACATGATTTTAGGATTCATATCAGAAATAACCTAATTYAATAATCCCTATTTTCTGTTCACTGAATAGTGAAACTGAAACTAGTGTCTGATTCAGTGGGTATCTCAATGTGACTTGCTATTGCCCTTGCTTATACACAACCCATAACATTTCATAAGACCACAAGAAAACTATTTTTAGTGCACTATAGGCCTAGTTATAACAATAGAAACATTGCATATTTCTTGCAAGAGGTTAGTTCAGTGTTTGGGAGTGACACTTTTGTTCTGGGATTGAGGCAGAGAATACAGAGCTATAAATCCTGGTGAGCTATTGGGTAAAAATGGATTTGGGATGAACTTCACCTTGTACCAACCATTCAGCTGAATCTGACAGCCTGCTTGCTATTTCTCCAGAAACCCACAGGCTTTGTATGTGAAAATACAGAATATCTCCAATTATTAGGGCTTAGGCTAAATAAAATTCAACAACCTATCYTTAGGTAAGAAAATGAAAGACTGAGGGAAAAAAACCACAGGAAAAGTCTTACAGAATAACTGTACTGCTGTGGACCTGTTATACACTAAAAACTATCTCAGCTCTCAAAGCGCTTTACGAAAAAATTCTTCAAGACATTGTATCTCACCTAATTAGGAGRAAAAGAATCTTCCTATAAATGCTTCTTGTGTATTGATGTTCATAGTATTGCAAACTTACATGTCAGGAAATGTTATTTTGCAACTTCAACATTAACTATTCAGTGAGCTTTCAACAGTAAAGGTAAAATTGCTACAGTAACTAGAAGTATTTCAGGAGAAACTCAGTTCTCAAATTAAAAGGTGTTGGTTCTTTTTAAGGACAGTGTCTTAAAAGCTAATCTTTAAACAAGTATAATCTGAAATTTGAATGAAATTTGAGTCTCAGAAATAAAATTACTGCAACTTTGATTTCAGGGCAACATGCAAATTATAGTGATTTATCTGCTATACATAGTATCCTTCTGCCTTCAACTCATCAGAATAGAGCCAAAAAAGGACTCCTGTGCCATGTGGGTGTCCTGTCCRAGTAAAAGAATATTGTAGGAATCTGTGTGGAGTAATATGGACTCCACCCATTTAAATTTGTAATTCAATTAACAGATTAGCAGGGCAAATTTTTGTTTACAGTGCAAACAAAGCATCAAGATACTTTCTGTGCCTCTGGTATCATATGCCTAACATAGTCCAGTTAGGAGAAAATATAATTTTTGAGCAATAACAGGCCCCAAATCACAATGTTTAATATTACAGTGGTTTTCAACAATTTTGTAAAATGTGTCAAATTAAAAAAATGCTTTGTATGAATTGTTTAACAACATTTCTAGGAAGTGAAATAATTTCTTTTTGGGATAGATTTACAATGTATTAGAATTTCTATATACAATGTATATAGAAATTTACACAGGTCAATTTCTRCAACGTGTTGCTTATTATACAGATTCTGTTTAACAGGATTATCTAGTTCTACACTAACTCTCATGATTTATGATCTACCCTACTCAGGCTCACATTATGCTAAGTTGGTGTACTGGAAACACCAGGAGAGAAGTTTTCTCTGCAAACCAACAGATGTTGATGTTACGTTATGTTAAAAAACACCATGATACCCTCGTGTTACCAAAATGTAACTATTCTGTCACAAAGATCTGTTTCATAAATCAGCACTATTTTTTTTTCTTCCCCTTTATACTATTGTATTTCCTCAGCAGTTTGGGTCAAAACATCTGTTATAGTAGAGTGACCAGAAAGAAATAAATACAGGCTGCAATTAGAGTCTAAGTCTGTTTTGTGTGTCTTCAAGGCAAAACTATTCCCTTTTCAATGCTGAAGCTACAGTAAACAGTAATGAAACATGTTTCATAATTCAAAGCACGAATAAGATGCACGCTTCCTTGTCTATATTTAAAAGATGAGAGTCCTTGATGTACAAGATTCTGTGATTATGTCTGAGCATTTTTAAAGCCTGTAATAGATCTAGTGGAAATTCAGAATATGGAGTGTGGTCTCTGAGAAATTGAAATCCTAAGCAAGTAAAAAATGTAGCTGTATAAGAATAATACATTAGAATATTTTATTATGGTTTGATTTTAAAGCTCAAATACACCATCTGAGAGAATTTAATTTTCAGTCTTTAGTTGACCAGTATCTCTTCCCTTTTTAATAAAAAATTTTTTTCTGAAGTTATYCATTGTAATGAGTTAGTAGAAAAAGCTCAATACATCTGAAAACACAAAATTATTAATGTGCTTGATCCCAAGAGTAATATAGTATTTTAAGAAAATATGGGCTCTGTTGAATGATCTTTTGAAATACAGTAGATAATTTTGTTGAAAGAACTGAAATTTGAAAGTTGAGCCTTTGAAATACATTAAGTAGCGACCCACTGTTGGGAGCCAAAGTTGCAAATAATATCTTTGAGAAACAAATAAATGAGTCACTTGTGAAACAGGGAGTAGATTATTTTCTTAATCAAAGCAGTGATTGACAAGAGAAAGTGGAAATAATATTCTGGAAATCAAACATCTGTACAGTACACATATATGTATATGTAAAGTGGGTTTTTATATCAATTAAATAACTGAAATCTTCACATCCTGTTCTTGAAATTCTAAAGGAGGATCCGCTTCAATTATAAAATTAGTTCTGCCTACAACAATGGTACTCTTTAAAACATTTTAATTCAGGTGTAGTCTACTGGAAACAGAGCAATATAGTCAAGCATTATTGCAAAGGGGATCGAGAGAGTTGTCGCACAAAAAAAAATGTTTTTACTTGAGTCGTCATATTTTTTCTTTAAACAAAGATAAAAAAACAACTTCCCCCAACAAGCAAACAAGCTACAGCTGTCTCAAATCTGTCATAACAACCATGCTCCTCAGCACAGGAACCCAGTCCTTTTCACCAGAAAGAATCAGAACCTTAGAAATTGGGCTGGTTATTTTTTTTWAATTAAATTCTGACTTCTGTGTGASAGTAACAAAAATTTGTTCAAGCTGAATGGTAAAAGAAGTACTTAAAGTATTTAGTGGTCTGCAATATCTCTAATTTTGTCTAAAAAATGAATATATAAACCAATGAAATATAATTCAGAATGTAAAGAAAAGATCTTTAAGCAATATTTCTTTTTTGTGAAGTTTAATTTGGAAACAGATTATTTTCGGTACTGTGAAACTGTTCGAATCCAGTTTGTTCTAGTTATAAAAAACCTTGAAAAGCATTGAAGACACAATGATAAAACCTTGCCTTTTTTCCTAAACAAATTTTATGGTCATGAAGGTCAACACAGATAAATGAAACTATTTAGGAGAAGATAGTTAGAAATCTGAAAAAAGTCAAATTTCAGATTGTTTATGACAAATATAAGAATTTCTGTATCACTGCATAATTAAGTCTGGAGGAGATATATGCACATAATAATAATAATGCAATTTACCTGCCTACCAAGAGATGACTTCAGGAAATCAAACACCATCCCAAATATAAATAACTTAAAACCCCCAGACGTTAGTCTCAATTAGATAAAAACCCTTTCAGCTTTACTTACATAGGTGATGATAAAAATTTCACTTCATCTCTGTTTAAGTAAGGAAAAAGCTCTAATTCCACAAAATCAAGTATGCTTTTCAATCAAGCTGACAAGAACCTCCCTAGGACCACTGGCTATGTCTTTGTAGCTCATCTGTTGGACAGTTCTCTATTCCTTCCTCTATCTGAAGCAGGGCCTCTGAGGATTTGAATGTTCCCAAAACTCTCCTGTGAGTATTCTTTCCTGTTCAAATTCTCTTTGATGGATACTGRGTAGCCAAGATCTGAATATGACTTTTACCATTGTAACACCTATTCTAGCATCTGCCCTGTAACAACACTATTCATGTGATGATTCATATTACTTCCTTTACATCTTGCTAAGATTAGAGAAAGTCATTGCAATGAGGGCATAAATCAGCTCTAATTTCCAAGAGCTCAGGGTCTATATGCAGGCCAGAAGAAGATAAATTAAGTCACCAGGTCTTCAAAAATCCACAGACTCCAGCAATGTGATACTAAAATATAACTTAACACASAGAACAAGGAAAGGGTGACAAGGAAACTTTCTGAGTAAACTTCAAAAAACATAAAAAACTTATAAAACCAAAGCCACTTGAAAGAATTAACAAACTGAAAGATGGACAAATAAAACAGGCATTAAGATTTTTTTAATTTCTCATTAGAAATAGTTAATTATCTTAGTATACTCAGGCTACATTTGCACATGATAGCTCTGCATATAGCTACTACTAACACTATCAATTCTCCAGTTTGAAAGAGTTTGATGCAGAAGAACTCACCTTTATATGAACCCACTCTATACAGCAAAACTTATATCCATCAAAGACTGTTATTACTCAAAACAGAAAACAGTACCCTTGGAGCTGGTTATCTAAACTTTTCCACTCACATTTGTTTAAATCTAGTTCTTGARAAAATTTACACTGATTTTTCCAGAGTAGAATCTTGTGAGAGCAAAAAAAAAAAACCCGAATTTTATTTGTTTGCACCCTATCAAARTGGTAATTCTACTTTTACAAATTTTTCACTTGCATTTTCCTTGTTATTAAAACATTAGCAAAATCTGACATCTGAGAATGTTTCACCATGTCTTTTAGAAGTCATACTTTGTGGTAACTGAATTTCCTATATGCTTTTGTACTATCTATCAATGCAGTTAATCACCCATCTGTGCAAAAAGAGAGCCAATTCATGCCAAACACAGAAAAGCCCTTTTTCATTCATTCAGGAAGCATGAATTTATTCTCTTTCATCTCCCCTGTTACCAATAAGACTTCCCTTCTTGCTTTTATTGTCCATTTAAGGGTTAGATATTTAAATTAGTTGTTGGAGAATTAGAACATTTCAGTATTTTATAAGTTAACTCATTTAATGACAATAATTTAATTTATTATTTTATGACAGTCTCACTTTTAAAATAGATGAGATACTTGTWGATGTTCATAAACACTCTTTGGAATTGATGCCATGCATCATGTCTTTGAAAACCACAGACTAATTTAAAAAATTTACAGTCACTGTGCAATGTTGGTCTTGCTAATTTGATGAACTATGTCAGCAATAGTAGAACAACCACTGACCCATTAATTACCTCAAAAGCCCACATTTGCTGTTCCATTAACATTTGGCTCTACAAAAATGCAGACAGATATGATTAAAAGCGAGATTTCCCATYCATTTTGGCAATAATTATGTCTTGTTACGAACATTTGTGCTTCTTAATCATTTAGAGTCAGTCCATGTCAAGTCAACTCAATTTTGATTTCATTAGGGACGAACAGAAGTCAAACATTGTTGACTGAATTGAGACCCAGATTTTCAAAGATCCACAAAATCTAAACTACAGTGACCTGAAGTAACACTGATGCTTGTCACCTCAAATGAAGATCAGCAAAGGCATCGGTATGGCAGAGTTTATAAGGAAAGCAAAAATTGTGTTATGACTAGGCAAACCCAGAGGCATCCTGTTCTGGATTGAGTAAAGCCTACCTTTAGATCGATTATGTTTAGTGAGTTTACTTGCAATTTCCTCTTGGATCATGAATGGCTGACCCTTCACTGTTGCAGATTTTGACTTATTGCTGTTTCATGCCACGCTTTCAATACCTCTCTCAGCAGTTCCAGGGTCTGTGTGATTCTGTGTGAAAATGCACAGGACACAGGGTATATAGAATGTACATTGCAAAGACAAAAGCCAAGATCTTTCATTGCGGATTGTTAAATAAAGACAATTCTACTTGATTGTCAGTGCTGATATTTTCCTGGATGCTCTGCACGCTTCTGCTCAGATCTAATTACATGGACTTCTCTAATATTCTCCAGACTCCTCCAGTTTTTCTGACCTGAAGCAGTTCTCCCCAGCCATGCTCACCATTTATTTCTCTTCTAGACATCTTTTATCTCAACGATTCTTCTCTCTTCCGTGCATCATTCAATACCATATTATTCATTTCATGAAGAAAATAGTTAACTACCTTTCGAAGTTTTTTAAGTTTTTGTTTTTAAAAAAAGTAAATCTGCACTAAACAATGCTAAAAAGGTCACAGMAGCTGCTCTTTCAAGTAACTTTTTAGCCCTATGTCACCTTGAAAACAAGTGAGGTTCATTCAGTGAAATCTCTTTTCAGATAAGCCCTGGTGTGCTGTTGGTGGGATGTAGGTACCAGCTCAGCCAGTACCTTGTGGTGAAAGCTATTCAGAACTGGAATAAAGCTACAGTTCAAGCCACAGGTGTTAGAATYGAAATACAGTATGCAAAACTCAGAGAAAGGTGTGCTTGTACTTTGCTCCTGAGGAGGACAGAGAAGCCAGGCATTACACACCTACAGTACTCCTTAGTCAGTTAATAATTAGCATTCATTCATAAACCCCTTATCAAAATGCAGCAAATTTCAATGTAATCTGAATTACATTTTAGGAAATATAGAGTGTTTAGAAGAGAAAACTCATCACAACTGAGCTGCAAGTGACCTGCAATTCAGGGAACAGAATTGAAAAAGACATAATGAATTGCTCTGAAATATTAAGTCTTCTTTATTTAAGAGTGCAGAAAACCGTGTAATATTTCATGAAATGAGTAAAAATTTGTACATCTTAGAGACATATAGTACAAGCCAGAAAGTAGGTACACCTTTGATAATAGTTGTTTCATCTTTGTAACAGTGTGGCAATACCCTTTAATTGTAAGGATCTAATTGTAAGGATCTTTAATTGTAAGGATCTAATGCTGCCTAAGAGGTTATTGTATAATTAACATCTTGGATGAAATTTAAAATGTCCTTAAGGTTCAGGTTCTTCATGAGTATCAAACGCATAAAGTCTTTTTCAGTTCCATTGAAAAACAAAAGCCACATTCAAAATGATTGAAATATGACACAAAAACAAACAAAAAAACCCTAACATGGAAATCCATGCCCTACCACCTTCCTTGAATATTTAACATTGTAAACAACACTCAGACATTTCACATTCACAGAAAATACACTTTTTAAAATTCGTGTTTTAATTGCATATTTTGCTGGGTTTCCATTAGAGGATCCTTCTCTCTGAGGTCCTAGTACTTTTCCAAATTGCAACAACAAATACAACAGCATTATTTCCAGGAAGGCATGGGTCACCCAGAAACCTACAGACTAGTGAAACAGGACATCTTTTCCTTCTTCTTCTCTGTACTACTTGGTGGAACAATTCTGCTTCCAAGAAAAGTACATTAAAAATCTATACATATGTTTTGTATTACATTTAGACCTGAAGGATTTTAAATGTCAAATGCAGTAAGAGTGACTATAAAATTCCTCCAAACTGCTTTTGATTTAATCATTGTGTGCACTCTTCCTGTCCTTGTAAGTCAGTTTCTGACCTAATAAAACCTTCTTAGGTAGGCACAAGACTGGGTGTGGGATTTGAATCTGTCAATGTCATTCAGTTTGTTTATAAATTTCTGTTAGTTGCATCAACCCCAAAGTATTTTAGATGATTTGCCAAGMACAATACCTGACTAAAAGGACCAACATGTTTCAGAAGTGGCTCCAGCACCTCTGCCTCAGTAGTTTCACCCAATACCAAACTGCATTTTTGACTGAGGGCAGAGCAATTCAGTGACTACAATGCCGCATGCTTCTGCAACTCACCATCCTATTATCCTTCAGGACAGAAAACAGTTTTGTTCTGCTAGCTAGAAAGATTCTTCTAAAAATTCACTTACAATTAGCAAATAGTTAATCTTTATTGTTCTTGACTATTAAGACCCCTCTTCTTCCATTTTCCATTTATTACTCACCAAAATTATAGTCCAATATGGAGGTACAGGTATTTTTCCCAAAATAYATGTTCAATAACTGGTATTAAAATGGCATTGCTATGTAATACGAATTTATTCAGATAGTCAAAAGTATCAACATCTTCCTAGTTTTAAATTTCTTTTAGAAAAGAATTTGGCACATAGATGGACCAATACAAATTTTTTTATTCCTCTCTTTTTTCTGAGTCTGCACATATTTTTCTATAATTATTAATCAACTCAACAACATTCCAAATAAAAAATATGCACACTTGAATACTTAATTGTGAGACAACTCATGA
Source organism: Cardinalis cardinalis (assembly GCA_014549065.1). Lineage (NCBI taxonomy): Eukaryota > Metazoa > Chordata > Aves > Passeriformes > Cardinalidae > Cardinalis > Cardinalis cardinalis. The sequence continues at coordinate 74,351 of JACDOX010000088.1, read as the reverse complement.
AATGCCTCCTTGCAATATAAAAGGGATTATCATAAATCAATGTGGATACTATGGAGGACTCTGTTGCAAGCACATGGGGTTTACAGAGCAGCAGTCTAAAAAGAGTCATTAAAAGTATCAGGATGAATGCAAAATGGGAATGCTTTCCCTAGATCCTATTCTTGACCTGAAACTAAAATGCCACTTCCTAAAAGATCCAGTGTAATGTGAACCTACATTGTGGWACTATTTGAACTGCTTGAATAGCAAAAAAGAAAAATATTCCCATATAACCATTCCCTTGATACCTGCTCTGGCTTTAAGTAGAGCATATTCAGCCTATCTGTGTAACGTCAGCCCAATGAGAGAGAAAAAACAGCTAAATTGCCTGGTTCAGATGTACAGAAGCAGCCGCATACATGGGGTACAATGTTACTCTGTCCTCCAGCATCACTTCAGGTTTCCTTTTTACAGAATAGTATCTATTTATTTCTCTGAAAAACTGAGGAGTGTAAAAGACCAAAAATATCTGATTATACATTGCACATACTGTAATTTTTACTAGACCATTTAGCTGTAGGATTTTGTGTGTTTTAATCCCAAATTAAATTATATTTATCAACATTGAAATTAATTAATGTCTAACCCCCATGTCTTCTCAAATGATCATTTCAATTAGCCATAAAAATCAGGCATAGTATAACTTGTACACAGGCACAAAATCTGTTGTCCCAGCAAAGTTTTCTCACTGGTTTATTTCTGTTCTTCGATGCAAAAGTGGGGAGATTCTCTGACTCCTTCTCCCCATAACCTTTCTGCTTTAAGAAGAAAAATGGAAAACATGTATCTTCCCACAAGGGAAATAATTGTTTCCTATCTGAAAATACTAGATGAATCTCACTGTAACACAAGCACTTTAAGTTATCGATCAAGTTTTTCCATATAAAAGGGCAATAAATATAAAATTAAGATATGACTTACAATTTCCCACTAGTAGCTGTGGGGGTTTTTTTTGGCTCTCAGGAAACCAATTCTCACACAGTTGTTATTTCTCCATTTATTCTCTACATTTTTACAACCCTTTCTCTGCAGATTAGTTTCAGTGAAGGTCACACAGTGTCTGACACCCAGAGGAGAAAGTGTTATTCAGAGGAAATTTCTCTGCTATCAGATGGGGAAATCATACAAATGAAAATTTTGGTGTAGGTAAAGTTGAAGCAGCCTATCTTGTTGGGGAAAAACCTTAAACAACACGGCAGCTCTGCAGCAGAGACAGCTCTCTCAAAGAATCATACTGTCTCTTCCAGAGTATTGTGTCATTTAAAAATACTAAGACTAATAAAATACTTCCCTATAAGTCTGCAGAATTAAACAAATTTATCATTGGAAATAGCAGAAAACAAGAGAAAACAAATTTCACTCTGATGCAACAAGATAAAAACAGCTATAAATTTTTCAGCAAGGTGAGGAAGTAGATGGAGAAAAGCTTTCTCCTATACAAAAAGTTAGAAAAAAATCCCTTTTCATATAGAACAAATTACAAATTTTTGTAGACACAAATGAAAGAGAGATATAAGTTATTAAAGAAAAAGAAATTTGATCTAGGTTACATGATGGATTGACGTGATTTATTCTTGTTCACCAAAAATTTAATTAATGCAAAACCAGGACAGACTACTAAAGGCAAGTAGCAAGGTTTGAGGTACAGAAGAAAAAATGCTATCCACATACACAATATAGCCTCTCTTCATTTTTATGCTCAGTGATTAATGGGACTTTTTAAAACAGCAATGAACAAGAAAAACATCACTTGAAATAAATGCTATGTTAATAACTGGGTTTCAYGGTAGCAGGCCCAAAGGCAAAGCCCTCTAAACCATTGTAATGCTGCATACCTTGGACATCCTATGATTTAAATGTAAATTATGTTAAAAAATAAACTAAAAAATCATACTTGTCCAAAATTTGTGTTAAATAGCCAATCTAATGGTCAACATCCCCAAATCAGAGTGAATACRATACAAAAAATTTGTGATAGTACCTTACATTAAAATATTCCAATTTTCTGCAGAGAAGCATTTTAATAAATATGATCCAGAAGACAGGATGGTTTAGAGGGAATTAGGGAGGCATGATTAATGATAGCTAGGAGAGTCATTTAGCTACTCTGCAMAGGAGGCTGAAAAAACATGGAACCAATTTCTGATTTAATTGGACAAAGCCAGAATCCAAATGCCTAACTCGTGCCTTTCCACTAGCTAATTTTACACTTTATGCAGAGTCTTCTAAAGGTGTAAGAAGGCATGGTGCTTCAAAAAAGATCAGTGAATAAATAATAGGTTGAAATGTCCGTGAGCCCACTTGGAGGTTAATGCTCTGTTGATTTTTAAAGGTTTTCAAAATGTTGGTTCTGTAGCACAATTTTAAAGGCAGAACTAAGAATTGATTTTTCTTATGCTTTAGCCCATTTCAATGGGTATAGTCACTCTTTGTTAGCTTCACTGTACCAAGAAAACTTCACACCATCACACATTCTGGTGCTGGAGGTCAGTGTTCATTTGCTCTCCTCATCTAATAAGAGCTTCCACCTTCAAGTTACGAGGAAACTTCACTGGCCCTGAGGAAAAAACTCAAGGAGATGAAAAAAATACTTCCTATAGGATGGCTATCTTCCTTGATTATCTAAACCAGACAGTTTTGTTTAATTTCCAGCATCATTAATTCCTTAGAACATGCAAGACAGAGTCCCAAGGGAAAATTACTCATAACACTATAAATTGCAAGGGACTTTTCATAAGCATTTTAGTTTTTAGAAGTAGAAAAATAGTATATTTATTTATTTATTAACTTAGTTTACCACAGCTGTAGAAATAGACAAAACGTGCAAACCACAGAGGAACAACTAAAAAGGTGAAAACATATCATGGGTAAACTCAAGGAATTAACACTTAACAATTCAGGAATGATGCATCATAGATGGGAAAAGAACTGCTCCCATTTGCATTTTGCAAGTTTAAATAAGGGCCTGATTTAATAAATAAAACATGCTTAAAAACAGTGAGATGGCAACACTCATGAAGTCATGACTGGGATATTCATATTTCAACCAGATTTCTGCTAAGGTCAAAATTCAAGCAATAAGTCATGTCACTTTCTGTTGTGAAAGGTTTTTTTTGCATTTATTATAAACCTCATCATTAGGAAATAAATAGGTTTATTAATGTGTTTATTAATGTTACTTCAGAACAAGACCACAGAAAGTAAGGAAAATAGCAACCCACTATATATTTTCCTCTTTTACAGCTATGGGTGTTTCAGAAATGATTTTTCAAAAGTATTTGAGTCCTTGTAGCCAGTAAATACTGACTGTCTCTGGCTGTAGGCTTGTTGAACTAACAGCACTGGCCTCACGTCATGTCTGACTTTGGGAGCGTGTTGGCCTGTCTGGAGTGGGATTTGGCCCAGAGGAGCAAACATGCTGGTGGCTTTATCTTCAGAGAGGTGTGTGGCACAACAGCTGCTCTTTTATCTGSGGTTTGAGGAGATAGTTAGCAATAACAATTAGTTGTTTTGTGTAGAATAACTGTCCCCGACTGCAGCAGGAGCTCAGTGTGTGCCAGGACAGACAGGATTGTAGCAGGAGCCTTGAACCATCATAGGAGGCTACCAGAGGCACCAGAGCTATAAACTCACCAGTGCTAATTCCCTGGTTAGCAAAGAAATGCAGCTCTGGGAAATGGGCAAAAGCAGTGTTTGAGACAGCAGAGAGAAGAAAGTAGGGAACATATTTCATGGATGGCAAATGTGGATACACCGTGGAGCCATGAACCAGGGAAGAAAGACAAAGGCACGGAGTGTGCTAGCAACATACTAGAAAAAACTTCCACTGGGCAGTCACACATGGATGAGGAAATCATCAACATCATACTCCTGGCAAAGAACTTGGTATGCTACTGATTTTTCCACTGGCAGCCCAAAGCCATCAATCTCAGGGCTTGGGAGATAAGTGGAAGGAAAGTGCATACTCTGCAGAAGTTGGTGTATATTAATTTTAACTGTACTCCCTTAAAACTTTAAGTCCTATCAACACCACAACTGGACTAATAGTAATGTTTTGATTAGAACTGCTAAGATTTCAGCTAGATTAATAATCTTTAAATAAATCCTTGACTTACATATACATGGGGTACCCAACTTGCACAAAAGAGAAATTTGAGGGTAGCAAATGGGTGGGAGGCTATCCTTCAGAAGAGGAGGATCAGAGAATCCTATCAATGTGTGCAAACATCTAGTGGAGGATTGTAAAGAACAGGGAGACAGACTCTTCATGGTGCCCAAAGACAAGAGAAGTTGCAACAGGCATGAATAGCAGTTACAGGAAATACCCTTCAAATACCATAAAAAAACCCAGGRTCTGTGTCAAGTGGATTGTACATCCATAGGTAGTTGTAATTTTTTATTTCTTACCAGTTTCTTTCTGTTATGAGAAGAAGTCAATACACTCAAACATAACAGAAAAACACATTAGAASAACAATACTTTGTACCAAAATAATCAGTCTAGAGAGATATTAAAGTGGGAGAAATGGAAAATATATAATACAAAAACTATTGAGTATTTGCATTTTACCAATCTTATTTCTCATTGCCTTTACTTGTGGTCTCTTCTTACKAATCACAAGACTTGTAAGTAGAAGAAAGGCAACCTTAGAAACAGTGAGAGTTCACTCAATGGAGCTGCATCCATATGAGATGCTGTTCTCTGATAGCATTACTACATTGCAGAATGTATGTTTGAGGAAGGTTTTCATTTAATATGCTTGTATAAACATTCCTGTCCCAGCATAAAGAAGAATCATTGGGAGTTTTGCCAGCTCATGTCTGAACACAGCATAAGGACTCTTTCTCTGGATCTAACCAGTGGCAGCAGTTAAAGGAAATATGATAGCTCCTCTGCAGACAACACAATTTTTTTAAATGAAGGACAAAACAAGAGTGTATTGCTTTTTTTTCTTTGTTTTTAACTAAGCGACATGGACAAGTTCTAATCTCTTCAACAAGGACATAAGGCCTGTACATATTTCAGTATGTTCCGTGAGTAGAAATGCTGTCAGGCTGTGAGAATATTTTGTGTACAGCAAAACTCTCTTTCTGTTCTGACAAACACAGCTACAAGATGTACTGTGTATAAGTGCATTAATGTACATATAAAACTTTAAAAATTAGTTTGTGGACACTAGACASTAGACTATGTGTGCTGAGGTCTAGTTGATGTCCTTTTTTAAACATGTTTATAGACCAGGCATTTTTTTCTCATGTTATTATCCCTAAAGGTTAGATTAAACCTTTATAAAGACTTTTACACACTTCATTAAAAACCGAAAAGGCATCACCGGAGTGACTCTAAGTAAACAAAGTAATCCAAGATGAAGAAAAAACTGAATAAAGTTATTGACAAAGTCTCTAGGTTTCCAGCGGCAACAACCAACCCTGGATCTATCACAGAAGTTTAAGTCTAATTTTTAAATAAGGAAGCTTAGCTTTTTACTTAAATGCTGGTATCTAGTAAATAGGAATAGATATTCACTTTTGTTTCAAGGTTTTCCTCTCATTAATATCCTCTTCTGCCTCTTTTTGTTTTCAAAATTCTTGCATGCACAGAGTACATGCAGAGAATAATCCAGAAACAACCCAAAATTCAGGGAGCAAATTTATTGTAAGATAGAATTTTCACTGGAATAGTCAACCTTAATGCAGAGTTGCCTTTATTTTGGATGYAACTGTAAGAAATATCTAGGATTCCCTGACTCTCAGATTTTACTTCAAAAAATTCTTTCTGCTTTCACATGCATTTCAGAACCAAAGAATTTTTGGAAGTCAGTTTCAGTGGGCTGAGAGTTATAACCAATCTAGAGCAATTAAAATACATGTACTCTATGTAGCTGCTATTACATCATTATTTGAATTTCCCTATCCATTCAGTTAACCCACCTCAACCAGAGACAGATGTTTTGTACTCAGATACATCTGCRAGAACAAAATACATCATTATCATCCTCATCCATTCGATGTCATACATTCTTGCAGTTTAAAAGAGGCAAAACACAGAAAAGTCAAAAGTGAAAAATGGAAAATTCAGTAAGACCCAGTGCTAAAGGCTAGTAGATAATTCCTTTCATTATTAGAAAGTTTTCTGTTACTATCTTTCTTAGAATTATAAACAATTCTCTGTGGCTTTAGTCTTTATAGGTCTTTAAAGTAAAATAAGCACTCAGTTACTTACACTGCAAAATACTGTGAACTTAGTGCACCACACTGTTTTTACATTCCATCTACAGTTTGWGACCTCATATCCACCCTTTCATGTATTTCAAATTTAAAAATAAATTAAATTTCTGTTTAATTAATTCTGTCAATTAAATTATTCATTTATCCAGTTAAGAGGTCAAATTTTCAACAGGCCCTCTTCTCTAATTAGCTCTTCATTCTCTTTTAGATTTATCATTTAAAGGCTAAGCCAATAGTAATTCCATATAAGACCTGATGAATTGCCAATRCCTAGAAATCCCATAGACATGGTTGTAATCCTGCACATGCCTGACAGATCCAATGCCACATAGACCAGATCCAGCAATGAAGGCACTTTAAACAAGAGGAGTGTCTGTCTGTATCACTTCTGCTTCAGCATCGCTCCATTGGATTTGGGCAGATGTAGCAGCTGGCAGCAATTCTCTCCTCCTCAGGCTACAGAAAACTCTCTTCTAGGAATGGGCAAGAGATGTGGCTATGACCCAGCCTCCCCTGCAATTATTTTTTTTAGAAAAATTTTTATGAAATAATTTGTGTTGTGCTATTATAAAAARGTTGATTCTTAATTGTGCTGAAAGAGCTGGGTATGGTAAACAAATTCACTGCCAGAAGAAAGGTTTCATGTGGAAGGTTGGCAGATGCAGCATCTTCCTTGAGACATAAAGAAAACAGCTTGGAACAAAAAGACTAAGATCTGTTCTACTTGCTCATCCGGGACTCCTAGATAGCTGGTGGTTTCATTACAGGGACTTCCTATGAAAAATTGAGAACAGTCTTTTTTTTCCCTAATTTCCCAGTTCTTTGTAAACAATCTTTATTTCTGCACTGAGCCACAGAAGTCCTAATTATTTTGTCTCTAGCTTTCAGAATAAGCTAGCTATGAGGATCTGAGTGCAAAAAAGGAACCTCAGGGCACACAGGATGATTGTGAAAAAAAACTTAGAGATAAGAAAAAGAAATACTTTTTAACGACTAGCAGTTTATACTTCTCCATCTGARAGCAGCCAAGAAATATATGCTCCCACGGGTAAGAAAACAAAGCCTTCTATATAAAGCAGCTTTGAACATAATTGGAGATTCATAAAAAGGTATATGGGTTTTTCACAGGTTGGTTTTCAAATAAATCCATATATACACTACCGTTCTTCTTAGAGGTAAGCCAAATGAATATTAATATAATTACAACACCATTGCTGAAATATTTGTAATATTACATACTCATATGCAGTCACATGTTAAGCTATTTGGGGAAAAATCCTGCTAACTAATCCTAGCAACATTGTTCCCCTTTCTGAGACTGAAAGAGAGATACTGGAACTGAGAGAAAATTATGTGCAGAACATAAAAATTCCAACTGACCTGTTATATATTTTGTTCCTTTCATTTCTCTTTGCTGGACTAAGAAAGCAAGTGCCAATCCAGCAGCTCATTTTCACCAGATGAGGATAATCACAAAGGACACCTCACCATTGCTTGGTCATTTGCAGAACCTCTGACACTCGTTGGTATCAAACAGTAGAAAACGGTCCTTGCAAACAAACAGAACAGGGTGCAGGAGAACAAGGGATGGCAGCTTTGTTTTCAGTTAGCAAGTTGGACCTGCTGGAGGAGAGTTCTGGCAAACACCAGGGCCAGCTGAAGGTAGCTGGTAAGAGCATGAAACCTGGGTGCTGTGGGTCAACCCAGCATGCAGCCAAACCCCACRCAGCTGGTCACTCACTTTCCTCCAAGGGATGGATGAGAACTTAAAGAATAAAATGTGAAAAGTTACAATGTCTGTTGAAAACAGTTTAGGAGGTAAAGAAAAGCTGTGCACAAACAAAGCAGAACAAGGCCATCCATTCACTGCTTGCCATCATCTGGACAGTGTTCACCCATTCCTAAGAAATCTGGGCTCCATTACACTTAATGGTGACTTGGAAAGGCAGATTCCACAACTTCAAATATTCCCATTCTTTCCTGTAATATCATATACTGTCAGATATCCCTTTGGTCAGGGAGGGTTAGCTGGCCCAACTGTGACCCCTCCAAAATTCTTGTGCACCCCCAGCCTACATGCTGTTTTAGCACTTCTCAGCAAGTGTTAAAACATTGGTATGTTATCAATTTGGTCACAAATCCAAAACATCATCTCATACCACCTCCTGTGAAAAAAATTATCTCTATCCCATCTCAATCAAGAACAACAGACTAGCTACCTTTTTATTAGGAGGAGGGTTTGTGGTTTGTTTGGTTTTGTTGTTTAAATCATGGAGATAATCTTTAYGTAAATTCAGATTCAAAAGATTTCAACAGCTGTTTCATTAAAGATTGGATTGTGATATACCAGTTTCAGAGAGGTCACAGACAGACACATGAAAATACCTACCATCTCCCTCTCCTCTAAAAAATAACACATGAAATTGCTTAAGACTTTTAGATTCTCAGACTTTCTTTTATAAAACTGCAACATCTGAGACAAGTTACACTAAGTAAGAATAATCACAACACCAAGATGTAGATCATCAGAAGAGAGGATTAAACTGCAAAGAGCAGGTAAGATGGCAAATATTATAGAGATTCATGAAGACTAGTGAAAAAGATCATAGTGAAATAGTGTGTCATTTCAAAAGACATTTTTGTGAGATATTTTAATTAGTGCCACCATTAGCATGTGGCACCTTAGTAAGACAGCTCTGTGAAGACTCACACCAATTTATAATGCCAAGCATTTGGCAGTAGATGAACACTAAAAACCATTTTAATTCCCTTTTTCAATATTGCCTGCTAGGAGTCAGAATACATGCTGGATTTCTACCAGACAAAGTCCTCATGTACTAAAAGAAATATAATATGTCATAGATGACATAGGTTACATTTCAACAATGAAGAATTTAATGACTCACATGAAAAAGAGAAACAGAAATGCAAAGATTTTTAAAAAGCATTTCTAATAATTTCTATGTTTAGCAGTCTCAAAGCAACATGGGCAATTCATAGGAATGACATACTATTGAAAAGTATGAGATCAGGAAGGAAAAATCTTATCAATACTTACATAACAAAATGAGAACACTTTTTTTTTAATGAGCATTCCTACTGGTAGATCTAATTCCCTCTACCTGAAAATAACCACAAATAAGTCTGCTTCATTGAGTGTAATGAGAAATGCTTACTGAAGAGCAATATGGCTTTAGAAGCATCATTGACTATAAATACCCAACTCAGTAATTTAATAAGAAATCCATGATTCTGTGGCTAGGTAGAAAATTACATATTTATTCCAAGTTATTTATTTGCAAAGAGGAGCAATAATTAATGTCTGTGTGTGTATAATACATGTATGTATGTAAATAAATTCTTATCTCATTGGTTTTGTTTAATTTTACTAGAAAGGTTTACTGGGAAATGTAATCAATACCACAAAGGATAAGGAGTGCATATATATATATATATATATATATATATATATATATATATATATATATGTGTATGTGTGTGTGTATGTATAAATATATTTATGTATTTTATATATATATCATTATATATATATATAATATATTATATACTATATATATATACTAATGTTTCAGTTAGGTCCTGCTTGTGGTAATAATATCCAGGTTATTTAAGATGGGAATATTGTTTGAAGTATGCTCTGAACATAGGAGAATGGATTTTCAAGTGTCAGAAAAGGATCCTTTTTCCTGCTTGGTGAAGGATGCATCTGATGTTAATCTTTATTTAAAAGTCTAAAACTGGAGGTAAGGAAATGTATGATATGGGATAACATAAATCAAAGTGTCTGTATGTGATACAGGCTATTAAGAGATAAGGAAAAAATATGTCAGTCAATAGACTGGGCATGAAATGGTTCCATGGCTTTTTAAAAGCACCTACATAGCAGTCACACTGTGAAAATTCACTCAGATATTCTAACCAGATGCAAATGTTATTTGTTCCAACCAAGTAAATTTTTCAAAGAAATCTTACTGAGCAATCATTGTAAACAAGATGCCTTTGGAGATGTTGAGGAGGTGCTAAAGTGAATTTCCTGTTAGATCAGATACTGTGGAAAAAGACAATGTTAATAGAATGAGACTGGTATCGAAGCATGAATTTATTGTCCTAATATAGAAATACAATCACACTGAGAAAATGCATCAGCCTTTGGTTCACTTTGTAACACAAAGTAAGACATAATTTATTGCACAGTATCAAGAGTAATAAAATAGGTAATATATCTGTCTTTCAAGCTCTTCTCTTTTTTCTTGCTTTCTGATTTGCTTTGTATCTCTGTTTTTCCAGGTACATCCCAACATTATATAGGCAAACTGTCATTCTGTGCATGGGTCTTTCCTATTTGATGACTAGTTTATCCAGTCTTAGAGTTTACCATATTCTTATTTTAGAAATATTAATGTCAAAGCTATAAATGTATATACATATAATCCAATTGCTGATAGTGTGAAAAGAAAAACTCTAGATATTCAGTTTTWATCTTCTAGTCCTCTAAGTAAGCTTTTTTTTCCTCCTGCTTTATGGTTTATTTTACAGATAGAGACATGTGTCAGACTTACAGGTATCTCTTTCAGTAAGCTATTTCTGAAGAAACAMTGAAATAATGGTGTTCACCAAAAATCTGTGCACAGGGATTTTGTCTGGCTTATTTGGATTTTGCTGTAATTGAATGGGATCCAAACTAACTATTTGATTGGAATCCAGAAGACTCTATTGGCATCTTTCTACATTATTTTTAGCTTGGACTTTTTGGAATGTGGAGAACAATCAGTTTCATGGAGACCTTCTGAGCTTAATGATAGTGGTTATTCCTTTAGAACAAGTACCAAAATGTTACAATATACCCTAATAATTACTCATTCATCAGTGGTCAGTCTGCACCACCCATTCCTTTAGTTCTGTGYTTTCAAAGAAGGCACTGGAGAAAATCTAAACAACGCCTATCTGAGGCCTTGTACATCGCATGTGTTTGTTTCTGCAAAATCTTTTTTTTTTTTCTCATAAATTTCTCACTGATGCTTCCCAAAACTCAATTGTCTTGATTTCTAATTTGGGGGGTTAGTTATTCCCCATCATATAGTGTAGAACTTAAACTTCACCAGTGAAAAATGTGTAATCATTTTTTGTCACTTTTCAGCAAGGTAAGAACTGTAACATATTTCCTTTTACATTTGTGCTACTGTGGGCTGTAGAGACACAATTACAGTTCGATAGTGATCTTCTATTGCATATGCTTATYAATAATTATATCGTTCCACTAAAACAAATTAATTGTAGCGGTAAGAAACAAAGCAATAAAGAATAAAAATAAAAGATTGTCAGGATACATTTGATTTATTTTGCAAACAAGCAGAACAGCAAAACAAGACAATACTTACTGAAAGTTACAAACAACAATTACACCATGTTCCAATTCATCAAAATCTCAAAGTTAAAAAGAAAACTCTTCTTCTTGAAATACTTTCCCTTTCTTGTTTTGAGGACTGTAAGGATCCATTACTTTGATGCTGTCTGCTGAAAGATGAAATATTTTTGCACCCAGCAGATGGTGGTTTTTACTTTCATAAGCAGGTCACTAAGTTCTGTTTACATTTTCAAATGGACAACTGTTACCAGATGTTAAATTGATCTCTACAACTTTTAAAATATTTCTTTCTAAAAACAGAAAATTGAGAGATCTGATAACACCAACTCTGGTATCTCAACAGCAACACTATTTTAAATAGGTTAATAAATACAGCTACCACAAAACAAGACAATATTTAAAATTACCTAGATAAAGGACTTAAAATATTTATTTTCTAAAGAGTAGTAGGATATTTCCTCTAAGGTACTTAAGTTCTGAATTTTATTTCTGCCGAACAAAACTTGGACCACATAACTGAGGTCAGGCCACTCCAAATACATGGAAGAAAAAGATTAACAGACTTAATATTTCCTACTCCTTCTTCTCTAAAAGCTTGAGTTGAGACATCAGTGATTTCTTATATTTTAATTTGTTCCCATCTTTTTCACATTTACAACTCSAATAAGTAAACGTACTATGCAAAATACACTGACTGACTACATTGCAGAAAGATGGCTGTTGATCTGTCCTTCACCTGCAAATACATCTCCAGATTCAATCTGTCRGCTGACAAAAAATGGAGAATAAGAATTTATGCAAGAGTATAACTCAATAAATTTAATCTAAACTCTTTTTACTTAGGAAAAACCCCAACATGCTCAGTTTCTTTTTTATGGTCATTCAGACATAAAATAACTTGAAAAGAATGCTGATATCTCCTGCTAAAAGAAAAAAGTGGAATGAGGAAATCTGTGGATTTGCTGCAATCATRCAATTTCAAATTTTATGAAATAAACAATTAAACAGCATTATCAGCTTGTCATATGTCTGACTGGACAGACACAGTATATGAACTCCAGAAATTTCAATTATGAGCTGGAAATAAACAGAGGATTTGTGCGAAAAAAAGATTTTATAAAGGTCAGAAAATGAAAGGTCTTGGCAGTTATGATGACAAAATGAATTTAGCATAACGCTATAYATTAAGAGAAGTTAATGTATGTTTCTTCTTTCTTCCTACTGATTTAGTTAATACTGTTAACAAATCYTTCATATCTGTCTCAAACTTTTAAAATATACTGGGTTTAGCACAATTCAGGACAGTTCAAGTGGATGATTGGAGACCCTAGTAGGCAGTTGCATAGAACAGTGTGATAGCTGCTAACATGAATAACTAAATTAACAGCTGTGCATGGAAATAACAAAAATATTATATTTAGAGAAGTAGTGTAATTTGTGAAATCACTGTTCCCTCTACATATTAGGTTCAAGCAAATTACTTTAATGTAGAAAGGCTATGAAATGAAACAAACAAAAATCCAAGCAAATCACAAACAAAAGAAACTAAATGCATGAGTGAACAAACAAGAGAACCAAGTACTGAGGAAAGTTTATGGATTTGCATATTCTCACATTTAAGTTTCATATTTCATTAAATTATACTGCTGTTAAATAAGAAACTGAATTTTTGCTTTTGTCAGTGTAATTTCCTTCTCCTAAATGAATGACTGCACCTTCAGACCCTTCTATTAGGCAATTAGCTAAATTATTCATTAAAAAATAATGATTCAGACAGTCCTGTTCTCTTTGCATTAGACAAATACATTTAAGATTCTCTRCAGGGTACTGGACTTCATGAAAAATAACAAGCTAGACAATTTTCTAGTGATAATAAGGCAAAAAAGGGGTTTTATTCTTCGATGAAGGACCCTTAGATAAGCAATGCTAAAAAGAAAAATTGCAAATAAGGACAAGTAGAGCTTATTAAAATACTTTCTGGAACTGCCTAGATTTCAACTAATGTGTATTTTTTACATACTAATATTCAATGACGTAACTTGAAGACTACTGGCACAGAGAACTAATTATACTTTTAAAAAAAATACATATTTTTGCTGAAGTGGTTTAATGTACTCTTTCAATTCCTTTTATGACCACAGCAGTATCCCAGGGTCATCCAAAAATAGTTTGCTCTTTTAAAAACTTTTTATCTTTGTTGACATTGTGAGTCATATATGGTCACCTAAACCAAGGCTTTTAAATGTTTTAGTACTTTTCAAAGTACCAAAAAATCAATAGCAGGTTGAAAGGTCCCCAAAAGCCTTTTGATCATACATTAAGTAGTGCAGCAGATTTTCAATGTTAAGCCTGCCCTAATATCTGCTAAAGGACCTTCCAAAACACCTTTTTGTTTGTTTCTTATATTAATACTGACACTTAGCAAGTATGCTCAGCATGTATGTTCTGTAGTGATTATTTAGTAATAGAAATTTAAACTAAAACTCAGAAGAACTTTCTGAATTTAAGAAACAGTAGGCTGTATGCACCTTGGATATTTACTGCTGCATTTTACTGTATGATGGATGTCTTTGGTGAAATAAGTCTGGTGTCATTTTAGAGCTGCAAAACCTATTTCACAAGGGACAAAATAAAAAAGGTTGACATAGAAAGCAAGGAAGTATTTGTGTGAAAATACATAAAAACTCAATGACTTGTGAAAATAGAGTTTATATGACCATTTTTCAGAATGGAATAGCATAAAGATGCAAATTGTAATCTTGCTAATTTATAATTAGATCCTGTGTTAGCACAGCATCTCTTAGAGTCTCATCCATCACCACAAATTAGACACCACATTTAGAACAGAAACTCAAGGATCTGTGTGTCTCTTCTGACCTGAAATCTCATTCTCTGCCTCTATGACCTCCTCACAGTGGTTTAGTCATCAGCTAAATGTGAACACGACTAAGCAATGCTCTTTCAAACCCCTCAATAACTCCTCACCTTTCCCCAGACTGTTTGCAAAGCCACTGCGCTGACCCCAGGCCGTGCTTTCAGCCATCAGCACTTACTGATCCTTTCTGTGAAGCAGCTCCTCAGTGACTCTCCCTGTGTGGCTCTCCCTGTCCACTCACCCAGGCTGCACTCTCAGCCTGGCTTCATCCCAAAAACTGCAGCACCCGATTTTCTGGTACTGACAAATGGAATGAATGCTCTCCTGTCTTTCCAAACTGCTCCAGTACCCATAATTTCCTAATTGGCTTCAAATGAACCTAATCCTTCCTATCTGTTCACCAATCTGAATATTTTTTTACACTGAACATAGGTTATGATCTTTACTCTGAAAGGACAGACCCCTCAGGGCCTTGACTGAAAGGACAGATCCTTCAGGATGCTTTGTAATGACAAGCAACACATTTTAATTCAGTCTAAAATTCTTTCAAAATTTCCTTGACTTCTAGACCATACCACTCGCCAATTTACTTTGAAGAGGGGAATGAAGTAGATGACTCCATTATGCTCTTTCCAACCTAGGTGCTTTATGATTCTAAATTTTCTAACAAATATTTCTGTGTCTCCTTTCCTACTGCTATAATCAGTTATTCTTCCCTTAAATCTACTTAAACATTCAATTTTGTAACACCTACAAAAATATAGTCTGCATTGCACTGACAATTACTTACATAGCTAACCTCTACGAGGTTAGCTGACTGATCCCATGTCCTCTAGATTCTATATTTTCATACACTAACACTCAAAAAATGCTTCATTATGAACCCTGTGAAGCTCTGCTTGCAGACTGTTAGGCATGAAAGGCTGCAGTCAATAGCAAGAACTCCTGAACACCATGAGAACATAAACATTAAACAAAAATCAACTTCCAGATTTAGGATGCTCACAATCTTGAAACAATCATTATTATCTCTTGAATTTTTTTTTCTGCTCTCCTAACACAATTATTCTATTATACACTACTTATATTTTGATGAATTGATGAATTTTTGTAACTAACCCTTTTCACATAGTATTTCTCTCTATCTCAGCAACATGAACTTTTATATTTTAACACTTGTGTTCAAACAGTAATTCCCAAGGTTTTCATACTATAAACCCCAATGCAGAAAAGAAATTTGATGTGGAACTGTCATACTACATAAAAAGTGAGGTTTAATGACTGAATGCACTTTGGAAAATTATATTAGACCTTAAATTTAATTCCACAACCAAATAAATCTCTGATGCATACATGACCATCTAAAACATCCTAGACATTTTTAGTGACTCAGTTTGTGAATTTTAGGACTGAATGTCCTGATGAGATGCTTTTATTTTCCCTGGAATGATTTATCTACATACATGTAAAAATATTTAATCATGGTTTACTTCAGAGTTAAGGTAATTTTTTGACATATGCTTCTAAACAAGTAGCAATATCTGTCATTTTGTCCCAATGGGGCAGACTCTAGTTTCTAACAACCGTAAAGTTGGACTTGCAAGAGGAGACAAACACATGGCTTTGGTTTTCTTTTGGAAACCAAAATTGAAAATCCACGATAAAATTAGAAACAATTTAAATTTCACATTTTACAGTTAATACCTGAGACTTTTCATAACTAATCTGAAATATAGTATCTTTATATCATAGACCATAGATTTATTATTAAAACTTCTACATCAGTAAATTATTGACGTTACCCAGAGTCTTGAATCAATTGTGAACAAATAGAACAGTACCATCACAAAGGATTTCCAGGATGAGAGTACTGGAAGTTAGAAACAAAAAATCCCTCCTTTACATTATTGGAGGTTACCAGCCAACAAATTCAGCCTGCTTTTCACAGAAAAGCTGAATTCTATTATGTTTGGTCAGTGAAATTCTTGATGTGTTCTGTTGTATCTATAACACTAATTTCAAGATTCCTACTCAAGTCTGTTTTGTAACCAATGGGGAGCATTTTTTAAAACATCCCTGTAATTTACTAACCAACCCAAGGCACTTTGCACTTCTAAATTACTTATGTACTTTCCTACTTAAAGCATTTAGCAAAATTATATTAATYGACTTTTCACTTTAAAAAATCTATTTTCTTTCTCTTGAACAAAGTTTCTTTATTCATACAGTGGTTTTCAATCCTTTAACTAATTTTCTCTAAAGTAAAACATTTTTCATTTAAAATTATTGGAGTGGAAAATTGCACAGGTTTAAATATTTATGAAAAAATATGTAATGGCCTACGGTCTCATAAAATATGTATCATACAGCACCATATTTATTCTACCTACTTGTTAAGTTTGCTTAAAGTGCCCACCGTGATTTGTTTGGCAGAACATACTTCATTTCCCATAAAAGTCTTTTCTGTGTCTTACAGTGTTATCTATTGTTTGAACTGTGCCAAGAAAAAAGAAAGCATAGCATTTCTGGGTTTTTTTTCCTGTCCTTATTAACAGAAGTTAGCTGATAGTGGAAATATAAAACAGCTTTTTTATGAAGCCATTGAGGAAAATTGAAATCTGAAGAATACTTATTTAACAATAAATATAAATTAATATTAATTACATAAATTGTTTTTACATTTAAATGAATTTTTCCCATCAAGATATGGGAATATGGAGTGAAAGTACTAATTTTGTTTAACCATGATACTCTTTCAGATCATCTTCATTCAGTAACAAGCTTAAATAACAGAATATTTTAAAAAGCTCCTGACAAATTATTTGCTGATAATGTTTCTGTCTAGTAGATGAAAAAACTGAAATATCAGCCACATAGCTTAAAGAGTAGATCTCTTTAGGCACTTGTTTTTYGGGAATAAATAAATATTGTTTATTTCGGTACTAGCTTGTAGCCTAAGCAGGAAGTAATACAATAAGCATTAAAAAAAATAAAGATTAAAATAAAGATAAATATATTATTTTAAGACAAAGAAGTCAACAAAGTTCTTTAGAACACTTTTGAAGTCTTAAAAAAGTTAAACCTAAAAATAGTTCTAGTTCATAGCCGTTTCTGAATTTTTTCCCACATTTAAAACTAATGAGTTTGCCAATGGATTTTGAAATGTCACTCACTATCTCATATGATGTTGGAACTCTGTCACCACTTGAAAAAATGTTTTTTTTTTTCTTCAAGTAAATCTTCAGCAGAACTTTTTATCATATCAGTTTTCATTATTTTTATGTATTTACATCAAGAGAAGTACATATGAAGAGAAATACTCATCAGGCTGGACCACAAACCCTTGGATTCAAGATCCAATACTGCTGTTAAGTGCATGTTTAACTTAGTAAACAAAAGCAGTTATAGATTAGTTAGTTGTAATTTGTACAGCAGAAATACTAATTGATATGAACAGGAATACGTAGCTTCAAAAAATTCATTGTACACTTTGAATAAAGACCATAAGCAGCTCGTGAATTGTTCAGATTTTTTTACTTTCATTAAAAAAAGTTATCTCAAAGTTAATAAAATCTGTTTGCTGTTATACCACCAGAGACATTAAATTCTTGTAAAGCAACTTCTGAAATTCATATCTTCCAGAACAAATTGATCTACCTGGATATCTGACTCCAGYCATGCACCAGGATTTTCTCTTCAGACTATATCTAGAAGATTTTAAGCTGTCCCACTCCTCCAGATTTTTCAAATACCTTATAAGGCATTGCTGGYTTCTGCCCATTAACTTGATTGCTGGAGATTAAGGTTGGTTTTTTTTCAGTGTCTTCTCCCTGGCAATCCCCCAAAGCTTTCTCAAAGTTTCACTAAATCTTCAAGTGTTTTTAGACCTAAAGGATAGTCTATGGGTCCCTGGGGCTGCAGGGTCCTTATGAGGACCTTTTTAAATAAGCTTTCAAATTCTTTGGTTTCTTCCCTCAGCACTAAGGACTACAGGACACACTGCTTTGTTGTCCTATACTCCAAAACAAATATCTCTGTGTATCCAGTGGGATAAGATTAGCTCCAGCGCTCAGCAAAAAATGCTGAGTTTGATGCTTTCACACAATCCAAGGTTGCAGCAAATCTAACTTTGATAAACAAAGAGTAATAGCTTTTCTTTGTAATACCAATTATATGATGTCATTATTTTTAATTATTAAATTGGTCCATCTGATGAAACAGATTACTTTGATTATGTAGACTTCATCTGTAGAGATATAAAAATGTTAGAAAATAAAGGTACACTAGTCTTTAGGAATTTACTCACCCTTCATAGATGTTATTATGTTATCTAATGCATTAGATAGATATGTGAATGATTAAGTATGTTTTTCCCCTTTCTTATAAAAATGGCATCTCGTTTCCATTTTCTTCATATATTAAATTTTGTTTTGCTCAGATTAGGAGTAATTTTCACACTCTTTGGAACAGGTTTGATAAACAAAAATAAAGCATCATACTGGTATTAGATACTGTACTGTGAAGTAAAAAATTCCTTGCATTGCTGTGAGTCATGACACTTGTGCCATGTATCATTAAGCCATCTATTCTCATTCACTGCTACTCCAAGACATTGTGTTACACGATTATATGCTCCCACTTAAACATGTGAATGCATTTAGATTGCTTTGGGGGTCCATGGAAAAGATAAATTACTGTTCAAGATATCACAACCTTTTGAAATTATAATTTTTCTATTGCTAAGATAATAATCTTAATTGCATCTAAACTCAGAGAAATGTGCAACCTTCATTTCTTGTTCCCATAAAACTAGATTCAGGAATTTACTGAAGCACACCACTATCCCATTCCCTTCCATTCATGCAGCCAAGCAGGAGGGACAACAGGATACAATGGCCCAGGTGCAGATCACATCCTGACACACAATCAGGGCATGGTCACAATGAGTTCCAAGTTTCTCCACTTTAACCATATTCACAAAAGGCAATTTTGATGGGCATTTCACCTTTTCACCAAAATTTTGTTTGAGGATTTATCTTATTCATCTAACCTTTACTTTTCATATGATAATCCTGCCTTCTTACCCTTGGGAGACTCATCTYAGTACACCCTCAGGACTTTCACTATGGTTCACAGCACAAAGATCCACTGGAATTAATCATGAGGTGAAAAATACTTAGATCTTAACAGTAATGTCCCTATTTCAATTAAATCAGATGTCTCATTAGGATAAAAGTTTAAATTAAAATGCAAAAAAGATATATCTCAAACAGGAAAGTTAAGAAAATGTTGATGATCAATATGAACACACAAAGAAATCCATACTGTTTTCAGTTACTTCTTGAACTTAGACCTTTAAAGTATAGAAAGAGGTTTAGAAAGGAATGGCTCTGAAGCAATAAATAAGAACTCTGCATTTATCAGAGCTAAGAAATAATTGAGCTTTCTGAGACTGATGCACACAAAAGGAACATAAGTACCCTTAACTTGTCTATTAAAACTGAAATAAATCAAATTATAGCTACTTTTAAATGTCAGTTACTCTTTAAGTCTGGTTAAGCTTCAGTAGATTTGCAGGAAGAAATCATAACTAATTAATCCTAATGAAGAGTATTCCAATTAGGTAGAGTGGAATTTTATACTGAAAATCTTAAATGTCCAGTAATGTCAAAATATTCTCATTATCATCAAGCATTTCTAACTAACAATTAAATTCGAAAGGGTAATGTTAGTGAAACTGGGTAAGCACAGTTCCAAAGAAAATACAATATTTTTTAACATATTCTGGGGACAATTAAAATTAATAGAGATTTCTCCCTGTTTTCTTCTATTTAGATGTACAAAGGCAGTTGTTCTTCATTCTTGATCACCTTAGAAACGAATAAGAAAAAATAATGAGCAAATACACACAAGACAGTCAAAAAAGTCTGAAAAAAGGTAGACCAACTGATTACTGCTACTGAAAAGCCATATTCTTCTCTTCTTAAAGAGAACAACTACAAAGAGAACAGTAACAACTTCCTTGTTTTTATGCATTAGAACTTGAAGAATGCAGTAAAAATGGCTCAAAACACTCTTCCTGTAAGATGAGATACCACAACAAGCACAGATGACTAACAGGAAGATGTTAATTTCTGTCCTACAGGAGGTGAAGGGTTTGGAGTTAGCGGACCAGACAAGATTTCACTGTGAATGCTGTGGGGAAAGTGCAGATGCAACTACAGGAAAATGCCAGGCTGGGAAAGGCACATCTGGATAACCTATTCAGACACCAAAAATTCTCTCCATGGCAAACTGCTGGGAAGGAAACAGCTGCATAGACACATGCCATCTCAAGTTGTTGGAATGGCACCTACCCTGCTGGATATCAAGGACTTGTTACAAAAGTGGTACCTAGAGAAGAACACTTGAGGACTGCCAACACAGAGAAGACCAGAAGAAGGGCGGGCCAGTGGGAAGCCACAGGAACCCATGAGGTGATGACTATCTTATTTAATCTCCATCCTTCTTTCTTTCTTTCCCCCCCCACCCCCCCTCTCTTTACCTCCCTTCTATGTGAGGATATTACTGTTTAATAAAATCTGTACTATTGACTCTGGCATATGGTCTCATTTGCACCCTAGCTCAGGCAATGGCACCTTTTAATGATCAGCCCTGAGCATAATTTCTGAAGTAGGATCCTAAGAGTATTCTGGTGGATCATAACATCATCCCTCCTACCTATTTAAAAACAAACAAACAAACAAAAAAAATCCTCCAATCCTGAAAGGTTCTTCAAACCATCTTCTATCATAAGCAGAGAATTTGTATGTCCCAAAGCATGATGTTTGAGCTCAAAACAATGCACAGTAGTTGAAAAATAGGAGAAAAAAATTATGGATAGCCAGTAGGTTTTGAATTGTTATTCCATATGCGCATATTTCCTCTGCTCCCTCACAGTGATTTCTGGATCAATGTTTCTATCATCCCACCACAGAAACCATCAGCCTACAGCTGAATGGCCTTTAAATCACTAACTTTCATATTGGACTCTCGAGGTACTTTAGATTCAGTGTGGTTGATTGTTTCAACTAGAAACCATTTTGCTCTTGTGAATAGCCAAGAAGTGACATGCGGCAGAAGCAGCTAACTGCTGTACCTAAAATGTAACAYTGCAAATACACAGAGTATCAAACTTCCTAAAGTCTCTCTTCAATAATTGAGGAATAACAAAGCTGTAAAAGTTTAAAACTGTACATCTTCAGAAAATGTTAGCATCATTATATGTTATCTGCAAACACACTTTTCTTGTCACGATTCTCTGCTTACTCCTGTTTATAGGTGATAATCTGCCTTAATAATGCAGTATATGGTTGTAGCAGGATGCTCTGCCATGTAATGGGGTCAAACAACTTGAACAATGCTCTGATCTGTAGACATTTCACCTTAGTCCCTTTTACATATTAGAGTGCTTATGGTTTTACAGAAAAAACAAACAAACAAACCAACCAACCAACCAATACCCACTTCCATATTATTATATCTTTCAGAGAGTGGCTGAAAATTACTTAGATGACTGTAAAGTCATCTAAGTCTTAGTTAAGGTCAATCTGCCAATGAGACATTTGCAAAAAAAGTTAACCAGGGAAGCTCCACTGTGCAGCAATGAACAGTCACCAGAAAAATATTTGGTAGTTTCTATCTTCTCTAGTAAAAAATGTAAGTTTTCCCACATTCAGATGCTTCAACAATGGTTCACCAGCAGTGGCCTTGAGGGTGATGTGGGTAGAGAGGCAGTGGGAAGGAGGAGAAAGAGGGGTTGGAGTGACCCTGGGCCTGCCCCCAACAGTATTGGTGTACCCAGAACAGCCTGGTGGTGCACAGCTGCGCCYCCACTAGAAGCACCTGTATTCCTCGCACCTGTATTCCTCACCTGGTTGGGCAGCATCTGGAGGAGGTCATGGATGTGGGTCTAGTTGGGAGAAAACYGGAGGTTTTGGGGTACTGCCTACCRAGGACAGTGGGGTGAGTATCTGGGAACTGTAGGATATTTTGAGAGAGACAGAACCACAGGGACTCTCAAGAGGGGTTGATGAGGGGTTGTGATATTTTTAGGGAAGGCATCCCAGGGTATGGACGTACAGGGACCAGGGCTGTATTGAGGTGGGGTAAAGGGCAGCACATTTGAGGCTGGGGGGATTTTGAGGAGAACACTGAGTTAGGGTTCRGGTTGGGTTATTCCCCTCAAAGATTTCATGGTGGAGTTAGGCCAGTTGTTGTGGCAGCTCTTGCACCCTCCTGATGGCACCTTTTCTCCCTTGAACTTTCTCAATGCTACTCCTTTGTCTGTCTCCAGGCCTGATGTAATTCTCTTTCTGCCATATAACTAAAGTAAATGACTCTTCCTAGACGGCTTCTACAGTTGCTCCATTTCCTTTTCCAGCCTGCTAGCTGTTGGTTTGGCTTTGTTCAGCTGGTTTCTCACCTGTCAGAGATGTCCCCACTGACCTTTTCTTGCACTCGAAGTCATTGCTCACATGCTTTCAGCACTTGCTCATCGACACTTTCTGATGTCTGATGGCTCCCAGGGCTCWGGTGGGAAAAGGATGAATCAGAACTTGACGTTGGTGCTCAGCCTCTTACATCTTCTGCCTATTCAAAGTTAAAGAATGCAAATTTACAAAAGTTAGGAAATTAAAGCAGGAGACAGAGCCAGTGGCAGCGTTATGTATAACCAGAAGAGGACTGTCACCAACTCGACATCGGATTATAAAGGAGTATTCAACAATTCTAAATTAGCATTATTCATAGGAAAGTCTTATTTTGCATTAATGTGTGATACAATCCTAAAATGAGGACTCTAAAACCTTTGCTTTTACATACCCCCAAAGTTTTTGCTAGCCTTGATGGCTGTTAGATACAGCTCATCCAGTTCCTTGTCCCAGAGCTCATCACTTCTCCTGCTCCTGAAGAACACAGCTCCATCTGCATCCTGTTGCACCCCAGCACCATCAGATCTGCTTCATGGCCCAGTGGGAATGGCCACTACACCACTTTGCCTCACCTCACTGCTCTCCCCCAGGGGGCTGTGACAGGCAGGACTTGCCCTGTGGTGCCAGATGCCAACTGCAAAAAGAGGAGCCAAGGTCCTAAGTGCAGCAGGGCACCAGCAGCTGCCTGCAGGATTAATCACTCTCAGGAATTCCACCAGCACCACCCTGGACCCCTGGGTGTGTCTGTTGGGTATCCACACCCCCCTTAATGAACCTTTCAGGGGCAGGGCACCATTCAATGCGATTTTCTGTGTGTCACAGACCTCAGGATGTACCTTTCGGCTTCTACCCCTACCCCACTGCTTTTTTCTACTATAACGTTGGTCAAAACTTGATAAAACATAAAGCTTTCTCCCATTTAATTAAAGTTCCAGCACTGGGTTTCTGAATGAAAAGACCAGCTATGGGTTGAAGACCTTTCCTCTGCTTTCTCCCAGTGACATTTTTAAGAAGAGCAAAATCTCTTGATATCTACTGCTTATTTCCAGTTCTCTCCACACTTTTAATAATTACAAGGATCATTACATGGATTAAAGTATGTGATACATAATGTATTAAAAATGAGTAAATATTTTCTTCCCAGTAAATTGCAACTGAATACAAAGCAGAAAGGTTTTATAAACATATTAAATTGGTGTAGCTTAATTTTTCATACCCATGAGTTTTATACTGTATGTCTTGCTACAGCTTCACAGTACCTTGCATTAGCATCAATATGTCCAGAGAAGATACCAAAAATTAAGGTCTATGAAACATGATTTTAAGTGGAAGGTGCTGGCAGCAAAAACAGCCTCTAGCATATTAAAGAAAATATGGTTTTAGAGCAGGTGAGAAGGTCCTCACTTGTAAGATGCTTATAGAAGACATTAGTCTGTAGATGCTGCATCATATGCTTGGTCACACAAATAAATTACCTTTAGAATTGACAGACAATCCACACAACGTGGATTGAAGGGTTATGTKTGTGAAGATGTGACAGATCTATGATCAGTGTGTCTAGGAAGTAGGATACTGCTTCTATTTCTCCTGTTTTGGAAAGAATTGCGGCAAGAATTTTAAAAGTACAGATCATTCATCTCTGCACAAGGAATTCCCACAGCCTTCAATCAGTAAGGTATCTTTGGTTTCTTATTAAATTGAGTCTGACTGCCTCATGTTCGTAATGACAAAATAGCTGTAAAATCAATTTGGTAACATTCCTTTCTTTTCCTTAGCATAGGAAGACAGAAAAATGTATATGGCATGTAAGATATATAAGTAAAAATGGGGGGAAATGTTTCAGTAAGAAGGAGGAAATCATCTTGCATTTAGAGGGTTGTTTGGCAAAAGTCATTCACTGATAATAAATACTGGATGTTTGAAGAAGTGTTGAGTCAAGTAGAATAAGAGCAGATGTACTGCTCCAAAACCACCAGAACTCAAGAAAACAAAACATTATTGGTTTTGGGTTTTTTTGGCTCTGTTAGGAGCTGCAAGTGTTATGAAATGTCAAAATTCACACATTCCCAAAGATCCTTTGAAATATCACAGAGACAGGATAACTCTGCCTTTTTAGGGGAAATATGTACTGTTGCATTTCATTTATTTTTTATTCTACAACTGAGAGAAGACCACTGGCCTTTCCAATTGCAAGTAATAACAGCATATCTAAATGGCGTGCTCGTAGGGAGATTGAGTCAAGCCTAATGACCACAGGGGAGKGGCACAGATAAAAGCTGAAAACAATTAGTTCCTATGTAGATTGCAACAAGTTTAAAAGAACATTTCAAATGTCTAATAATGCTAATTAATTACATTTATTAATTCCAAAGTGTGCATAACATTATATTCAGAAAGAAAGATGCCTTTATTCAGAATCACTTAACTTCTGAAAGAATACACATGACCCTTCAGTACTATTATTTTAATACTTCATAATGTGCTTCTCAAAAGAAGGGTCATTACACAGGGAACAGCTAGATTTAAAAAAAATAAAAAAAAGAAAAAGTAAGTAAAAATTTTCTCTGTTCGAAAATAGTTTCTTCTACACTGGTTAAAATTTGAAAGAAAAACCCCACATAACTAATTATTAAAGTTTATTTTTAAAATCATGTTTTTACTGTGACAGATGCTCATCAACACTCATTTTGAAGATGTCACTTTGGATCAGATGGCTATTTCTGACCAGACAATTTGAAAGAAGTCCTCTWATACTTGTTGATACTTAGTTGACTTAGTCTGAGTTGACTAATACTTTAATTTTTTTATCTTCATTCTGCAGATAGTAAAATTATAGCCAATTGCTTGACTTTTAAACATAGATTACTGTTAGTTCTTAAAATGAAAACTCTCTCTTCTCAGGGTAAGATGTAAAATCACACAGATATTTCTCTTCCATTTACCTGCAGAAGATGCTAGTTTCATAATCTTTTAGTGGAGTGGAAAAAGGAACAGAGTTTCAGTGGGTCTCGGTTTTCATAAGAACACAAAAAACCCATAAATTTTGACACATGTTCTAATGATCACTCATTCTTGAATTCTTTTAAACATAAATTTCTAAAAAAGCACTCCTAAACTATAGACAGAATTGATTCAAGAACTGACATCCACCCATTGGCTCAGCTGCACACCCTCAAGCTCAACAAATCTTTTCCTCCCATCTGCTATAATATGACTAGATAGAAATGTGTGCTCAAATGATCATGTATAAAATGAACCCAAAAGGAAGAACTAGCAACAAACACACAAAAAAGGGGTCCATGTGCATCCTTAGGGTAAGAGCTTTTTCTGTCTAAATTTGTCTGAATCTGGACCACATGTTGAAAGATCAAATAAGGTTACTTTAAAGCCTCTCAAAATTAAATCTGATCAAGAATAAGGTTACCAAAACAACACAAAAAACTAAATCTCTGATGGTTCAGAACGTAACTTTTTCAGCCATAAAAATGTCTTTATCTCAGCCTGCATGGAAACAAGATGCTGGCCTATGTGTAAAAGATGCACGTCTCCAGTACATCCACTGGCCTCGATTCTCTTCCTTCATTAAATTCAGATCAAACCTGCGAACCTGTCTCTATCTGTATCTTAAGTTTGCACTTTCACGTCCTCCTATCTCCTGCACCTTTGTTTTTCCTTATCCTTCTAAATGTTTTACACATATAACTGTGTGTACATATATCGCATATATTTGGATGTGCATTTGTCCTTTTGTGTGTTCACACTTGTGCTCTCAAACACCTCATGGTCTATTCCAAAATTTGAGAGTGGTTCACATTTGATAAGAACAAAAARTAAGGCATAAGTCCCTGGTGTAAATTTCCAAATATATATTTGAAAGGATTAAGAGCTTTGTATTTTCTGATTAAATACAGAGTTATGGGAAAATACTGAAATTCTGAGATATTTTAACCAATGTAACTTGTAGTGATTTTATATTCAGCTACTCTCTCATTTTCAGTTGTGGACTCATTACAGTTTTCATGTTAGTGAAATCTAAATGAGGCCTATGTACATCTCTCCAGGCAGTCCTAATCAGTGCTTGGTCCTCACCTCTGCAGCAAGAAGACAGAAAATCACAGCTCTCTGACTTAAGTGGATCTCTTGTGGCCTACATATACTAAGGATTTATTCACGCTGTGAAGTAAGTGCATTCAATTCTTCTCTCTTCAGCAGAGAAAGCTGGAAATCYTAAAAAATCACAGCTTGAATCAGAGAGAACACTCAGATATCTTTGACTTCCTGTGAAATGGGTAAGGAAAAAAATCTAAGAGTACAAAATATCTCATAGAATGAAAATGCCCAATTTCTACCATCTCAGTTTGAACATTAAAGTTTTTCTTTAGAGATGGATGGGTAGGAGAAGTMCCTTAAGAAATGTAAGCTGCAATTTTAAATACTTTATTGCAAGACGTGATCAAATTAAAATATCAATTTTTACTTAAGCAATAACTAACCTGTGTATTTCAAAAATGAAATAGYTAGGGTAACAGGCAGCTTTCAGATTTCAGCACTACATAAAATAGAAATAGAATTAAAATTTGTCTTTTCTCTAAAAAAGAAGGAAAAAAGCCTTATTTATTAAAAAGTAAAAAATTCCAAAATCTTACAGAAGTTTTTAATACTTTTATCTTAAAAATGTCCCCAAATACTGAAAAAATAATTTTTCCAATGAAAAATAATTTTGACTGAAAAGTAAATATAAATTCTAATACTTCTGATAGTAAGAGAAATACTACTCAGTATAAAAAAAAAGTACTTTAGCTCTAGCACAATAAAAGATGATTATGAAAGGGGAAATGTATGCAAGCCATAAACAAAAACTTCCTGATACTTATATACATTATTCATAGCACTGATAGGAGTATTCAAACTAGCCTTGCTTTTTGGATGATTCAGGGAAGCAACTTTCAACCAGTTATCTCATTATTGATCAAAAAACCTTTTGTTTGGCTGAAATGCATCTTTGAAAAATGTCATCTGCCCTTGTTAACAAAAGACAGAAAATTCATTTCCTTTTGCTCTTTCTCCAGTGACTAATCTCCTCACTGCTAAAATTTATGCTCAATTTATACCTCAGATTTCGGACTCTGTAGTTTACAGCATTTTTCCCTAATAAAAAGYATTCAATAGCAAGTCACATGTCAAGTTTATTCTAATAGAACAATAACATGTGAGTCTTTAACAGAAAAAAATTATCACTTTTTAAGAAATACAAAGGTATTGGAAAGCCAAAAATCACCAACCATGTATTTTCAAAGGTCAAAATCATTGATTCCTTTGAAATGCAAAAGATAGAAGTAAGAGAGCTCAACATGTTTTACAGGAAAATTCAATTTTTACACAAAAGATCACTAATCTTCCACCAGTTCACAATGACCTTTACAAAATTATATCTCTACAGCGTGCTACAGGGCAAAGCAGCTTGCATAGGCCCTGGATGGGGACACTTCTTTTGCCCTTTCTGCCACAGTTTCAATACTGTCTGACAAAGTGTTCCATACAAATTTCTGTTTAAGAAAATCTGAGAGGAAGCCTCAAGAGAGAGCAGCTGTATGMATTGCACTGACTTCTTTTCCACGCTTTAGTTCATTGACTTTCATTTCATAAGAGATACAGATGTCACCTATCTGCACTTCTGTAAGGCCTATGACACGGTCCTCTAAATCCCATCTAGATTGGAGAGTTGTAGGTTTGATAGGTGGGCTGCTCAGTGGACAAGGAATTGGTTGGATGAGCGCATCCATAGGGCAGTGGTCAACAGCTCAGTATTCAGATTGAAACCAGTAATAAGTGRTGTCCTTCAGGGATCCATATTGCAACCAGGACAGTTTAATACATTCACCAATTACAGAGGCTGGGATTGAGAGCAGCCTCAGCAAATCTGCAGTTGACACCAAGCTGAGTGGTGCTGTTGACAGACCTGAAGGATGGGATCCAGGCTCAAGGATCTCATGAGGTTCAACAAAGCCAAGTACMAGGTGCAGTATCTGGGCCAGGGCAACCCCTGGTATTGTCACAGGCTAAGGGGGTGGACAGATCAAGAGCAGCCCTGCTGAGAAGAACTTGGAGGTGCTGGTGGGTGAAACACTGGACATGAGATGACAAAGTGCACTTGTCGCCCATTGGCCAGCCATATCCTAGGCTGTATCCAAAGCAGCATGGCCAGCAAGTCAAGGGAGGTGATTCTGCCTCTCTGCTCCACTCTGGTGTGACCCCACCTGGAGTATGCATCCAGCTCTGGGGCCCCTAATATAATGAGGAGATGGACCTCCTGGAGCCAGTCCAGGGAGCAGCCATGAACAAGACTGGAGGGCTGGATCACCTCTCCTATGAGGAAGGGCTGAGAGACCTGGGGCTGCTCATCCTGGAGAAGAGAARACTCTGAGGAGACCTTATTATGGCAGTAAGTACTATGTAGTAATATATAAGTACTACATAGTAACAAAGTACCTTTATTTCAGAACCTAGAAGCATGAAAGATGGGAGCAAACGTTTTAGCAGGGTCTGTTGAGATAGGACATGGGCTAATGGTTTTAAAATGACGGAAGTTTGACTTAGATTRGATATTAGCAAAACATTTTTTACATTAAGGGTGGCAAAATACTGGAACATGTTGCACAGAGAAGTGGTGGATGCCCAATCCCTGGAAACATTCAAGGTCAGACAGAGCTCTGAGCAATCTGATGGTTGAAGACGTCCCTGCTTATTGCAGGGGGAGTTGGGCTAGGTGACTTTGAAAGGTTCCTTCCAACTCAAACTATTGCATGATTCTATGTTTCCAAATCTTGAAAATGTACCACTTTAAGTTAGGCCTGTAGTTTAATGTCCTCAGGTGTGCCATGTTTGCTTTACAAACCCTTGATCTTTCCTATTGGCCCTGACAACTTMTTCATTTTTATCACCATCACATTTCCAGTTGTGATGGTGATAAAACACTTTTCGTTTATGTCCCACTTTAATTTCCAAAACTCATTTCTCAGAATGTATGTATTCTTGAAAAGGATACCTAAATATACCTAAATATACCTAATTTGCAGTTTAAGGTATCTATGTATTATGAATAATTCCAAATAATTTTGCAGCAATTGCCTATGAAAATTGACTCAAGAATGCAATTTCATGTCACATTTTTAAACAGCAAGTCTAATTTAAGATATTAGCTTCCCATGTCAAAATACTTGTTTCTGCTTCTCTCTTATGACACTGCTGTAAACAAATTACTAAGATTAAAAAAATGGGGCTTTTATCTAAAGTAATTGTTCCAAGTTTTTTTCTTAATATTAAACTTTTATCACCTGCTGCTGTAGTTATTAACTGCAAAGAAAATGCCAGGATAATAAATGGAATCCATATAGGCTTATGCTTTTAAATAATCCCTTTTCTATTTTATGGGTACCTCTATCTTTTGTAAACCACCTGTAACACTGATAATCAAAGGAGATACTACTTCTGCAAAGGATTCATTTCTGGCCTGACAATGATTCCTCAGCTCCTTCATAATCAAGAAAATGTCTTAATACAGTAAATAATTAGTGTTTGAATAGGCACTATAGGGAATGCTCTTTCATAACTTGTTGCTTTATCTACTAGAACTTAAAAAAAAAAAGATTACTACATGAACCTAGGGAAAACATCTGTTTTCTTATTCCACATACTACCTAACCCTTCATAGGCTTCTGTAATTTTGTATGAAAATAAACTGCAAGACAAATCAGTACTTAATATACACCTGTTAAAGACTTCATATTATACTGAGGGTTAATCTCGCCTAGTGCTACCACTTTTTAAATTACTTTGTAAGTGATTGTGAATGTAAATACAGGCTTAAGAGAAATAGGCAGGAAAGACCAATGATTTTAGAGAACTCTTTCAAAATATTTCAGCTAAGGTAAAAACCACCAAAAATCCAACCAAAACCCACACCAAAAAATTGAGAAAGACAAGGATTTCCACAACTTCCCAAAACTTATAATTAAGGTTGCTTAAATGTATATTACTCAAGATAATCACACACACACAAATAATCAAGAAAACAAGTCATTTACATCACTCCTGTTTTTGTTCCTTCCCTGCCTCATTATGTAAAATGCTCTGCCATGGATGTTCTATAATTACTTTTCAGCTCTGAAAGTAATCCTAGCATTCATTTAAAAGGCATAATCAAACATAGTGTTTAATCTGTGATCCAGATTAGGATCAAATTTTTGCTGATTCACTAATTTTATATGATGTAGTATGAAGCCAAATTACTCACTTGGAGACCACCTGTGGAGAACCTAACACATTACCAAGAAATTCTTTGCCAATGGAGAATACATTAAGGAGCATGGAGATTAATGACAGAATTTATCATGGTATTTGGCATAAGGAAATAAATGTAAATAAGATTGGCATGATGTTAATATTTTTTAATTGAATATTTTTAATTGTAATTTCCTGTATTGATAGATATCACATCAAAACAATTTTTGTAGAAAGTCAGATAAGTGGGAATAGTAGTGAAGAAGATTTGGTTTGKTTTTTTCTTCTCTAACCTGTTGTCCTCTCTCTGTGTTTTCTTTCCTGTTTTTCTCAATGTTTTCTGATTATCCTTAAAATTAGTGCCCATTTTTCCACCTTTGATTACTTATTCCATCATTGCAATTGGACTACTTATTTACAATCTAAATGTTAATTAAGTGATTTTGGTCCTATCTTGGCTACTTTCCTTAGCCACCAACTAATAAAAAGTAGAGCCAGGGGGTTTTTGGGTTTATTATTATATTAATACATTAACATTATATGAATATGTACTATATTATCATTACATTTTTCTTTAAATCCTTCATTCTGTCTATGGCTTCTTGTGCATTGGAATCAGTGAATTGAGTTGTGGAGTTCTTAGTCCCACTAGCTGTTAACACATATTAAAGACCATATAGAAATAGGCTACCCCTGCCCCTAAGGGTAGCAGGGCACATTTGATTAATTCCACTCTACTTTAGAAAGCATTCCTAAAGTCCATTTTCATGTGATGTGTCAATCACAGAGCATTTCTACAGTCATTGCTTAATTAAGGAGGGCACTTCTACATTCAGTGTGAGAGTATGAAAGATTTATTTAGGGGATCTAATCACTCTTGGAGTTTAATGCTGACTCAACTGATGGATTTACAGCCTACAAATTTCAATGAAAATTTAAGGTCTTTATGCTTCCTGCCACCATAAAACACTGCAGTAAATTCTATGTCCTGTTGCAGCTCATACGCAGAGTTCTCAAGTGAATTTACAAAAGTAAAGGGGCAGAACAGAGCCATTCTCTTTACAGTCTGTATTTCTCAGCTCCTTGTTGCCGAGGTCTGTTTCGGGGGATGATATAAGGAAGTGCCCAAATGCAAGATTTCCAATGGGAACAGCACATACAGGGAGCTTGCTTACTGTCCCTTACTACTGAGAGAGCCAAAGAAATCCAAGTAATTAGTGGAAATTTAGGGAAAAAGAAGTCATAGAATTACAGAATGGTTTGGTTTGGCAGGGGCCTTAAAGAGTGTCTAGTTCCAAGCCCTATGCCACAGGCAGGGACACCTCTCACCAGACCAGATTGCCCARAACTCAATCAAACCTGGCCTTAAACATTGCGAGGGATGGGCAGTGGGCAGCATCTTCCACTGTCTCCACACCCTTACAGTAAACAATTTCTTCCTAACATCTAAACCTAGACCTACCCTCTTTCAGTCTCAAGACATACCCCCATTCTGTCCCTGCAGTTCCTTGAGTCCCTCTTTGGCTGCCTTATAGGAAGATTCTGGAAGGCTGCTACAAGGTCTCCTCACATAACACTAGGAGGTGTGGTTTGTTTACACWTATTTAAGTTTCTCTATGACAAAGAGTTTCAGGAAATCAGAARCCAACCTTCCACATGCACAAACATACACATATACTCACAAATACCAGTGAAATAAAAAAAACTCCATGTGAACAGAAATATCTACAAAGAAGAATATYGATTCAAGTATCAGAAAAATACGATTGTCTTGGAAAGAATGACTCAGACAATAAATACACTTATTTAGTGTGTTTTGCATCAAGGAATACCAGACTAAAACATAATAAAAAACAGGTAAGTGCCCATACATTGTGATGATAGGCAAACTCACCAAACATCCTTATGAGGTAGTACTTGTACTTTTAAAATATGTGTCTGAACAGCACAGCTTAAACCAAAATTTAAGCCATTGCAAATGTTAAATTGTAATTCTGAGAACAAGTTTCAAACGTGGCCTGCACAGTTCAGTACAAAAGACAAAAATTCTGCTAGCTTATGGGAATATTATACATTGATTGGATTCTCAATCCCTTGTAAATAACACTGACTTGCAGATATTCTTTGAAAATATACGGCTTTTTATATTTGGAGGAAGGGGCATAGTAATTTTTTACAGTTTAATCTAAATAGAGATGCATTCTTAGCTGCATCAAATTTAATACCCATCAAAGAAACGCTATTTTTGAAAAGACATGAGCTACCATTCTAGTAGTATGTAGTATCTAGTGATAAAGCAAGACATATTACTTGTAAGGAATGCACATAAAACTAAGAAATGTGCATAGAAATTTGTGCTTGTCATTTATGAACCAGCCGTGATTTGCATTTTTAACACACTAAAGTCCCTCTAGAATTCTGCCTTTTTTCTTCTATTTCACTCACACTGCAGTGCTGTTTTCAAGTACTGCTGTACTGGAGATAATTCAAGATAGAAATTTATAACCCTTAACTCKATCCTTTGCTTGACAGAGTACTTGCATGAATCTTGTGTTGAATAATTACAAAACTTTTAAGTTGACTCCAATGCAGTCTGATACTTTTAGCAAAGTATCAGTAGACTTCATTTGTTTCTGGCCCACAGAGGCATCCACCTCAAGGCACTGCCTCAGGCTTTTGGGTTTCTTAAGTCTACTTACTTTCTTGAGATTGTTTGTGCTGCTTTTTGCTTCTCACTAAATAAACCTACTTTAACATTTCAGCACCCTAGAGCAGCCCTGTGTTCTAAATTCAGCAAGTGTCTTTCTAGAAAGATAATTTATAGAAAAAAAATACTATAGTATTGACACATCTATTGCTATATGCATTACAATCATCAGTTATGTGCTCCTCACAAATCCTGTAAATAGATTTGKTTTACAAATTCTGTTTTAATTTATTCAATTAAAGAGATAAAATGCTGTGGAGGCAGAGAGGATTTCTTCAGCAAACGCAATGGTTTCACACAGGGGCTCTGCTAGTACAGAGTAGCAGAGGTCTGCAGAGTCATACACAGCAATCTGCAGATGAAGAGCGGTTTATTTTAGTGCTACAGGCTTCTAGAAACTGTTACCACCTCTGAAGTTGATGTCAATTCATTTTCCACATTAGCTGCAGTGCAGCAGCAGCACCTACTTACAGGTGTAACTGGCAAGCACAATATCAGGCATTGTTTCTGTTTTCAAGAATTTAGCAGCTGAAATTAATGCAATATTCATTTATGGCTCCAAACTCTTCTGAAAAGTAACACTTTTTTTCTGTATTTCAAATTCCTACTATATATTTGATACTTTCTAGTTGAAGCTTTGGCAGTGAAATCAAAGGTGGGTTTTTTTGTTTTCTTAAATACATAATAAATTAAATTCTCACAAGCTATGTTTGGTAGGACAAAGAAACAAAAGATAGATGGATTTGCTGTCAAAATTCAAGAAGTTCCCCATGYCTTGCTTTTAAAATAGTCCTTTTTGTCTTTTATTTTAAATTAATGCAGTCCCTAAATGCTAGCTGTTTCGCCCGAGTTCTTAGATAGCTCCCCTAATGCAGAATTTTTCCAATAGTTAGTAATCCTTATTTTTTCTCCTAATTTGTGAGGAATTTTCCATCATAAACAGTGAAATCYATTGAAAAGATATGTTTAAACACGTTAGGAATATGATGCAAAGTTGTTTCACCTACAACAAGTTGAATCACTTTTTTCTTGTACCACTTCAACCCTCTAGCACATCCCTAGATGTGTTTCCAGTCCTTAAGCTAAATTCTCAACAATACTAAAAATTGGAGCACAAAATTTGGCTTTAAGCAAGTGCTACTAAATATAAAGCTTACTGCTCTAATTTCAGAATATGTTCTTGCCTAGAGAGCTTTAAAAAATCCATTGGGTTTTTTTTTTCCACTTTTCTAGTAGCTTAACACCTTAATGCTATTCTAATTAACTAGGATATTACATGCACAGAATGACAATGCAATTGGCACTTGGGAAACTAATGAGGAATATTAACTCAGCTGTTATGACGGTACAGAAGGCAAAAGCTCCAGTTCACCATATGCATTCCCTGTTCTACTCACAAAGCACAGAAAAACTATTGCCTGTACTACATTGTAAGAATACCTCCACAGGTGTGTATTTGTTGACTAAACTTCTGTTAATCCCAGAGCATATTCAAGGGCTTTCTGGTCCCAGATAAACAAACTTAGGAAAACAAAACTTTAAATCTGAGTGTTTTAAAGCCTTTGACTCCTGCCTGGGGCTGCCTCCCTTCACTGACATGCATCCATGACCAGTAYAATTAAAGACAGCACTAAAATACCTTGAGACAAGTCAAAATCATCTTTAGATGTTCCAGGAAAAGCACAGGRTCAGTTCTTCATTATGTGCTTTTCCATCCTGTCACAGGAGCTCTAGATCATACTATCAACTATTGAAATTCTAGGCTGTCTTCACTGCCAGAATCACAATCTGCATTGCCCTTTCAATGGCAAGCAGAAGTAGAAGACAAACTTGAAAATTTGGTGCAGCTGTTTTGCTTTATCTCAGCTCACTGTCCTCTCTGCTGGACTTATCTCCAGAATGAGCCTCAAGATAAGCATGTCTTTGTTCTTTTTAATTATCACCGCTGTATGCCAGGATTGAAGCAACCCAACCATTAGYACCAGTTTTCTTGGCACCCATTGGAATGTCATTGCAAATATTCCTGTCCAGGCCTTTCAAGAGTAGTTGACAGACAAAGTATTTACATCCTTGTCCTGACAGTACACAGTGAGAAGTGTGAGGCACATAGTGACAGCCTGGAAAATACAGTTCTTCCTGGTTGAGAATAGGTGGTTAGAAAATCCTCTCATCTAGCACATTCGCCACACTTTGTTGAACAAACCACTGCATGTGTGGCAAGACAGGTATTACTYTTTTTTAGAGAACCAATAGATCAAAACAACATTTCAGTGGTTGCAGAGACTACGCATAAAAAGAGGAATCTATATCCAATAACTAGATTTATTTTCCACACTAAAACCTAGGCTCGCTATTCCCATTCTTGCTTCTGCTCTACTAAAAGTCAGGGTGAGATCTYTCAGAATGGCAATAACTTATTTGTGAGGTCCCTCTTTATGTATATTTTATATTCTGTCTGACTTACTTCACATCCCATTTTTCTATCAGACTGGAGAAAAAGGATGACTCCTTATCATGTTGATGTAAATCTATAAAAAGTCTGTCATTTATGAGGATTAGCAAAGTCCTTTTTTGAGGTGTCTTCAACATTTAGAATAATCAAAACACTCTACAGATATGCTCTGTAAAGGCATTCAGAAGAGCTGAGTATATGCAGACAAGTATTTAATTTAAAGATAAATATTCTGGCTAATGTAGGCAATGTCTATGAGACTGACAGAGTGAGTTCTGCTTCATTTTCCTGTTAGGGTAGATGATACTGAAAAGAAGGTCTCTTCCATCATAATATGGTGGGGATGAAAGGTAGAGCAGGGAAGAGAAAGACACAAGGAGGAACTGGAATCAATGGACCAATATGTGATAACAGAAAGGCTATGTGCTAGGTCAAATTTCCACAGATACTCTGCACTATGGGCACACATAAGAAAGAACAGTCCCATAGTGTCTCCATAAATTATGAGATATTTGCAGTGCAGTCCTCTGGGTATCATTGATATTTTACTTCCTTCTATTTAAAACATGTAGTTTTAATGAAAATTAAAGTTCTAGGAATCAAAAGCAAATATTCTGCCTCATTGCTATAGATATATATATAATGTATTAACTTAGACTTTTAACAAAAGAAAAACAAAAACAAAAAAATCCCTTTTACATTTAAAACTCTATAAACAGTATTAGATTACTGATTCACTGTGTGATATACTGTGTTTGAACTATATCCAGGTTCAACAGGCATATACTAATTTAGATTGTATAAATTTTATATTAATTGATGATTAATTAATCTGAAAGTTTTCTATACATAAAGAATTTGTGTAATAGTTAAGTTGATCTTGTTCTCATGGGAAGTCTGTTTTCCCTGGTAAATGCCTCCTACATAATTCCCTCTCATTGCACCTTCCYTCAGTAAATGTCTGTAAAAGGCTGCTAGATTATTCTGAAAAATTAATTATTCTTAATGCAGCCTTCAGGCCTATTATTCAAAGAAATCTCTAAAATTTTTAGATGTGATGCTTATTTAGAAGATCCAAGGGCTCTCTGCACATGTATGCTAATTTATAAAATATTGGGATTCGTAACAATGATCACATATCTTTGGAAAAAACAGATAAGTAACCAGTCCAGCCTGAATTTGCTCACTTGTATATTGTGTGAACAAGACTAAAATTTTTAAATTTATTTTTTTTTTTAGCAAATGCTTCAGCAGTAACACATTCATGCATTAGTRTAAGTCCTTTCTGCCTCCTCTCACTCTTCTGTACAGAACAGAGAAACCAGGCAGGAAGRTGTAAGGAACTCTGGGAGGCAGAGCTCTGAGGAATGGACATATTAACTATTGAGAGCCTACTCCTCACTGGAACCAAAATTTCATGGCAATTGGAAAGATGCAATAAACACTCCTTCCTCTTCCTCTATTCTTCCACCCTCCCCCTTGTCTCTTGCTCCCCCAACAAGGCTACAGCAGATACATTGCTCAATTTTAATGGAATCTCTCTCTTTCAGGATATCATGTCCTCAGGTCACAGAGCAGATTTTACAGTTGTTTCCTCTTGTGTCCTTGTTTCTGCTGGCAAGGTGAGTCTCAAAGGTTCAAGTGTGTGATGAATACCAAAAACCTGACTTGAACTGTGGGAACTTGCAGAAACAGTGGCTAGCAACACGCTATACCCAAATGATCAAATTCTGAAGTAATTAGTACTCCAGCTTTTAAAATCACAGTCAACACCAACCTTTTGTTTCAAAATCCACTCCTCTGTGTTTTGTTAATCTGTATATCCTAGTTATTTGCATACTAGTACTACATAACTTCATTTGGATAGTCTCACAAGCTAATAGCTTCTGACTCACATTAATAGGTTCCAAACTGTGGTTTAGTGCTGTCCAAAACCTTCTAAATCATAATGTAACTTATGTAGAAATTTTTAATCATCAATTACTGAYAAAAATGTGGCTTAATATGTGCTGCAGTATTACCTCTACTTCCAGTAGAAATAAAGAGGGGAAAAWAAAACCAAAGGACCTCCCTCACACCATTGTTTTTTTAAAAAAATTCTTTTAAGGAAGCAGAGGAAAGGAAACTATAGAACTAAATTAGAATGACATCATTTGACCTTTCAGAAAAAAGGCATTTGCTGTATTAAAAAGAAAAGAAAAGAAAATGATGAGCTACTACTGACATTTATAGAACTAGAAACAATAGCTCTCTAAGCTTCTGATAAGCTCATTTTTTTACTCACATGTCAGGGTAAATGATTGTTTAAAGAACCAAATACAGCATCAAAGTAATAAGTTGTCCARCTTATGATGAATTAGAATCTTTCTTCTTCACCATCGCCTTTAAAATTTTCAAAATATCCTTAAGCTACAGGCAGACCCTGAGCCTTTTGGAACTAATTCAAAGGTCATTTTAGCTACATACTCTATCATGCAGATTACTGCTCTAACCAGGGGATAGGACTCATTTTAATCCAAAAGTGAAGTACATGTWATGAGACGTGGCCATGGGGCCTGCACACTGAAAAAGAGTTTACACATGCTCAGTCAGAAACTGATGTATTTGCCTACTCAAGAAAAATGAGGGGGAGAAAGCCACCCCTGATTTCAAATTAAAACAGACAGGGATTAATAATTTCTATTGGTGTTCTACCATACATTCTGGAATATTCTAAACGCTTACTTTTAACCAGAATTTCTTTTCTTCTGAAGATCTAATCTTTATCRAGCATACCAGTCTAAGGAGTAAGACTAAAAAAAAGGCAAGTAGGAAAATCTGTGTTACATACATGAAAAAAAAAKTGTAAAATATTTCACTCTACAGGAAGTGAACAATGCTGACATTTAAGCCAATAAAGGGAGATTTCATTTGTCAACTTTAAAGGAACTAGAGATTAGGACCATGAAATAAAGCTTTTTTATTTTTTTGCTTTTGACATATTAAGATAATAACAATTATTTTAATTAAAATTTAGGAAGAAATTGTTTCGTCAAAGCCTTCCTTTCAGCATGATATTTGACACTTCAAACAGTGACAACAATAACAGGCGCAGCAACATAATTCAAGACTGGTSCTCAGACCAACCTTGTCTGAGTACCAGTAACAAGTCACTTGTACCAAATAAAGAATCATGATAGGCTGTGTTTTGGGGAATAAAACAGTGCCTTGCAGTGATACCCAAGCAAGTTCTGCTCTCATAAGCAGCAAGCATCTCAGAACGACACTCCTCACAGGCTAATCAGAAGCCCTGTGTTGCGGCTCACCCCCAGCCAGCAGMCAAGCCCCGTGCAGTCACTCCCTCACCAGAGGGATCAGAGAGAGATCGGGAACAGTACAAGCCAGAGAACTCGTGGGCTGAGATAAACATCATTTAACAGGGAAGTAAAAACCTGCATACACAAGCAAAACAGAACAAAGAATTAATTCCCTGCTTCCATGGGCAGGCAGGYGTTCAGCCATTCCCAGGAGAGCAGGGGCCCATCACAAATAATGGTTACTTGGGCAGACAAAAGCCATTGCTCTACATTTGCCCCCTTCCTCCTTCCACTTTATGTACTGAGCATCATTCCAGGGTCTGGAATATCCCTGTGCTCAGTTTGGGTCACCTGTCCCGGCTGTGTCTCCTCCCAACCTCCCATGCACTCCCACTCTCCTCCCCAGCATGGCATGAGAAGCAGAAAAGGCCATGGCTCTGTGAAAGCCTTGCCCAGCAGTAAGAGAAATATCTCCACATTATAAACCCTGTGTTCAGTACAAATCCAGAACACAGCCCCTATCAGTCACTGGGAAGMAAGTTAGCTTCACCCCAGCTGAAACCAGTATACTCTGTTGTAACAGTTAGCTTGTTTTCAGGCACTAATGAGYATTACATTAATTGTATTATATTGACACTAGCCTGTTCAGACATTGCAGTGCTCAGAGCTGCAAGTTCAAAAGCAACAAGTYCAAAACAAATTTCGTTTGATGTGAAAAAAGCATTCACTAGGACCAAGAATGTTTGTGTCTCTTTTGGTGCATGAAGGAGAATATGTTCAGCAACAACGACAGATATTTAGTTTCCCATGGATCAAACAAGATAGCACAACAGCTTTGACATTAGGGAAAGGTAAACTGCATTTAAATAATCCCAAAACAGAGGGAACTGTTTTGCACTCYGAACTTTGCAATCTGCTATGCTTTTTTCTAAATAATTAGATTTACATGGGCATCCCTTCTTCCTGGTCTCTTCAGCTCACCACTCTGTAATTCAGGTCTGAGAATCAAGGTGAGATACTCAGATCTACAGAATSAGTGGCGCTTAAGGACCCTGTCTATTCAGAAGTTTCCACACAGTTCTTCAGGTGTTTTGTGTGCAATAAAAATGTATGACTAAGAATTGCATGGCCAGAAGGTATGTAAATATTCAGCACTACTATTAGTCCAGTTCAATATCCTTTTTCAGGAGAGTGCTCCTGAAAAAGGACATTGAACTGGACTAATGCCGCTGAAAAAAACATCCTGCTAAAATGAGTGGGTTTTGTCACTGATTCAAACAACAATGTTCTGTCTGTGTCTCCTAAACCTCTCTTAATTCTCAGAACAAAATAATTTTTGCACAGTATTTGATTTGGTGCACCTTAGACTAGCTAATTCAAGACATTTTTTTTGTTTCCTTTTCTCAAYGTAAAGGGCTCCCTGCAGGTTAAACCAAGAAAGTATGGTTGTCACCAGGCATGCAATGTTTTAATGTAAAATGCCATCTATCAGCTTGGAAAAACATTTAGCTTTTCATAATTTTTAAAATTTTTCTRAAGGATAAGTCTGGTATTTACAAATAAGGTGACGAATCTCAAAAATAGYAATGCACATCAGAATTTGTGTTTGCATTTTCAGTATAGTTCTACATTAATTAAAYACACAAGGCATTTTTTGTTATTATAATTGAGATGGGTGGCAAGTTCTGCAGCTGAAATGTTAAACAATATGAGCTATTCATATAACACAAACAAACACCATGCAGATCTATTAAAAATACACTTTCCTCTATACTTCACATATCCTTGATGTTATAAGCTGAAATGCGTATTCAGGGTTTATTTACAAGCTTATATAGTATTGTCAGTACTTATTTACAACCAGCAATAACTTTTTCCCTCTATTTGCTGTAGTTCAAGTTTGCATGGGAAAAAACCACTTAAGGCCATGCCTAACTAAATGCTACTGCTCATTCCTGTCAGGATAAGCACAATTACAAGTTGCATCTTGTAATTCCAAAAGAGTCTGATGCTCTTCTCTCTTCATTTGACATTCTGCATAAATAAGGATCTGATCATACTGCTTTCCAGTCAAGACACACAAAGACTATCATTAAAACTAACATTAATACAATTTCCTTAAAAAACAGCTGGAATCCCACTCTTAGTATCTTGAGTGGGAAGGTTTGTTGTGTCTTATTAGTGTGCTGTACCTGTACAACAAAACGGACAGCATCCAGCCTTCAGGGATTTATTGATGTCAGGATCAATAAAAATATAAACACATTTAGCTACAAATTTACTGATATAAAAACACCTYATGAGTAAAACGTACAGGATCAGACAAAGTTACAAAAATCTACAACCACAAAATTCTACAGGGCAGAAAGCAGAGCTCTCTCCATACCCAGCTCATCATAAAAAACAATGAAAAAATGCACACATTCCATTAAAATAAGTGGGTAGACCAATTAAACCTCTTAATACTGAAATTATTACTGATGCACTTTATTGAAATAGATTACTGATATTTGTGCCTAGGCATAAAATTATTTTAAATATTTTTATGTAAACTATTTGTGCTACAACAGTTAAATAAATAGCGATAAATAGAATCTCCAAAAAGGTTAGTCTAATACATAAAACTGTTTCTCCAGCCATTGTTGAAGGATATGGAACTCAAAATTTCAGACTAGCCACAGTTTCTAGAAGTTCACCCTTTAAATGGCAATCTGCAAAGAAACTTAAATCTTTGAGAATTTTTTCTTAGCATATTCAAAAGGAAAATTATTTGTGTTTGAAATTTATTTTACCCACATAAATAATGTGCAAGATATATTCAACTTGATTTTCCTTACTATAATAGAGCAGGGAGCTTGTGAAAATCCAGTCRAAATTCTAAAGAGTTGCAGAGAGACCTTAAGAAAGACAAGCAAGATGAATGTCCCAAACTGCAATGACATGTTTAGATTTAACTCAAGGACAATAAATGTGATTTACACTGTTTTCATCAAGCTTGCATTCATCCTGTGATAATTTGTATCAGCTACAGTAAGATTAATCACCTTGAAAGCTTGTTTACCTTCTCTATTTTATGTAAAAATGTCAGCTTATTGGTRCTTCTTAGTGAAACAGTATATTTATCCATATATTATATTTTGTTTTATCAGTAGATAAATCAATATTTTGCAGTTTTAGAGGGATGCTGCTTCTCAGATTGCAATCCTAGGAGGCAGTTTAAAACCAACACACTATGATGTGAAAGTCTTGGGCATCCTGAATATCAATTGCTGAAAATCCTGATATTCTGTGAAATTTTCTTTGCTATAAACACTAATTTTGCACTAATGAGCACGTGTCTGTTTCTCTCACTGAAGTATAAATGACAGGGGGAAAACAGAATAAACAGAAAGGAGAAACACAGCAATTACATTTTAAAAAGAAGTATTTAAACACAGTTATATTATACAAAAAAGAAATACTAATTACATCATCACTGACGAAAGAGAAAAGAAAATTTAGCAATGCAAAAAGGATGGTCATTCATCATGAAATTTAAGGAAACGGACCAAACTTGTTTATGTGTCCCCAACAGCTTCATCTGCATAGCCAAAACTGGAAGGGGGTGAAGGTTGACTGTATGCTTCACCCATTTTCTCCAGTAATATGGTAACTCCCAGGGAGACTTCTAGTTAAGCTATAGCTCCATATTAATCTTGAATAACTACCTCACTTAGGCCCAAGGGAAAATCCTCACAAGAATATTCAAAGTTTATTCATGTCTACTAAAGGCACAAGACTGATGGTTAAGAGGTAGGTTACTGGTAGCAGCATTAGCTTTTAAAGAAAAATAGCAAATCTGGACTCTTCTAGCTTCCTTCTCTAACTCCTTACTTCAAGATGGATTAAAGAGAGAAAATAGGCCAYGAAAGCAAGAATCTTTGAAGCATTCCATTTAGTCTAAAAAATGGCAGCATTAAAAATATGGATGAGCCTGGTTCTGCAAATGTAGCAACAGTTCTGGAAGGTTTTAATCTCCTTCCTTACTGCCAAAAGGCAGAAAGCGTGCATCTTCACCCTCTCTGTACAGATTTGTATTTCAGACAAAAAAGAAACATCAAGTGATTTGATTAATTAACCAGTGAAGTCAGACTCACAAATGGTAATCCCAGTAAATTTACAAAATTAATCTGCACTGCTGGAGAAATTAATGAGTTTTTATTATTTAGTTAATTTAATGTTGTTGTATTTCAGAAAATTTCCAGATGGTGAGAAGTGGGAGTATAGTTATTGAACAAATTATTCATGTCTGCCTAGCTACAGCATATGTCGACAGTCCTTGGATAAAATACTTAGAAGCCTAACATTAAGAAACGCTGCTGAAATATTCTTATAGGAGGTCAGCGTAGTTCTTTGTTCCCTAAAAAACCCCAAACCTCAACAATCTTGTTATTATTCAATCTGTAGGCATGTTTTTCTTTTTTTTTTTTTTTGCTGGAGGATTGTTAGGAACTTGAGAGACACTGTTTTTCTTATTGTCTGATTTTCAGGCAAAATATTTTTTTCTTTTCTTTAAAGTATTATTCTGAATCATATTAGATACAGCTGGAAAGAAACAAGTGCTTTTCTTTAACGCAGAATCCAGACTTTGAAAACAAATACACAAATATATATGACAAACAAAATGAAAACAAGTATGCATATATGCATCATTTATTTAGTCATGCTGTTCAAAGGCTAAATTGCTTCTCACACTTCTACCCCAGAACTAAAACATTTAATTCTTGTTTCTTTCCATTTTTTCTGTATTACTCTCTTATATCTATTTCAAATCACAGAATATTCTGAGTTGGAAGGAACTCACAAGAATCAAGTCCAGCACTAGTCAGTGGTTTATATGGGGATCAAACTCACAATATTATCATTTTAACATCATCCTTTAACCAAATGAGCTAATTTTTTATGTCTGTTATGAAGTTAAGCAGTTACTATTAGTTAGGCTATTCCTACAGTGGAGTGTTAGAATCTCTGCTAAGGTTCTCCATCATAAAGGAGTT
Organism: Cardinalis cardinalis; assembly: GCA_014549065.1. Lineage (NCBI taxonomy): Eukaryota > Metazoa > Chordata > Aves > Passeriformes > Cardinalidae > Cardinalis > Cardinalis cardinalis. The sequence goes on along the minus strand of JACDOX010000088.1, from coordinate 29,582 downwards.
AATTGATCACTGCATGACTGGTCTACTAAGGACTGTTAATCATTACTTTGATAGCACAGAGGAAATCATGAGCTTTGCAGAAGGTTTTTATCTGGTGGTTTTTTCCTGAAAAAAATAATAAAAGCAATGATTTCCAATACTACTTTTAAATTTAAACATGTATTTTTAGTTTTCTTAGCAATGCTATGCCAGCCAATAGGTAGCATTCATTGACAAGTTAATAAGCAGAAAATGTGTTCCTCTTTGCCATTGGAATGGAATTGGACATTAAAATAAGGAAGAGGAGCCTTCATCCTTCACCTATTACCTAGCAGCTAACCAGTCTCCAGACTGAATTTCCAGTTTGAATCTTAGTATGGTAGAATACCACACTGATACTGGAAATTATTTCAGGGACATCTGTAGATTAGAAGAGAAAGGACTGAATATGCACCAGAAAAAAAAGGGAAGAGAAAAAGTATAGGGCAGGAAAGTGTAGGTGTCATTTCCCTGCACTAGTTTCTGTAGGGTGAATGCCTTTGAAAGCAAACAGTTCTGTTGTGGTGCATGGATGAAGCATTAGGAGAAAATGAAAATATTTTCAAAGATGAGAGACTTGGAGCAAATTAATCTTTATTTTTCCTGAGTGAGGACTAATAACATATGACTGCAAAAGTCTAGATGTCAAACTGTTCTGAGCACCATTTGACGCCCTAGAATGCTCATTGCCATTTCAGTGATAGATCTGGCTTCAGTTCCTGGAAATTCTGAAGACAGTTTTGCATACAGCTTACATTACCTATCAGATCTGGATACAAAACAGCTACAGGAATTGCAGTGCTAGGCAGCACATCTTAGGTAGGGAATATAGATGAAAAAGCATTCAAATTCTCAGGTTCTATATTCTTTCTTCAGATCTGTTGAGATATTCTCCTTACAAATGTATTTTGATGAATGCTTAAGAATCAGATGCTTTTTAAAAATGCCTGTTTTCTACAGCACAGATGAAAACAGACAGGGAGGTTACTATGCTGAATTTGTACCAGTGACAGGTCCTCTCATGCCACAAAATTTTCCTGAAGCAGAGGAGGTTACCTGCTGTACAGAAATAGCATGAGACATAGGATAGAAAGAGAAATAGTTTTAAAAATTAAAATAATGTTATGAAGTTCAAAGCCTACTTTCTCTTGTTCATGTCAATCATTCTTATATTTGCTGAGTTCTGCTTCTGATTCTCCAGTTCTGACATGTCCTCTTCAATGTTAAATTTTTTGTTTCTGCTTAAACTATCTTTATCACACTTCTCCCAAAAAGTGGTTTTTTTTTTAAATGTGTTTATGTAACAAAAGCCAAATTTTCAGGGCCAAAGTTATGAAATTTCTTCATAGCCATCACTAACACACAAATCAGTTAGACTTGTAACTGCAGGGCTTTGCATGACTGGACCCAGATATCTTAAAGCTCTTAAAATTGCATGCTTTATAGGCTCACCAAGATATGGATATGATGAATCATTTCTCTGTTGCAAAAATTACTTTAAAATATACCATTCACAAAATATTCAGTTATAGAGCAAAAATGCCTAAATGGGCTGATAATAAAAGTGTGTGTGTAAGTTGTCCAAGATGCTCAAAAGATTTGGTATTTTTGATGTAGAATTAACATTTCAACAGAACAATTAAAAGACACGTTCAGCTGTTTCTTTTTGTTGTCATTTTAAACCAACTTTGTTGTCATGCTACTATTATAGGATTTTAGCAGGTATTGAGGCACTGATCTAACTCTGCAACTTTCAGAAGAATTTCATCATTACACTTCTCTTCCTCCAAATATCATTCGAAATTCCAGATGCTGGAAAGGCAGTAAAGATGATGAAATAATATTAAAATTTTATTTTCTTCCTTTTACATCAGTCAGAATATCAATTAACATCTGGTGAACTATGAAACAAAAATTTAATATTCTTTCAAAAGTACAATTCATAGTACCATTTTGAATTCTACTGGCAAAACATAGGTTCTGGAAACAGTTGTCCAACAAAACTGTCCCTCACACTGTTTATAGTCTTACTGTTTATAGTCTTACTTATTACGTAGTTTGCAGTACGACTTCATAACTGAATTCAAGAGTTTTTATTTCACTTTTGCTACAGATCTTATGGAAATTTCCTCAAAAATTTGCAGCGTATTGCTTTCAATAGACTGCCTGTTTCAAAGTATGGGATTGTAACTCTAATTTTGACTACCAACAGGAAAGAAAAGCAGAGGGCTATACTTTTTTTCTTTCTGAGTTTGACAGATTTAGCCTGAAACAGAAAATTAAGGATTAATTCATGTTGAAATTAAAATGATTGGAAAGAAAAAAAGTAAAGTACATGGAATCAGTAGAAGTCTAAGATAAATATATATAGAACTCAGAACTATTTTTTAACTTCAACAGCAATTTTCTGAATTTGAAAATTTTCTGGATTTTAGAGAATATAGCTATTGAATTTTGACCCTCTTAAAATAATTTAAAAATAATTCTAACCTGAAAAGTAATTTCAAAACATGAAAGACATCAAAAGATTTATTTAGAAACCACCAACATATTTTTACTCTTTTTAATTTTTTTCTTTTTAGTTTTGGAATCCTATCCCCAAAGTTAGTACCTGACAMTAATTCACAGACTATTGAAAAGTCGCTTAATTTTATTACTGTTGAAAATCCTGCTTCTTTAGGAATAAATCTTGATTAAAAATAAAAAAAGCTTTCATAAGTCCTAGTTAGTCTGTGAGGCATCTAGAATCTTCAGAATATTTAAATAAAAAAAAATTAAAAATCCCAAGGTAAAAAATAAAAATAAAAAATAAATCCCAAGGTAAACATTTTTCCATACTGAATTGATTTCACAAACTAAATGTATCACACATCATTTGTTCCCTGGTTCTTRGGAAATAAGCAGAGACAACTTCAATCATTAAGAATTTTTTCTGAAAAAAAATGAAACAGCAAATGGACTCACAATGCTGCACATTCTATCATAATTAATCTGCAGCACACAAGTACGCAAGGCATTCTACCAGCAAGCTGAAATATTTTTATTAGTTAATGCATCTGAGAATACAAGAACACCAGTAAGCTTTTTAAAGCTTGCTTACTACCCATTTCTGTGCCAGATTCAGTGGAATCTTAAACACATCAGCCTACATGAATCCAGAGCCTGTATTCTCCTGCTGCCTCTAGCTTGACCCAATTAGTTTGAAAACCTTGGCCAAAACTTGTCCCTTGATGTTTTGTAATCAAAAGCTGCTGCCACCATCACTTTATCTGTACTCAGGAAGGTTGTTTGCTTTAAAAGGCTCCAAGCTGCCATGATAAACAATTATCCTGTCATTTTCTTCACCTTCACAGAAACCCAAGACAAAGGACAGTACAGTTGCTGTACTGTCTACTTGACAGAATGTAAATAACTTGTTAGTTTACTTGACTAGAKTTTCTTTAAACAAAATACAGCTCTATAAATCCTTAATTTTTACATCCATATCCTTTGAAAATTTTTTGCATATCTGAAGGAAAAATTAAGCCCACCATCCAGTCTCTAATAGCAGAAAAGTGAAATGATWTATATAAGAAGTCAAACAAAAGAAACAACAGTCCAGAATAAGAATTTGCGAAGAAGAAGCTTTCATGGAAAGTACTTACTTTCTGAAAGTATTAATGAAAAAGTGTAGTTAAAAGTGTATCATAATTCTGTCGAATATTTGCAAGTTTACATGCAAACATACCATGTAAACACTATTTTCCTTTTACTGCTACTTCATAATAAAGTTCATATCCAACTATGTCCTACATTTTCTGTCTGTGTTCCATCTTTCTCTGAAAACTTCCCATGATTCATGTTATAGAAACTGTATTTTGCCAGAAAGCTGCAACAGAGACACTGATGTTAAGGGTGTTAGGATGTACTTCTTCAGTCTTACTGAACACTGAGAGAAAATGTTAACAGCAGCCACAAAAACAATTTTTCAACAGATGTTCTGATGCMGTTATTTTCATGTCTGGTGTTTTCCATTTGGGGAAGAGTTTTAATGGAAATGAGAAACATTCTACTTCATGTTTAAAGTTTGTTGGTATTTCCTGGTGGGCTCTCCTTCCTGCCTCTTTCTCCCCTTTTTGTAGCTACACTGGTGTCTTATCAACAAGAAACAGCAGTTAAATAATTGCTCAATGCATACACCAGTAGCTATTAAATTTTTAACATTTTACAGAAGTTTGTCTTATCAACTGCTTCTAAATTTTCAGTGAGTGATTTCAGAATTATGGCTGGCTATGAAGATAAATTAAAAATTTTGTTTATCCATTGCATGAAATGAACCAAAATATTCTGCTACATCTCAATGCACTATTTCAATSTGGCACAGACAGAAGAGAACCTCCTGAGCTGATCTAAACAAAGTCTGTTTAAAAGAGCTGAGAGATAACCTACTTCCATTTATATWTAAACAAGCACAAAGATCTTTAATGCTTTAGAAACCAAGAAAACCATTCCTCATAATTTGAAAGAGATCACATTCAACGCTTCCCAAAACAGAGCAGGAAAGAATTTGCTGAGACACTAGACAAATAAATCACCTATCTCTTCTCAGTAAATACAAGGAAAAACCCATAGCAACACAATGCAGAGGAGCCTGTTTTATAAACTGCAACAGAAAACAGTACAACTGCAAATCACAGAATTAGAGTAAAATTCTGTCCTGGGGTCTCCACTTGGGAAGGTTTCCATTAACAATCCTGATATATGATTAGTTAAGGAAAGATCTCACTGGCACACGGTTACTCTGGAAGTGCATTACGAAACACATACCATTGCTAGGAGAAAAGCCTGTCATTAATTAGCTTATCCCTGAGAATGTTTGATTTACAGCACAGCTTTTTTCAAAATCTCTGAGTTAAAGAAGTAGAAGCTCCTCCTCTCATCAGATAAAGACTTATTTAGGATCATACCCAGAACCGGTTGAAAACAGACAACAAAAACTCCTCAACTCTGTGTAAAGCCCCAGTATTTAGTGCTGCCCAAARCTGTGGCAGGCTATGAATAAGATGGTTAGTTGAAAATTTTGCCTATCCAGTGCATGAAGTGAACCAAAATATCCCTCAGTTCTCCTACATCTCAATGCGCTATTTTGTGTTGTCACAGAGAGAACATCCCRAGATGATCTGCAGCTACCACCACAGAGTCTTTAAATTCAAAGGATTTTCCAGATCAAAACACAAATAGAGAGTCCCTTTTCTGGATAGGTGGGAAGAAGAAGAAATTCAAAGGCCTTTGCTTCCATGAAGCTTCATGATCCACCCAAAGCCCACCTGTTCTGACAGGAGAGAATGTGGAGAGCAGCTATTCTGTATAAAGTACCTGTGGGCAGCAGCGGGGCATGGGGGCGCTGGTGTGCCAAATCTTTTACTCCTCTGCAGGTTCATACTACAGCTTTTCCTCAGTGGACAAGARCAACTACTGGAGGCAAGTTCCATAACTAAGAGGTAATAGCAATTTTCTCTTTTCTTCCCAGTTCAGGTGCCAAATGGGACACCAAATGCCAGCTTCCCATACTCTTACAGAGAATCCCCTTTACGCTCTCTGGTTCAAGGTCCAGCCCAGGCTGGAGCACACCAGAAGAGACAGAGGAGGTGGCAAGACAGAGAGGAGAAAGCCAAAAGCAAGGAAAGGAAACTCCTGACCCGAAGAAGGATTGAAGCCATGGGAGGGAGTTCAGTGGGCAGAATGCACAAGAACAAGTCGTGAGCCAGGGCTTTTTCCCTCCTCCCATCAGCCCATAGCTGCCCCATAGGGACCCATCTTTCCCTGCTTTCCCTCTGGCCTAAAGCATGACCTGGTGTAGCCCACACTCCCTGCCCAGACCTTGGCCCTGGCAATCCCACCTCCTGCAAGGGCCAGACAGCCACCACAGCTGCCACCCATCGGCCCCACTGGGGAACCTGGGCTGAGGAGACAGAGGAATAAGAAAGACCCAGAGAGTCCCAAAAAATGGATGAAAAGGAGCCACTAGGTATAACTGGGGTATTCCTGGGGAAAGGAACAGGCAGCAGGAGGAGGTAAAAGAGAGGAAGCCGTGAGGAACCAGGGAGGCTCATCCAGATATTCACCTTGTTTCACACAATGCAGCCACTCCCAGACCCCACTGCTTGTGGCTCGTTTAATCATATATTCCCCTAAATCCCACCACATGGTAGCAACTCATGGCTCTCCTCATATTGGAAAGAAAAAGGGAGAAGAGGTAAGACTACTGAAATGCATTTCCTTCCTCTGCCATCTTTCCAGCAGTTTGTGAAAACAGSCATAAAATTATTTAGTCATTTTGAAGGAAAACAAATAAAAATGGTTTCCTAGCAACAGGATTTTTAGTATCTGTCTCTGAGGAAACTCTCCTGGATATTTTCAAGGTTTTGCCAGTTTACTGATATAGGAAAAAGGTACTCACATCATATTAGTGTGATTTGTTTAAACAAGGACAAGCCTCTACTGCTTTTCAGCAGTAGAGGCGCTGCAAAGGATGGTGTTAAAAGAGCTCATGTACTTGCAAAAAAGCAAGAAATTTAAAAACTTTACAGCAAACACCTAGTACACCTTCAGCACATATAATTTCATATAATCATACAGTGTATTATACCCTCTCCTACAAACCTACAACATTTTATTTCAAAACACAATCTTATGAGTACCTGTAACTGCAGAACAGTTAATCAAAATTCAAATAAGTTATAAATTAGACAAACCTTTTGCTATTGCAACAGAAGAGGCTACAAAAGATATTTCAGTTCTTCAGCATTAAAAGAACTAGGAAAACAAAATCTTAGCAATCATGGAGAAAGAAACAGAGAACAGAAAATAAACAAAGCATGGGAAGGTATACATTCATGGTGGATTTGTATGTTGATGTAAAGGTTTGGTTCCCCATTACAAGAGAACATGTTACTGTGCTCACACAGAATCACAGAAGGATTGGGGTTTGAAGGGGCCTCCAGAGATCATCTAGTCCAGCAATAATAAGCCTAACACTCTAAGTCCACCACTAAACCATGGACCTAAGGGYCACATCTACAGATCTTTACCTCCAGGGCTAGTGACTTTACCACTTTCATGGGTGCACTGTTCCAATGATTTACTACGCTCTTAGGGAAGGAATTTTTCCTAAGATCTATTCCAAAAATAGACAAAGTAATCAATACTATAAAACGGTTTTCATATGAAAAGCAAGTAAGAAGACTCATCTTCCAGCACACACCACTTTGTGAAGTCTGTAAGGAAATGAAAGGCTGGGTATTTTCCATAATATGTTGTAAAGGCCAGCTCATCCCTCACGTTAAAACCAGCAGTTACAGGAGCATCCTTCACAGCTYTTATCATTCATGCCAGCTTGAAGATTGGATGGCTCTCCTGAGTACTCAGGTGAAATCTATCTACCAGGAGAATTCTCTRCTTACCTTATAAGACATGAGCATCTGAGACCCTTCTTCCCTGCAGCAATCTCTGAGCCATCTGTTAATCTTGCTTGACTTCCTCTACAATTGGCCTGTACATCAGACAGCAGAGTATAACAGGCTTTTACAATCTAAGTTAGATTAGTTGAGAGTGTTCTGGCTGATCCCAAGCTGTTTTCAATTAGCTGTTGTCAGTTATTAAGTCATTTAACCCAAATAAGCACTGCCAGAAGTAAATATTTACCACCTGGTTGTAGCTGAATGAAACACCAAATCTGAGGCTCAAAGAGGAAAAAAGTGTAGTGAGTATGATTAGCCATTCCCACCATGAGAGGAATTGTTCTTTTGCTCATGTTTCTCTAAATTACTGCTATAGTGTTGTAAATAACTTAATGGAGTTTTAATGCCTCTGATTCAGCACTCAAAATACTTTGCAGTTAGTTTATGGATCACTTCTGGTGTCTTGCTCACCATCTAATTAGAAAACTGTAAATGGGAAGGAGGTCCCAGAGTTTTTGCTTTTATTTTATGAATAAGAAATGTGTTTGGCAAAATCCAGTGTTCCAGGAGACTGGGCTAGATCCAACAAATAAAAGCTTATTAAATGAAATAAAGTGGGTTTACCACTGGCAGCTATATCAGTCTGGCTGCTTTTCTAAARATCATGGTGCTGTAAGCTGCCTTTAATTATGTATTCACACTTCTTACCATTTATTATATAGACAGTAATAGTTTCTTGCTGACCACGTTTAAATTGGCCATATGTTTTTTATTTATTATTCATAAAAATAACAAATTTTTATCTGAAACRCTTCACATTAAAAATTCACAATGCAAATATGGCACATTTATGTAGTTAGCCAAATTCCTGTTCAGAATCACTGCTTCATTTTCCATGGAACAGCCAATTCCAGTTCCTATCATTACAACTCACTGGCTCAGCAGCCAGCAATGAAACAGAACCAGCTCTGTTTAAACAGCATTAGTACCATACTGGCAGATTTACAACTGGCATAGAAAGGTGCTATGCAAAAAGCTGACTGTTCATTTCACTGGCCATGTAGAAAACTGACTCAAAATGAAGATAATTGCTTCTATTAACTTCTCGAAACAAGCAAACAAAATAAATAAACAAATAAAAAACCCACAAAAATTATTTGGGATAAACAGAAGTTGTTGCTCCTTCAAACAATGTTTCATTTTCTTCGAGGAAGAAAGGAAGGAAGGAATCAAAAAATGTTCAACAAATGTTGAAATGTTCAAATTTGCAAATACTGCTAGACATGAAAACACAATTATTGGCTAAGATTTTGAACAAAAAGCTTTCCCATGACATTGGGTATCATCACAGTAGCAAATACTTATACTATGTTGTTTATATAGCTGGCAATTTTTCCTGAATCTGCAGCACAGATTTGAGCATCATCATTCATAGTTACTCAATCAGCTTTAATAACGTAATGTTGTTTTCATTAAATAAGTTAATACAGCCATTCCTTAGGAAGGTGAGACATTTTCCTTCCTCGTTACTGCACACATATGTACCTGTAAAAAGATGGAACCTGGTTAAGTCAGGTGCAATGCACATAAACCAGAAAAAATAATAGTAAATAGCAAAGACAGAGAAAGAATGCTTAAATAAGGAATGCCTAAATCCTCATTTTGCAGACCATAGTTTGACAGACTTGTGACTCAGTCTGTGTCTCAGCTATTACCTGAATAAAATGAATCCAAGAGAGGGACACAGAGGTAGGATTTATTGAGAAATTCTGGAAGCAACACTAGTGATCTAGTCCCTGATGTTGTGCTGTTATACATTTTTTATATTTGCAGTTTGGTTGTTGAAAACACCATACCACACTGTTTTTCAATATCTGTTTGAAGAGCACCAACCCTTAATATTTTTACAGAATACTGTATCTCAACAATGTTGCTGTCTCTGAAGACCTGTGCTTTAGTTATGCTTGCTAAATGGAATTTTAGACTCAAAAAACATTATGTGAATGCTGTTTGCAGCTCAGCTTATCAGARCAAAATAGTTGCCTCCACTCATAAACTCCTGCAAACCTTTGCTATATTATAGTTGAAAAGAAATTTGCTGGATTTCTGAAGACGTGCACCTGTACATGACTAATAATGGCCGTGAGAACAGCAATTTGACACTCCAGTTAGACCTGCAGAAGAAGACTGACTCTATTCAAGACCAGGGTTAAACTGTTACACATTTAAGKTTTTTTGTTGTGCATTAATTATCTACTACAAATCCTGAAGTAAACATTTTGAATTACTTAGAAAGCAGGCAAATAGCCTTCATTCCAATATACAAGTTTCTGTAATATATGTCCGCTAATATTCTTTTTATAGGACTAGATGTAATCTGAAAGAAGAAAATATTAAAAAATTATAGTTTAGGCAAAAGAAAGGCATATGGAACCTACTTCCCACTTATTCTTTAGTATGAAAAGAAAAAATGACATTACAAAGGGCACAGGAAGGACATTGATCTGTTAGAGCGAGTCCAGAGGAAGCCACCAAGATGATTAGAGGGATGGAGCACCTCTCCTGCAAGGAAAGGCTRAAAGASTTGGGGTTGTTCAGTCTGGAGAAGAAAATGCTCCAGAGTGATTGAATTGAGGCCTTCCAGTACCTGAAGGGAGACTACAAGAAGGATGGAGAGACAATTTCTATAAGGCCACATAGTGACAGGACAAGGSAGTGGTTTCAAACCATTATAGAGCAGGTTTAGATTAGATAGGAGGAAGAAATTCAGTGCTGTGATGGTGAAGATATGCTGTGAACAGGTTGCCCAAAGAAGTTGTGGCTGTCCCATCCCTGGAGTTGTTCAAGGCCAGGCTGGACAGAGCTCTGAGCAACCTGGTTTAATGAAAGCTGTCCCTTCCCAGGAACAGTTGAGACTGGGGAGGTTGGAACTACATTGTCTTTACCATCCTTTCTGACTTAAAATTTCCAGGATTTTATGAATAGAGAACAAAACATTCTGAAAAACCTCTGGACAAGAATTTATATTACTGGAAAGGGTGGTAGTTGTTAAAGATGTGAGGGATTCTTGTAAATCTTTATTAACAGTCTTTATAAAACCATTAAATGCAAACTGTAGTATTCCCATGCAAGATGTTCAGAACAAATTAATTGCATAACAACMGCCTACACATCATATGAGCAAGTGCGTTGACCAATAAAACAGACAAATTGGGCTTTATTGTCTGTATACATTAAAGATGGCTGTAAAACAAGCTCTGGATCATTGATTTATCTTGCTTCTGTTCTTCATGACTATCTACTAGGATAATAAGTGGATAGTTCCCTCTAAAAAGGTGGAGGGAAAGTAAGGGATCTTTCTATTGCACTGAACACTGGATATATCCTCAGAATAAATGTTAAAATATTTATCATATCAGTTGTTACAGAAAGAATGATCTACAGGGGACTAGACTAACACAGTCAGGAGGATAGTACAGAATGGGCAGTCCTGCAGACACAAGAAAGAAATGTTCATTTACTCCAGGGCAGCCCAGCTCCCTGTGGCAGGTATGAAATGTCAACATCAAAGCAGGTATACAAATGCAATTTGCTATATCATTGGTTTTGTTCCCTACTTAAAAGCTGAGACAGAAACAATAAAAGTTTTATCCTTACCCCATGGGACAGGATTTCGTGACAGTGCCTTGTTAGAAGTATACGCTTTAACACAGCTTGTCAAAGGAAGCCTGTTAGAGACATAGCTGGAAGACCATATTTCTCAGGTCTGCCACGAAGCAGCACTGTGAATGTGCTCCATAAGCTGCAGTTGGTGCTGTTGTCTGGCAAACACCATGTTGCCTGACATTGCAGCACTGATAACATTGATGGTTTTGCTCCTCTCATTTTAGAAGGAATTCGTTTGAAGTTCATAAAATCTACCATTGGTTTCAGTGCCTATTGAGATSAGAACTGAACACTTGTGTGGGAAGCCCACTGCTCCTGCCTGGCAAGAGAACACTTTCAAAACAACACCTTTCCTTCTCTTTTGTTTGGCATGGCTTGGCAGTGAGTTCAACAGTAAATCCCTGATTGTCGGCCTGTATTACAGACTGCATCGCCACTCTCAGTGATTCAGCTTGAAACTGCACCTCTGGGGTTTCAACTAATATACCCACTTCAGAGATGACTAAGCTATATTTACATATAAAGACCTATGTGCACTAATTACACACAGAAAAAAGGACATAACAGCAGGCCTACTAAAATATCTCTATATAAAACATGTTACCATGACAGCAAACAATATCAACATCTTCATAGGAGCCTATCTTTTAAGAAAAAAAATCAAATTAAAAAACTTGAGTTGAGGGTAAATAGTAATACATGTATCTGGTAAAAATAAGCAACTCTATCAGCTACTTTTTTGTGTATCATTACTATCAAATAGCTTTAATCTTGTGAGTAATCCACTGGCTGATATACCAGGAGATGTAAAAAAGAAGGAAGATCATTCACTTCAGGGCTAATTATATTATCAGTTTGTTTCAGAATTAGTATATAAATTTAATTATGCTTTTTAACAGCATAAAACTTGAGAAATTGTATAAATTTATGTAGAGATATAGTAAGATAATATATAAAACTTGCATTACTAKATATAAACAACAATCTAACATCAACTCTAAGCTACTGATTAAATTTTCTCATGTTCCTGATGATAATTAATTACCCACTTACCTTTTGATAGAGAACACTAGCTCATTGCATTCTTTTAGGAAGTAATTTAAATCTTATTTATGAAAAACATGCTTAATAAATTTCATTTTGTCAGAAGTAATTATATAGAGTCCACATRTTGCATAATGCTGTGCTTTTTCCTCAGACATGTTCCTTTTCTTTTCCTTGAGTTTTACTTCTCACAGAGCTCAACTTCCTGTATATAAAATTCCAAATGCCAAACAGCTCATTCAGCTATTAAAAATAACATATATGTCTTCCCAATGTTAGCTGAAATTTTCTTCTTCTGTTATTTTTAATAAATGTAGAAAAAATTTCCATTTTAATTCTCTTTTGTTTCATATATATATAAATGCAGTAAATATTATAAAAACCAGATTAAACTGAGTTAAACTAGTCATTTTCTGAAAGTCACTTATAAGGCCCTGAATGTTTTGGAACAACCTGGACTACTTCTAGCATATATGCCTGAGCACTTCATTTTGGTGTGTCCCTTGTCCTTTTTTCTGCAGAAACCATWTTTCTCCACAGCATAGAAGTGTACAGCTGAAGACAAATTATTATAATTTCTAAGTCCTGCTTTTCTTTTGATMATCATTTTCAGTGTTCTTTATACCTTGTTCTATTTAGAGAGTAGGAAAATATGCTGTATATATTATGTGAAGAAAATTGTTAGTAGTTAATAAAGAGCAAAGGGATAATTTTAAAATTAAAAAATATATATTATTTGAGCAGTTCTGCAAYTGGAAAAACCTGAAGCTATTATAAAAAAATAGACAAATCCTCTAACAGTTCTTTAATGTCATTGTCACAGAATCTGTCTTACAATCAATTATAAAAAACTCTTTATTTTTCTGTTAGCTGTATGTAAATAATTTTTTTCAATCTTGAAATGAATGTCTGTTTTGCATTAAAAATAATGTGGGTTTTTAAAAATATTAATTTGTAAAATGCATTCTGGCCACTTATTATTACTTTTCTATACTTGAGTAAATGTAAATAAGGAAGGATGGTATGGTTGATTTTTGCACAGGTAGTTTTACTAAATTTCACATAGAAATTATGGTCTAGGGACTACTTCCTTCCAGAGTAAGAAACTTAGACACTGCTTGGACACAAGATTCTGCAGTGAGGTTTTCATAACTCCAGATTTTATATCACTGTAGAGCTGCTAAAAACAGTTGAAATTGTGCAAAAACTGGACTCCTTTGTAGGTGTTTTTGCAAAACCATTGCAGTGGGCAAAATATTCTGTATGTTGGCAAACCAAGTAATCACCAAATATCTTCCAATCAATTGCAGTACAAAGTTGACCTTTTAGATGTGCAGSGGCAGAGCATAGAGAGCATAGGTTACAAAGCAGGGTTTTCTTTGTACCCTTCAGCACTGTAAGGGTACTTTTATATGAAATAATATGTTCTGTTTTGACATTCATTTAGTGCAGATTTCTGATGTCTTTTAAATGCTTACTTYTTACCACAGTAATTACAAAACCAAAACAAGCCATAATTGTTATAATAAAGTACCTGACATCCATTTCACTCAGAATCAGTAGTTGTGCCTGTCCCACACAAGCATATTCTTTCAGCCCTCTAGACTATTCAGTATTTACATTAATCCTTTCAGGAATTTTTCCAGAATGGTTGATGTTAAAGATTGCATTCCSGTCTCTACTGCTCTATGATACACATATGCAATGAAGTCACTCAAGAGCCTCCAACTCTTTACAGATGAGTAAAAGTCTTCATTTTAAAYATAGCAGACATATTGATTCTTCTTAATTTTACTTCCCTAACACTTTTTTATTTTACCATCCGTATATTTCAGACAAAATTACATGAGTCAAGTGTAATATTCAACAATAAACAGATTCAAATAAACTCACCCCTGATTTGAAAGTTAAGGAAGAAGAAAAGACAAAGGAAAAAAAAGTACAAAATAAATGTTAAATGTCCTTATATCATTGATGGGCAGCATATTATTAGCTTTTAGGGGCATACTACAACATCTTGTCATTAATTGTTTTACCTCAATATAGAATTAAAATAAATATTTATTCAGTGAGTTGAAAACTTCTTTTGTTTTTACATGGAAAAATCTTATTTTTAATGCAGCATATTCAGACAAAAAAAGAGTGAGAAAATAACTGGAAACTAAGAGAATGAGCTGGTTTTTTTGCCAGGGTTGATATTATTTTGTTTGATAATGAGATTCCTATTTTTTTTTTTTTTTAGTTCACTTCAGGCAGGTAAATTGCAATCCCCTTCAAAGTTTTCATTAGATAGCCTATTATTCCCTTGAAAGAAATCACRCCTTATGCATTATTCATTAGAGGCAGCAAATCATCAGAGCAGTCACACAGGCTGCAGTATCACAGAACTRCTTAAAATTCTATGTCTTCTTTCTCCATTTCTACTGAATGCAGTTCTGGTCTAATCTTCATGTATAATGCAATATCTCTGGTTAATTCAGATATTGCAAAGCTGAAGAAACCATGTGTTTTATTAGTGCTGGATAAAATAATCACACTTTTATTTATCAAATACATGTCGTTCAACCTCTGTATGATATTTTGATAACAATATTTTTTGGKKKTTTTTTTTCTGTTTGTTTGTTTTATGTTGGTGCATATTTGTACACATCCTTAGGCAGTGGATGTCTAAAGAGAGTGTTTTACTGATGCTCTCCCCTGCTTAACTCCTACAGTTTATTTTTTCCAGGAGTCTACTTTGTGTGTACCTTAATAGCTTTCTGGACTCACTAAGACTATTTCTGTGTGCTCCCCTCACAGATTCGTGCCAGCTGCTATTTTACACTTTGTGGGAAAAACCAGTAAATTCTTCTTTCATACGTGTCAGATAATGCCAGCTTTACAAAGTGTATTCCAAAGGGTGTTGGAGGTGAGTTAATAAAATAATTCAACTAGATTTTTTGGGTGCATTWTTTTCTCTCTCTACCCTCTAGATACCTCTTCTAAACAATATAATACAAGATTAGGCAAATCATGTATTTCAGCAGAAAGGCCACTGCATGGAAAGGTATAGGCCTTCATTCTGCTCATGACTGGGCCATTGACCTTCCACAAGCCCCTTCTATTTTCTGTTTTATTCCCCTCCACCCAGGGCTTACACATGTCATTTCTGCTTAGCACACAGCTAAGAACACCAGAGCTGTCATTTGCTATGCACACGTTCCAACACTAGAAAAACCCTCATCAAGGAAACGTCAGTCTATAAAAACCCCAAATTTTAAAATCACAAGTTGCTGATTTTTACCTCATTTAGTCAYCTCATATCAACTTCTTCTTTGCTTTTTCTCTCACTTTTTCTGTAACTATCTTTTCTGACAACTCTCAGTTCAGCTTCTTTTAAGTGCAAAACCTTTGGGAAGAATTAGAAGGGACTCATGGCTCCTTCTAAAGCRCAGTACAAAATATGCTGATTTAACCCTTTACCACTTTTCAAATGACTGTGTATCTGTTGCCTTAACTGCTGGAGGAGTGTAGTGCATCCTTCCTGCCACYTCTGAAGATAGCCATGTTAGCTAACACAGATGTAATCCCAAAGTACCTCTTAAATCAAGACTAGTTTTTGCTTAAGTTATGAGATGCAGATTTTAACAACATTTGCTTAATACTATTTTTAAAATTTCTGATAGTATAACTTATTGCTTCTTTTTATCTCTGAATATCCTTGAAAAACAAGAGGATATCTATGATGCCACGTGAGCTGCTTAAAGACAGAGCAAGGGATATCCTGCAAAAGATATTGAAACAAATTGTAGAGTTCTGTAACCCTATAAATACAAAAAAAAAACACAAAAAAAATCTGAGTGGGAAAAAAAATGCAAGAAGATAGTTATAACTAGAAGAAAATATAATATTATCCCTCCCCTCAAAAGAAGTTGTGATAATTGTTTTGTTGGAGGTTTTTTTCCCCAATTTTGAACACAAGCATTAAGTGATGGCAAAATATATAATGAAATTAAAACTGGCAAAATACAAATAACTCTTTCTACCTTGAAATAAAATATGAAAACGCAGAAGGACTTGTGGTCTAAAGTACCTCCATACATAATTTCCAAAACTAAGGCAAATAAATTCCAAATTTTATACTCTAAGCAGTTGCTCTGCAGATTCAAGCCTTTTGCCTCAAAAAATAATTTTGTACTTTATTATCTAAGTAGACCATAATGAAGATTTTTATAATACTTTCATAAAAAATCCCATCACTATCAATACATGCCTAAATATATTTATTAAATCAAAAATTTTAATTCATATTAGARAATTAAGAAATTTAAAATTTAATTTTCTCCAATTGTGTATTAAAATACCAACATTATAACTTTCATCAACCACAATAATTTTCGTGCAATACTGACCAAAGAAATTTTGTCATTTGACATAATAAATAGTGTATTGAATTATATAAAAGAAGGATCATGTAGAAAAAAATTCAAAATATCAGTATAGTGGTTTTTGTTTTGTTTTTTTTTTTTAATTTAGAGAATTTAGATTCTAAGCAGTATGAGGATATAAAAAAAAAATATAGGACCTTAATTTTACCCATATTTTCTGAGAGATGCAGGATTATCTGCAGCTCTGAGTATGGGACTAGAAGGTAAGGTCTTGAACTGAGGAAAATGATTAGTATTCATATTTTGCAGAAGATAAATTTTCACATTAAATATACAGACACTCATGTATACTGAATGTCACTGGGGATTAGCATAATATTTCTATTAGTAACGCCAGCTTATCCAGCTGAGCGACACTCTGTAGTCAAGAGCGAAGTACTGGAAGGGTGAAAATGAGCTTAAGTGTTTCCAGCATGGGGGAAGGAGAGTGACCATTTCCACAGGCAATTATTTAGCTTTAACTGGACCTCCCACAAAAATTCTTTGTCCTTACATAACTGATTGACCTCCCTTCTTTCTGTGTATTTCAGTAATTTCTCCTTTTCYCCATCATGCTGCTCACTCCACACTCCACCAAAGGAAATATGAAAAACTATAATTTCATAATAGAATCAAACAAAACTGAAACTTTTGCCTTGACACTTGATTGTAAAAATAGCCCTTGTGTAAGTTAGATCTACCTCTTTCAATGCAATGTAAATTATAAATAATGAATCCAGCATTTTATGTTATTACTATTTGCTATTGCTACCGCAACTGAGCAATTAGCAGAAAAAATCCTTGCTTAAATGTTATATTAATAATTTGAYTTTTGTCTTTCCCATGGTTGTAATAAATATGGTGCTTCCACACAGAGATTTAACATGGGGTATCCCTKCTCTTTACCCAAACATACAAATGATATGTGAACAGTGTAGATTAATATACACAATGGATCACAGAAGGATCACCCTGATGTTCACTCCTTGAGGAGAACAGTGAAAAATTTTTCTTTTTAAGCAATGGGCTTTGCGTTGGAAAGATCTTCTCCAACACATTCTAAATAATGCTACAGGCTGAAAATTTTAGTTTGAGTCAATCATCATATTATAAAAGCACATTAACCTGAGTGAGAAAGGTCAAGACTAATCAGTTCAATACAAGAGGGAAACCAAAAGCAGGACAGAAATAGATCAATCTTTAAAAAGTGTCTCTGAAGTWAAAAATCCTGTTTCATCTCTGACTCAAATTTTTTGAGTCAAATTTTATCTGACTGGGTTTTTTTTTTTCTAAATCATATAGACAAAAACGTAGTGCCTATATACTGCTTTGTACTCTCACAGATGAAGCAGAATGGAGAACAGTGGTAAAAACACTGACAACCATAATTTTATACTTGGATACATAATACATATGCATATAGATAGAACTATCTCACTRGAGATACATATTTCAAATAAAGTTATTAGCTCACACTTGGAGAACAGGAAGTGAAAAGAGCAGTTTCTCATGGGAAGAAAGAAGAGGAAATGTTCTGTGTTKAAATTTGTTTCAGATAAATGTAATAATAATTATCATAGTTTATTAAACAGAGAAGTTTAAAACATGGCAAGTTAGATGTCAGGAGTACCTATAACAAAACAACTTAGTGACAAAACAAAATTCATTGATGAAAAATATAGGTCCCATCCTGCTTCCTGACCTACACAAACTTCTGTGTCAAATCAAATCAAATCAGAAAGAGGGTGAAATGAAACAATTTCTTAACTCATTCTCTCAAATTCCATGAACAGTTCAGGGATGCAGATTTAAATTGTTTTGCAAAGATACAGCAGCATAATATAGCCAAATTGGTCTTCATTGCTCAAATAGAAATTTGTGATTAAAGCTGACAAGATATCAGAATTTTTGTTCTATAGGAACTTGATGGGAAGGGCAGGAATATTCAATTTCGTAGCAGAAAAAATCCATTGAAAATTTTCTAACAACCAAGATTTTCATTTTATATAGCTTAGCTTCATCTACAACGTTTTTAAATAAAATTGAGCTTAGGTATACCTGGGCTCCTTGTTCCTTATATTCTCTTAGCAGATTGATGAGAACCCAGAAGACCAGCAGACAGACTCTCCAGCACCCAGCTCTGCAACAGGTAGTATGAGGAACATGTCTAATCCAGGTAGTGGATACAAGTGTCCATCATGGAAATCTCTGTCAAGGAATAGAAGCCTTTTATTTTCATCAGACAATAAACATTTCAAGTGAATCAATGTTTTATGCATTATCATAGGCATTATAATGTGCATGTGATAATGTAATGTGATGTCAGTCTAATGTTTCATATCTTCCAGCTTCCCTTTCTCTATTTTTATTTATTATTTCATGAAGACTTGTCCAAATAATGTATTTCATTTCTCAGCATAATCCAGGTATCTCAACCAGAAGRTTTCATTCTTTCCACAATGGTACTAATCCATCATTTATTGCATGGCCTACCAAGACTTACCTTATTCAGCATTGAAAAGAATATTYTTATTTTGGTAGAAATAGCTCATTATCAAACCTTCTCAGCAATTAAGATTCCTATGTGATGGATGACCAGTAATAACCATTGGATATATTTTTCCCCAAAAAAGTTTTGTTCTATTTCTTCCTGTATTAATCTTCATGTTACCTGATGAACAGATTTTCACTTGACATCACCTCATCAAAAAACACAGATAAACCCCATTTCCATTACTTACTTTCCTTGCTTTATCAGTGTCTCAGATTCTCAGAAAGCCTTATTTTTGGTAATTCCCTTCCTCACTTCCTTCATAGACATTATTAACAATCACTGGCCTTATACATATTTTCTGGCCACAGAAAAAAGTTCAAAGGCGCTACCCGTGTTTTTCATTCCTTGTGTGTTTTCCCAGTGGAGATTACTCTGTCGAGACAGTCTGTCAGACAACAAT
Organism: Cardinalis cardinalis; assembly: GCA_014549065.1. Taxonomy (NCBI): domain Eukaryota; kingdom Metazoa; phylum Chordata; class Aves; order Passeriformes; family Cardinalidae; genus Cardinalis; species Cardinalis cardinalis. The sequence goes on along the minus strand of JACDOX010000088.1, from coordinate 10,055 downwards.
TCTCCTAATGCCGCTACTTTAAACATCTCAGCAGGTGAAACATGGGTGCCTGCCACCGTCCCACATCCACGTCTCAGCATCCTACTAACAATAATTCCTACCACAACAAGAGTCCCTTTGAGGTTCTTATTTTCTTATTCCTCCTCCTTTTCTCAGATATTTTTACTGAATAACTTTCCATAAAATCATTACTGTCTGCTGATGCCTTCATTTTGATTCTGTTACATCTTGTATATGGATAGGTTTACAGATCCTTATTGTCTAGCCCAAAATATAAAAATAATTTAGTTCTAAGGCTCCTGTGTACTCCCTCTGAGGTAAAAACTTTCAGTTGATGAATTTAGATGTGCATGCAGCAAAAAAAAGAGAGAAAAAAATAACATAAATAAGATTTTTTTTTTCTCTAGACTCTTAAAATATGTAAGGGGAAAATTTACTAAAAACATCCAATGGCTAATTTCTGTTCTATCACAATAAAAATGTTCAGGTATTTTTCATCTAACTGTAAGGTTCTATTAAGTGCCTTACAGCTACAGCTTTGATTAGCATTTTTTTCTATTTCTTCTGTCTCATTACCAGATTGTAATGGTATTATACAAGAAAAGTGAGATCTCAAGGATTGTTAGCTGTTACAAAATATTTGTCAAAAAAACATAAAGCAAYTCTATATAGTGAAAGCAGAGATACTCCTTGTTATAATGCTAAAACCATTTGTCACTGTCTGGATAGCATTTCTGTGTTCAAGAATGAATATCAGTAACTAATAACATGGGGTTTTTTCAACTCCAACAGTGCTTATCTTAGTAGKCCCACAATGACATCTTGTGGCTACTCTGAGTTGATGACTCAATGATTAATAAAATAAACATGTCTAATGACTTTCAAGAATCTTTTACACATGAAGAGGAAAGTTATCCTTGGTGAAGATCCTGCATAAGACATATGCCTGTGACWGCAATGCCTGGTTTTTCTAAGTCCTGAGCAATCATTCCAGTTGCTCCATTTTTCTGTCAGTGGAAAATTAACTAATTAACCTTTGGTATAAAAAAAATCTGTGGAAGTGGATACACTACACTGTGTAACAACTGAAAGCCTTCAGACTATCAAAATGTGGTAGATGAGTTTAAATGTGCAACATTAGGAAGAAGGAAACCAAACCTAAGAGAGTGATTTACTAAATCAGGTCCAAAATAAATCCTTTTGCCCAAACTTCAAAGAGTTCTGGTTTAGTTGTTTTTTTGTTGTTTTTTTTTCCTTAGCTGAATGGCCATTACCTTTGTTAGCCAGCTGCACCTTTTTTCAGGATCAGTCCTCAAATATTTGAACAGACATCCATTCTCATTTGCTTCCTTTTCTGCAAGTATGAATTGCAATAAACGTCTTGGGATATCCATGTTTACCTAAAGCTATGTAACAAATTGTATGCAACCGTGATTGTTTTGTTATTTGTCTACAGATTTCCCTGACAAACAATTTTGCTTCCATGGATATTTCTTCAGTGGTTTCTTAATTTCAAGTGAACTCTGTCAGTGACAGTCTTGGGTTTCTTTCTTTAGATATTCATTTTCTAATAATTTGAGAAAAGGACAGTGGCCGTGTCTTTTCCTGTCCTTTGCTAGCTCATAGCCTCTTCACTGAAGATTCCTGATAAAAGTTGAGGATTCATTGCAAATGTTCATTTTAATATTTCCTCAGATCATATTTAAACATTTGCAAGGCAATTGTCTGCTTTTGGATAAAACAGCAACTTTCTAACTTCACATTTTGCCGATCAATATCCCTTCAGAAGAATTACAATAATCTAAATGACTTCATGGTTCACTGCGGAATTTTARGCAGCATAATTTGGAGTATTAGTAGATTTCAAATTTATTTTAACTTTTTTCTCTTACTTTTGAAAGACAATTTCATAAAGGTAATGCAGAGCCCTTTTCCTCTGAACCAGGTTGTAGTGTATTATAAATATACACATATACATATGCACACACACAAACATATATATGTGTGTGTAAGCATGTATGTTCAGGGAGGACTSTCAAGGAATTTTGGAAAATTATCACTGCCCATCCTTTATTAAACCTATAATTAGCACAGAAGTGCTTGATTTCCCTGAACAATGTGTGGCAAATCTGATTAAATACTTACTTATTTCTCTTCAATGCACACAGATAGTTTCATACAAGGTTTTGGCTGAAGTAAGGGCTGTGCAAAACACAAAATCTGAGCTCACAGGGAAGTTATCATTTGGCTGAGGGGGAAAAGAAAAGTATTATATGCTTTCCAGCAGTACAACGCAAAATTCAGGGAAGGAGAGAAGCCAGAAAAAGGGATATGAGCTGGGGTGCTCAGATTTGGCAAAGGATGGACACTCTCACTCAAGGGAATCAATATCAGACTTAAAATAGAATCAYCACTTGCATTAAGAATTAACAGAAGCATGAGGTGAAGGATGTGGCAGCAAAAGGATTTTGGCAAAAGGAGGCTGCTGGAAGGCTGCAGTACACCAGTTAACAGTAAAAAGAGGAGGCATGAGAACACTGGTCCCTCAACTATAGTCAGCGAGGGTGGCTATATATGCCTACTACATAAAAGAGTGGGAAAGAGGGGAAATAATGGTGAACTCTCTAGGTAAACTTCTCTAAAAACCTGTTGTGAGACCCAGGTTCTAGCGCTAACATGGAATTGAACATCCATTTTTGATAGGGAATTGAAGTTTTTCAAACATTGCTGGTATGCAGTTGATGGACTTGAAATTACCAGTGTTAAGAATTACTTACTGTTTTCAACAGTATTGAATTGCCTGCTGGTGAGCTTTAAACTGAAAAGTATAGGCTTGAAAACCTTTGGCAAAAAAAAAAACCCTGCATGTATTTGTTATGAATAATCCCATTTGTATTAGCTGCTAATTTTGGGCTGATCAGTAGCATATGCAGCAATGTCATCAGATAGACACAAATCCTAGGAACAGAATCCAATATGTTGGAAGAGACCTCTAGAGGTCTTCCAATTTCAAGTTTTAGTTCAAATAAAGTCAAGTTGAAGGAGGTTGCCCCATTCTCAATCTGAGGATGGAGATTTTACAGCCTTTCTAGACAACCTTTGACATTATTTCCCCAGAGTAAAAAAAAATCTCGGTGCTGCTTACTTTAATTACCTTAAATTTTTCCATTCTTTATATTTCTGCAAAAAAATTTATTAGCTCCAAAGTTAATAAATAAAAATTCATATCTGTTTTTTACCAAATTATAGCTGCAGTATTTTTTGCTCATTTACTTAAACTCACATCCTAACTGGAATGAAAATAGAGCAAAATTTGTCTAATTCTGCATTTGGAGATGTCTTAGATGTCTGCTGGCAATCTTCACTAAGCCATGTGCCAGAAGGTGCCACGCTTCTGGCAGAGGTGTGAATCCAGTTGCCTCAGGCACTTTGAAATTCAGGAAAGGAGCAGGGTTGCACCTTCTTTCCCTATGGACACTGATCCAATGTGCACCAACATACAAAAAAGAGTTTATTTGGAATTGCCTGATTAGGCAGAAAAAGGACACCTTTTGCTGAACAGCCTTATGAAGGGATTTCAAACAAGCTCACGCAGCCGTCCTTTTCATCCATGAACCACATTCAACCACTGTGTTACAGTAATTGCTCATATATTGTTTTGTTTTGCTGGACAATATACTGCCACTGTCAGTTGACTGTCAGTTAACATCATTCAACTCATTAGAAGCTCTTGACTTTCTCATCCACTCACATGGTTTGATAAAAGAGTGCAGGCAGTTCTGGGCTTGCATTCCCCCTCAGGAAACCAGAATAGGATCCAGGGAGTACTGTGCTGGTGAGGTGGTGAAGGCTAGAAGCAAGATTTAGATGAAGGCATGATTTGAGTTACCCCTGCAATCATGAAAAACAGCATTGAGGAGGAAGGAAACAGTATGAAATTGGGTTATTGTTACTGTGAAAGAGGAGGAGTAACACCATGTGTGCAAACACCAAGGTAAACTGCACTTGGGTACAACTCATCCAAAAAGTGGAGAAAAGGGGAATAGAGAAAACATGGAACTTTCCTCGTCACCAGGACGTTTGTACATCTTAGTACAGTGTCATGCATTTTCCTGGTGCTATGTTTTGAATGTAGTCAAGAGTGTAACTAAGAATATGAGTATCAGATGCCTAGGTGTGATGCTATCCCCTGCTACAGCGCATACCTGAGGAGGTACAGCCCATTTCTGGCATGTGTCTGTTGAAGATGATTTTTTTTTTTTAATTTCAGTTAAATAAAAAAGTGTATATTCTTGAGATTACAGAACACAGCTTCAAACCAACTCAGTTTCTTCCCCAATCCCTGAAAATGTTCTTTACAAACCACACATATTTCTAAGAGATTTCTAAAATTACTGCAGCCTCCACAGGAGTCTTCCCTGTATTCTAGAATTCAAAGGCTCTCTCCAACCTAAAAATTGACAAGTCCTTGAAAAGCAGTCATGTTTCTATTTATTCTAATTCAGGTTCTAATCAGGTCTCACCATGCTTTATTACTCTAACCATTTTCTGGAATGTTATTCAGGACAAAAACTTCCAAAAGAACTGTTATAAGACATAGATTGGTGCAAATTTTATGGGAAAGGTAGGGCTCCATAGCTTTCCCTTTCTTGTGGTAAGGGAATTTGTGCCAAGTCAAATGACAATGGTTAATGCCTACGCAGGGAGAACAGGGAAACACAGAGAAAAGCTGTCAGCTCATCTTGGATAAATCCAACAATTACTTTTTGGACTCCTCTTCCCCAGCAGTGGGATCTTGTCCTGCAAAAACAGGCAAGGTAAAATCTAGCTGAGGTTTATCTTGCTGACCCACAATCATGTCAAAGAATAGGTTCCATTTGAGACACAATACGTTGTTCTCAAAGAAATACCCATGGGAATCCACTTATTTTCTATTGCCTCATTTTAATTTCTCAGGTGCAAACTATAAATTTCATATTAGGACAAAATGGTCCCTCTCTTATCTGCTTCACTCCCCAGATATTTGATATCAGAACCTAAACTCAACCTTTAATAGGAGTGAGTGAATAATGGAATTCATTAGGCTTTACTGCTATCGTAAACTGTCCTGTGGTGCACAAAGTATCCTTTTATTACTTTCTTGATTACAACAAAATTGCACTTGCCTGCTGCATCAAAGTTAATGACCCAAGAGTATGAATGGAGTTGCTAGCAGCTAATAAAAGAGTTGTTAAGGAAGGTATGCAATTAAATAGCTTCAATTAATGTGTTTGTCTTAGTGATAAAAAAAGTATTCTGTCATTTACAAAGAAATTCCATCATGAGAAGAGTTACAGAAGTTGTATAGTGATGTGTCTGTTTAGTAATAGAATTGGCTGGTACAAACCATGATTCAGAAGACAAAGAGCAACACTTTTAAAATCAAATGTATAAGACAGAGCAATGATACACTGTCCTGAAAAATATGAATACTAGTTGCTAAAACCACTTTATGGGTCCAAGCTTGAACAGGTAATTTATGAGCAACTTCAGAAAAGAGTATTGAAAAATATGTTTATGGGCTTAAAAATCATGAAAAGTATGCAGTGTTTTAGAGAAAGGAATAGAAAAACAAATGCAACTTATCAGTCTATACAGCCTGACCTAAACATATGGTGCTGATTCATGACTGGGGTATGACCCTAGCAACCAGATAAAATAATAAAACCGATAGAAATGTCATGATAAAGAGACAGTGTCCAATTAAYAGATGCAGGAAGAATAGAGCAAGAGTCACTGGTTTAGGATTCACAGCCTGTAAATTTTTGTCACATAATGGGTCACCAGCACATGCACCAGACCTTATACTTCCTGCCTGGTCTGTCATCCTCATGCAAAATAGGAGCTCTGGGATTGTAAGGACATAAAGAGCACAGTTGTCTGTGTCAGACACTGTTAAGGCCACATTGCGAGAGTGGGCATACTGACATGAGTCCTGGGGATGACATTTGCAGTGTGGTCCAAGTGTATTTTGTAACTGTTGTGCTCAAGCACAACAGTTTTAATAATTTCAATAACTTACCCAGTCATGCTCCTAAATCTAAATCCTATGTAGAGTCAACTATCTTCAAAAATGCAAGTTTGGTATCAAAACATTAAACTCTTCCGGTGTAGAATATCTAAGAGATCTGTTCAGAAAGTATTGGACTGTGAAATAACCTGTCACAGTTGTGTATAATTAATCTAAACTGGAAACTTGTGTGTTCAATTTGAAAACAGGTAAATGCATTCAAGTCTCTTCTTGATTTGATTTTGGCCCATTCCTCTTGATTTAAATCATCATACACAGTATTTCTTCTATTTCTAATTGTGTGTAACACAACACAGTTAAATTAGTATGGGTGATTAGTACTCTCATTCTAAACCCATGAAATTTCTGTTTCCTGTGGCTCTTAAGCCATTGCTTAACTTCCTCCTTAACACCAAAAGCTTTTAAAATCTTTCAGACAAACAAGTAGGTGAGTTCTGAAATCATTTTTGTCTCTGCTGAATTGAGGATTAGTCAAACTATGTAAAACCTTCTAGTGAAAAACTTGTTAATACTCTGAATATGTAAAATCTCTTATTCTAATTATACTTAGTTCATAATTTCTTCATATCTGATTTACATATATTATAATTTTTTGTTTTAATTTTTTCTTATACTGTGCTGCAACATCYATTCTTATTTGGATTTAGCATTACAAGATGAGGTTTTTATAAGCCCCCATATTTTTCCATAATTATAAAACTAGAAGGTTGACTCTTCAATGCAGGATAACAAAACATTAGGCAAATGAAGCATAAGTTCGATAATTTTAAATCAAACAAAGTGAAAAATATTGAATTGAACCCTCTTAGGGCCGCTGCTAAATAACCCTTGCGATTATACTGTTCAAGTTATTTAAGCAAGCCTACATTTTATCCTACAACAATCAGTGGAAAGTTACTGTGCTTTCATGACTATTTTGTTTGAATCCCTGATTTGTAAGATGAAATTTCTCTTCCATAGACTTCTACAGATGTGCAAACTATAAATTGAGTCTTGTAAAAGCAAACTCCTTGTTATGAAACATCCCTTTATCCCCACCTTGTGGAAATTTTCTGCATATGGTATTCATTAGTTGAAAAATAAATTTGTGGGTGTGATCTGAATGATTCTAGTAATGCAGTTGAAATATGCAGTGTATCCATAGAGATCCTCTTGCATTTACCTTGCCATGGAGTTTTATAGCTCCAAAATGAGATTTTCAATTAGGTAAACTTGAGCTGAATCTGTTTATCAGAAACACCAGGAGAGAGGATGTGAGGGAAAGAGAGGAGATCACAGAAGGTAAAAATTCACATTCAGTTTTTGCTCCAAAGACTGGTAATTCCAAACTTAAATCTGAAACATAGATTAATATAAGAGGTGAACTAAGATGGATTCATGTTGTAGGACACAACTATATGTTTGAGCATTAATCCCATCTATTATATAAACAGTTTACTGAAGCACTGAATAATTAATTTATACAAAAATAACTAGCAAAAGTCCTGAGGGACTGGTCAGGGACTTCGTAAGTTTTTTATTTTTTTCTTTACAAATTCTTTTTTTTTTCTTTTTACAGACAAAACCTGGCACAGTCTCATTCATTTTGCCTATCCCACAAAAACAAGCCTTGGCATTGTCTGAAAATCATTTGACAAACTGAAGTAGCAGTTAAGCAAAATGAACAACCAGACACTGGATGCTTAAGTTCACCTTTCCCCTTACAGAATGCAATCTTAAGGGCAAAACACATGAAATGGCTTCCTATGGGACACTGTGGTTATATCTTCAGGTATAGAAAGCAAGTATTTCATTGATGCACTGCTATGAGCTCAACAAAGCATCWGTGCTGGGTGTAGAGCTGGTGGCAGAGGACAGAAAAACCTTGGAGCTTAGGCTTGTAATGCTTTTCTGATGCATCACAATATCAATAATTTAAAATTATTTTTGTCATTATATAACAGTGATCACCTAAGTTTTATTTTATCTTTTTCTTCAATAAATTTCTAAAAGCATATTTTATATGCCTAAATCTGCAGAAAATTTGAAAGAAACTGCATATAATCATCAGGACCAGTGATCTGGAGGTATTCCTATCTAACTCATTTCTGTTTTACATATTTAAGGACCTCTTGCTTTTTATTCCTCAGCTACAAGTTTTTCATTCACCCTATAAGATATTTCCAGCCTTTTGATATCCTGGTAGAGAGAGAGAGAGAGAGAAATCCCCACTTTCATCTCTTTGCTGAGGATGTATGCCATCCTCACTCTGACTAAAGCAAGATTCTGAAAGCTGCCTTTTACTTTTTTTTT
>JACDOX010000869.1:0-22143 GCA_014549065.1 Cardinalis cardinalis | reverse complement strand
ATGCTTTGTCTTAAAAGGAAACTCTAGTCTTTGTCCTTTTGGATTGCTTCCATAGCTTTTCACTCACTCTTCAGGTAGCTGTTAATATGTCCTGTTATCCCATGCAAACTTTGATGGGCACTGTCACTGAATTGGTACGTATTCCTCGAAGTCCATAGGCCCCGTTGAGATGGAGCCACAGGTCTCAAGGGTGTTAGCAGATGTTATTCTGAGGCCACTCTTAATCATGTTTGRTGGCTCATGGTGACTGAGGAAAGYGCCCAAAGWCTGGATGGAATCAAATGTCACYCATCTKCAAAAAAGRCAACTAGGAGGACTTGGAAAAGTACAAGCCTGTCACCCTCATTTTTATCCCCAGGAAGTTGATGGAGCAGCTGTTGCTGGAAAGCATTGCCAGGCACATGAAGGAGGACAAAATAACGTAGTCAGCATGGATTTACCAGAGGAACTTGATGCTGAACAACTTTTTAAACTCCTCTGATGAATCAACTTGCCTGGTAGATGAAGGGACTATTGTCTGCCTGGGTCTCAGGGAGGTTTTGGACACTTCTTGACATGGCAGCACACATCCATACCAGAAGGAATAGTGCAAAGAGGAGGGAACCAGTGTCTTTTCAATGATGCTCAGTGAAAAGACAAGAGGCAGTGGGCACACACTGAAAGACAGGAGATTTCCTCTGAACATCACCAAATGTTTTTTTACTGTGAGGGTGACTGCACCACTGCACAGACTGCCCAGAAACATTGTGGAGCCTGGATCTTTGAAGACATTAGAAGTTATTGAGATAGAATCCTGGGTAAGAGGCTACAGGTATCCTGGTTTAAGCAGGGGGGTTGGGCCTGGGGAGCCCACTGACCCCTTCCACTCTCATTCATTCTGTGCTAGTGAATTCTCTTAGAGATGAATTTCAAGCACTGACATGACATGCAGAGAGAGATCCAAATGGACGTAGGATCTAAGTTGCTAAAGTAGTGTTCAAGAAGAATGTAAATCTCTGGGATAAGTGTCTCTTCCATAACTGAATCCCTTTCATGGGAAAATTCCTCAGCTATAGAAAGATCTTCTGATAGGCATGCTTAAGACTGACACTGGCTGAGCAAATTTCTCACTATCTGTGTCTAAGACCAGTTAGGATCTTCAACAAAAGTGTTGTCAACATAGTCACAGAAGATATATTCCTAAGAAGTGACAACTTAGATCAGAATGGCAACTATTGGTCCACAAAATGTATTAATGTATGGGAATTATCTACTTGGGTTCAAAATAAAAATAAAGATAAAGAGTTGGTCTTTATTGATCAATTTCATTGCAATATTGATAAGGGAAGAAAAATGTGGGAACTCAGCACATCACTCCGGATGTCCAGAGTTGCCGAGAACCCTCTTGGGGGGCTCGAAAGACTTGGAATACAGCCAGAAGTGCCTGGTGGCTTGATTTTGATCCATCTAGGGATTTGCCACCTGTGTATGAGAGCATGAGAGCCACACGGGTTTGAATAATGTAATTATAAGGTGAATGTGTAGGGTTTAGGGTCCTGTACAGCAGGGTTTAGGTTTTGGTACAGGGGGGTTATGGAGACAAGATGGAGGGAACAGGACGTGTCTTGTCCTTCTTCTTTCTTCTTCTTGTCATCCATTTTTGGTGGTGATGTTGGCACTTGGGAATTGGTTTGTCACAAAGCTGTACGGTTCAATATGGGTGAATTGTATTGGGAAATTAAGGTAAATATGATACACGTAATTTGTAATATATAAAGACAAGACTGCCTTGGAGGCAGTCAGAGTGGCTTTGGCCGCCTTGCTTTCTGGACCTCGGCTGGACAGGAGGAAAGTTTTATAGATAAGAGATAATAAACAACCTAAGAATCAAGAGGCGAAGAGTCCAGTCTCAACCTTCAGAGTGCAGGCTGCCCCAGAATCACCTCCACACGTCTCGGGGCTGAAGAAGCCACTCCGAGAGAAAAAGAACTAAGTCCTTTACTTTCATAACTATAACAAAGATTTTAAAAATTCCTTGTAAAAATGGATCATCATTATCAGCCTATGAAACAATTTTAGGTGGGGAAAAAGTTCCAAATTTGTCTAGATCGTGGCAAGGAAGCTAAGAAAATAGGAAAGAAACAAAAAGAGAGCAAAAGAGTCAGCTTCAGTCTGCAAGCTCGTTCTAGAAGTAGTCTGCTAGAAAAAGGAACCCCCAGTTGAATTTCCAGTGTATTCATGCACTTGATTCAGTAACTGGTCAATGTAAAAACCAATCCTTTTGTACAACTTCTCCCACCAACAGAAACTCCAACGGGTTGACACCACCATCATGCCTGTCTCGGACGTATTTCAAAGCGAAATGATGTTTTCTTGAAAATCTACTTGCATTAAAGTTGCAAGACATTGGAGGGATTCTCCACATTCTCATTCCTCCATGTGGCTTGAAAGTAGATGGGATATAATATGCAACAAAGCGCATGATTTAGAAGATAGAGTAAAATGGATGATTTGGGAATTGATCTCCTATCGGTATTAAACTTCATATCCACTTTCTGTGAAGTTTCTAAAACAAATTATGGAGCTGAGGCATGAATCTGCCACAACAAGTCTTAAGCAGACATACACACTGCCCTTCACATGCCTCCCTTCCACACACACCTAGGCACACACAGAGGTCAGCATAGCAGATCATGAAGACCTTGGAAAGGACTGAAATGCTAAATACCTCTCTTTGTGGCAAAAGAGCTGGTGTGAAGCGGCAGGCTTAGAAAAAAGCTTTTCCACTATGTCTGGCAAGGAGAAACTGTGCCAGGACAGAAAATGTCTCCTAACATGTTCTAGGGGTTGCACGGAGGACTGCAGATTGTTTTGCAAGAAGCAAAAGAAATTGTCCAAAACACCTTCCATTCGAATGTAAACRTGAATGGAAAAGATTGGAGATTGTTTAGCTACTCTTTTCTATGTGTTTGAAAGCTGCACACACAATGCGGCTGTTGTAAACTTAGTTCTTTGCCCTTCGGAAACTGCCACTCTCTCCGTCTCTCAGAGGTGAATAAGCGGCTTCTTCACGTACAGACCATAATGCCTGTGGCAGTGCACTCTGGAGTGCAGCTTCTGCCGAAGGACGCCCGGGACGGACGCTTAACTTCGGAGATCTCAGTATGTCCGTCTTCTGTGCCTCTTGTCTCCTAACCTCTTAGCAAAAAGCTTTTCCACTATGTCTCGCAAGGAGAAACTGTGCCAGGACATAAAAYATCCCAGATCTTGTTCTAGAAGTGACACCGAGGTCTGCAGAGTGTTTCGCAACAATCAAAAGAAAGTTGACCAAAACTCCGTCTCTTCGAATGTGGTAGTGAATGGAAAAGGCAGGAGAGTGGTTAGCTACTCTTCTCTATGAGTTTGCAAGCGGCACACACAATCCAACTCTTGTGCGGTTTCGTTCTTTGCCTTTTGGAAGCTGCCGCTCTCTTCGTCTCCCGTAGGCAAAATGTGGCTAATTCACGTATAGAGCATTGTGCATGTCTTGGTGCACTCCAGAGCGCGGCTTCTGCCGAAAGACGCCCCAGACCAGCGCTTAGCTTCAGAGAGCTCCATATCTCCGTCTTTAGCATCTCTTGTCGCCTACATCTTAGCAAAAATCTTTTCCTCTATATCACACAAGAAGTAACAGTGCTAGTACAGAAAACATCCTACTGTCTTGCTATAAAAGTTGCATGGAGGTCTGCAGAGTGCTTAGGAAGAAGCAAAAACAGTAGTCCAAAACTTTTTCTTTTCCAATGTTAACGGAAATGGAAAAGGCAGGAGAGTGCAAAAGTACTGTTCTCTAGCAGTTTGCAAGCTGCGCACACAATGCCACTGTTGTGCTGCTACGTTCTTTGCCTTTCGGCAGCTGCCGCTCTCTCCGTCTCCCGGAGGCGAAGAAGCGGCTTCCTCGCGTACAGAGCATTGGGCCGGTCGTGGTGCCCTCCRGAGCGCAGCTTCAGCCAAACGTTGCCAGGGATAGGCGCTTAGCTTCGGGGAACTCCATATCTCAGTCCTCTGTATCTGTTGTCTCCTACATCTTACCAAAAAGCTTTTTCACTATGTCTTGCAAGGAGAAACTGTGCTGGTGAAGAAAACATCTCTGATTTTGTTCTTGAAGTGACACAGAGGTCTGCAGAGTGTTTTGCAAGAAGCACAAGAAAATTGCCCAAAACCCATTTTATTCAAAAATTAATGAGAAAAGAAAAGGCAGGAGAGTGGTAAGATATTGTTTTCTACAAGTTTGAAAGCTGCAYGCTCAATGCCTCTGTTGTTAAGCTTCGTTCTTTGTCTTTCCGAAGCTGCTGCTCTCGCCGACTTCTGGAGGCCAAAAAGCAGCTTCTCCATGTAAAGCCCATAGTGCTGGTGGCGGCGCACTTTAGAGCGTGGCTTCTGCYGAAAGACGCCCGGGACCGGTGCTCAACTTTGGACATCTCAGTATCTCCGTCTGTTGTGTCTGTTGTCGCCTCCATCTTAGCAAAATGCATTTCCAATGTGTATGACAAAGAGAAATTGTTCCAGTACAGAAAACATCCCAGATCTTGTTTTAGAAGTGACATGGAGATCTGCAGATTGTTTAGCAAGAAGTACAAGAAAATTTCCCTAAACCTATTTTATTCGAAAATTAATGAGAAAAGAAAGGGCAGGAGAGTGGTAAGATACTGTTTTCTATAAGTTTCAAAACTGCACGCACTTCCACTGTTGTGCAGGTTCGTTCTTTGCCTTTTGGAAGCTGCCACTCTCTCCGGCTCCCGGAGGCCACGAAGTGGCTTCTTCGCATGAAGAGCACTGTGCCGGTCGCAGTGCACTTTAGAGCATGGCTTCTGCCGAAAGACGCCCGGGACCGGCGCCTAGCTTCGGCGAGCTTCGTATCTCCGTCTCCCAGAGGTGAAGAAGCAGCTTCTTCTCCCACAGAATACTGTGCCGGTTGCAGTGTGCTCCATAGTGTGGCTTCTGCTGAAAGACGCCCGGGACGGGTACTTAGTTTCAGAGAGCTTTGTATCTCTGTCTTAAGTGTCTCTTGTCGCCTACTTCCTAGACGGCAAGAGGCTTTTCCACTTTGTCACGTAAGAAGAAACTATGCCAGTAGAGAAAATGTACCCCGATCTTGGCCTAGAGCTTCCAAAGAAAGTTGAATAGTGTTTAGCAAGAAGCAAAAGATTTTTTCTAAAAACTCCTTCTAAAAGAATTGTAATGTGAGTTTAAATGCAGACATGTAAATAGGTACAGGTTCTTCGTCTCTCTGAAGCTGCCCGGCTCTCCGTCTTCCAGAAGCAAAGAAGCAGATTCACCACACAGAGAGTATGGTGCCAGTTGCGGTGCGCTAAAGCGCAGAGACTGCAGTGCGTTGCCTGGGACGGCAGGGGGTGCTGTGACTGCAGTGCGTTGCCTGGCCCGGCAGGGGGCGCTGTGACTGCTGTTCGCTTGGGCAGACGGCAAGGGGCACTGTGACTGCACTGGGTTACCTGGGGCGGCAGGGGCCGCTGTGGCTGCAATGCATTGGCTAAGATGGCAAGGAACGCTATGACCGCAGTGTGTTTCCTGTGATTGCAGGGGGTTCTGTGACTGCAGTGTGTTCCCTGGGACAGCACAGGGTGTTGTGACTGCAGTCCATAGCCTGAGACAGCAGGGGGCGCTGTGAACACTGTGGGTTTCCAGGAATGGCAGAGGGCGCTGTGACTGCATGAGTTACTGGGTAGGCAAATGGTCCTGTAACTTCAACAGACCAGAACGGTGAGCAGGGGGTGCTCTGACTGCAGTGAGATTCTGGTATGGCAGGGGGTGCTGTGAATACAGTGGGTTGCSTTGTACAGCAGGGTGCACTGTGACTGCAATGGGTGTTGTGGGATGGCAGGGGATGCTGTTATTACAGTGCGCTGCCTGAGACGGCAATGGGCCCTGTGACTTCAGCACGCTGGAATGACAGCAGGTGGGGCCGTTATTGCAGCGTGTTGCCTCTCATCGCAGGGGGCGCTGTGCCTTCAGGGAGCCAGAATGGACGGCAGGGGGCACTGTGACTGCAGTGTGTTGCCTGGGACAGCATGGCRCGCTGTGCCTGCAGTGCTTGTCCTGGGATGGCAGGGGGCTCTGTGACTGCAGTGGGTTGGCTGGGACGGCATGGGACGCAGTGACTGCAGTGCCTTGGCTGGGACGGCAGGGGGCGCTGTGATTGCATCCCTTGTCTGGGACTGCAGGGCGCACTGTGACTTCAGTGAGCCAGAATGGACAGCAGGAGGCGCTGTGACTGCAGTGAGTTTCCTGGAATGGCAGGGGGTTCTGTGACTGCAGTGCGTTGCCTGTGACGATAGGGGGTGCTGCGACAGCAGTTTGCCTGGACGGACAGAAGGGGACGCTGTCACTGCAGTGTGTTGCTTGTGACTGCGTGGCGCTCTGTGATTGCAGTAGTTTGCCTGGGACGGAAGGGGGCACTATGACTGCAGTGCATTGCCTGGGACGGCAGGAGGTGCCGTGACTGCAGTGTGCTGCCTGGGACAGAAGGGTACTCTGTGACTGCAGTGCGTTGCTTGGGATGGCAGGGGATGCTGTTACTGCAGTACGTTGCTTGGGATGGCAGGGGATGCTGTTACTGCAGCACGCTGCTTGGGACAGCACGGTGCATTGTGACTGCAGTGAGTTTCCTGGGATGGCAGGGGGCACCGTGACTGCAGTGTGTTGCCTGGGACTATAGGGCACTCTGTGACTGCAGTTCGCCTGGACAGACAGAAGGCCAAGCTGTGATGGCAGTGCGTTTCCTGTGAGGGCAGGGGCCGCTGTGACTGCAGTGCATTGCCTGGGACCAAAGGAGGCTCTGTAACTGCAGTGCATTGCCTGCGACGGCAGGGGGCACTGTGACTTCTGCGCGCCAGAACGGACGGCAGGGGGTGCTGTTACTGTAGTGCACTGCCTGGGATGGCAGATGGCGCTGTGACCGCTGTGTGTTTCTGAAGACGCCAGGGGACGCTATGACTGCAGTGCGTTTCTGAAGACAGCAAGGGGTGCTGTGACTGCAGTTCGTTGCCTGGGACAGCACGGTGCACTCTTGACTGCAATGCGTTTCCTGAGATGGCAGGCGGCGCAGTCACTGCAGTTCGCCTGGGCAGATGGAAGGGTGCTCTTTGACTGCAGTGTGATTCCTGGCATGGCACATGGCAGGGTGACTGCAGTGGGTTGCCTGGGACGGCATGGGGCGCTGTGACTGCAGTGCGTTGCCTGTGACGGCGGGGTGCACTGTGACTGTACTGCAATGCTGGGGACGGCAGGAGGTGCTGAGACTTCAGTGCACCAGAATGGATGGCATGGCGCGCTGTGATTGCAGTGTTTCTCCTGGGATGGCAGGGGGCTCTGTGACTGCAACGCGTTGCCTGAGTCGGCAGGTGGTGCTGTGACTGAATGCGTTGCTCAAGAAGGCAGAGGGCGCTGTGACTGCAGTGTGTTGCCTGAAAAGGCAGGCCAAGGTATGACTGCAGTGTGTGCCTGGGACGGCAGGGGGAGCTGTGATTACAGTGGGTTTCCTGTGATGGCAGGGGGCGCTGTGACTGCAGGCATCGCTGGGACAGCAGGGGGCACTGTGACTCCACTTTGTTTCCTGGGACAGCAGGGGGTGCTGTGACTGCAGTGCGTAGCCTGGGATGGCAAGCGGCGGTGTGACCGCAGTGTGTTGCTTGGGACGGCAGGCTGCGCTGTGACTGCAGTGCTTGTCCTGGGATGTCAGGGTGCTCTGTGACTGCAGTGGGTTTCCTGCGACGGCAGGGGGCGCTGTGACTTCATGAGTTGCTGGGACGGCAGTGGGCACTGTGACTTCAGTGCATTTCCTGGGACAACAGAGGTGCTGTGACTGTAGTGCATTTTCTGTGATGGCAGCAGGGGCTGTAACTGCTGTTCCTTTGGGTGGATAGTAGGGGGCGTTGAGACTGCAGTTTGCCTGGGCGGATGGAAGGGGGCGCTATGACTGCAGTGCAATGCCTGGGAAGGCAGGGCAAACTGTGACTGCACCGAGCCAGGGCTATCGGAAGTGGACGTTGAAACTGCAGGGCATTACCTGGGACGATAGAGGGCGCTGTGACAGTTCACGTGGGTGGATGGAAGGGGGTGCTGTGACTACAGGGAGTTGCTAGAGATGGCAGGGGGCGCAGTGCTTGCAGTGCGTCGTCGCCTAGCACGGCAGAGGACGCTGTGACTGCAGTGCATTTCTTGAGATGGTAGGGGGCACTTCGACTGCAGTGTGTTGGCTGGGACGGTGCCGAGCGTTGTGATTGCAGCGTGTTGCCTGAGATGGCAGGTGGTGCTGTCACTGCAGTGCATTGCCTGGAACTGAAGAGTCCCTGTTACTGCAGTGCGTCGCCTGGGACGGAAGGGGGCACTGTGACTGCAGTGCGTTGCCTGGGACGGCAGGGTTACTGCCACTGCAGTGCGTTGTCTGGGACGGCAGGGGGTGCTGTGACTGCAGTGCATTTCTTGGGACGGCAGGGAGTGCTTTGACTGCAGAGGGTTGCCTGGGACAGCAGGGGGCACCGTGACAGTAGTGCGTTGCCTGGGACCTCAGGCAGAGCTGTTACAGCAGTGCGTTGCCTGGGACGGCAAGCGGCTCTGTGACTGCAGTGCATTTCCTGGGAGGGCAGGGGGCACTTTGACAGCAGTTCCCCTGGGCAGACGGAAGGGGGCGCTGTCACTGCAGTAGGTTGCCTGTGACTGCAGGGTGTTCTGTGACTGCAGCACGTTTCTGGGATGGCAGGGGGCTCTGTGACTGCAGTGCATTGCCTGGTATAGCAGGCGACGCTGTGACTGCAGTGCATTTCCTGGGACAGAAAAGGGCGCTGTGAACRCAGTGGGTTTCCTGAAATGGCAGGGGGTGCTGTGACTGCATGAGTTGCTGGGAGGGCAAAGGGTGCTGTAACTTCAATGTGCCAGAATGGTGGGCAGGGGGTGCTCTCACTGCATTCGTTGCTGGGATGGCAGCGGGTTCTGTGACTGCAGCACGTTGCGTGTGCTGATAGGGGACGTGGTGACTGCAGTTCACCTGGGTGCACGGAAGGTCGAGCTGTGACTGTAGTGCGTTTCCTTTGAGGGCAGGGGCTGCTGTGGTTGCTGTGCGTTGCCTGGGACTGAAGGGGGCGCTGTGACTGCAGTAGGTTTCTTGTGATGTCAGGTAGTGCTTTGACTGCAGAGGGTTACCTGGGACGGCAGCGGACACTGTCACTGCAGTGCATTGCCTACTACGGCAGGGGGCGGTGTGACAGCAGTGCATGTCCTGGGATGGCAGGGAGCACTGTCACTGCAGTGCATTTCCTATGATAGAAGGAGATCATGGGACTGCAGTGCATTGCCTGGGATGGCAGGAGTTGCTGCTGAGCACCGGGGCRGACTAAAGGGGGTGCTGTGACTGCTGTGCATTGCTGGAGACAGCAGAGGGCACTGTGACGGCAGTGCGTGTCTTGAGGCAGCAGGGGGCGCTGTGACTGCAGTTCATTTCATGGGAAAGCAGAGGTTGCTGTGATGTCAGTTCCTTGGGGCGGATGGAGGAGGTGCTGTGACTGCAGCACATTGCCTGGGATGGTAGAGGGTGCTGTGACAGTGGTGCATTGTCTAAGACAGCAGGGGGCACTGTGACTGCACTGGGTTGCCTGGGACGGCAGGGGGTGCTGAGACTGCAGTGGGTTGCCTGGGACAGCAAAGGGCGCTGTGACTGCCATGTGTAGCCTGGCACAGCATGGGGCGCTGTGACTGCAGTGCGTTGCCTGGGACAGCATGGGGCAGTGTGACTGCAGTGCTTGTCCTGAGATGATGGGATGCTCTGTGACTGCAATGGGTTTCCTGGGACGGCAGAGGGCGCTCTTACTGCAGTGCATGTCCTGGGATGGCAGGGTGTACTGTGACTGCAGTGCGTTGCCTGGGACGGCAGAGGTGCTGTGACTGTAGTACGTTTCCTAGGACAGCAGGAGGCACTGCAACTGCAGTGCATTGCCTAGGACGGCGGGGCAAACTGTGACTGCACCACGCCAGGGCTATTGGAAGAGGACGTTGAAACTGTAGGGCGTTACCTGGGATGGAAGTGCATGAAGAGACTGCAGTGCGGTGCCTGAGTAGGCAGAGGGCAGTGCGACTGCAGTGCTTTGCCTGGGACAGCAGGGTGCTCTGTGACTTCAGTGGGTAGCCTGGGACGGAAGGAGGCACTATGACTGCAGCGTGTTACCTGGGACGGCACGGGGTGCCGTGACTGCAGTGCATTCTCTAAAACAGCAGGGGGCACTGTGTCTGCAGTGCGTTTCCTGGGACGGCAGGGAGTGCTTTGACTGCAGAGGGTTGCCTGGGACAGCAGGGGACGCTGTGACTGCAGTGCATTGTCTAAGATGGCAGGGGGCACTGTGACTGCAGTGCATTGTCTAAGATGGCAGGGGGCGCTGTGACTGCAGTGCATTACCTGGGAAGGCAGGGTACACTGTGACTTCAGTGCGTTGCCTGTGATGATAGGGGCCGCTGTGACAGCAATTCCCCATGGCATACGGAAGGGAGCACTGTCACTGCAGTGCACTGCCTGTGACTGCAGGGTGTTCTGTGACTGCAGTGTGTTGCTTGGGATGGCAGGGGGCGCTATGACTGCAGTGTGTTGCCCAGGACGGCATGGTGCGCTCTGACTGCAGTGCATTTCCTGGGACGGCAGGGGGTGCTTTGACTGCAGTGGGTTGCCTGGGACGACAGGGGACACTGTGACTGCAGTGCGTCGCCTGTGACAGCAGGTGCGCTGTCACTGCAGCGTGTTGCCTGTGATGGCAGGTGATGCTGTTGTTAGCTTTCAGAAACACGTAACCACATAAGCAATTACATGTGGTGCTTTTTATTAAGAGCTCTGGGAATCAGGGTATTACAACCCAAATCTGATTCTAACTATACATCCGAAATGATCATGTTTTTATACTCTATTGTTATATAACTTTCATGTTAATTATTAAACTTATATTGTTCTATTGTATACATAGATTCCAGCTAAACATAGCTCCCAACATAGTTTCTCATGATTCTTCTTATGATTATACAATAATGATATTTAATTGCTAAACAATCATCACATCTAACAATTACATCATCACATCTAACAATTATATCATTTATCATATTGCTTACGCAGGTGCAGTGATCTGAGAAAACACAAACCTAACATTTTCAGAATCTATTTTTCCAGGGTTCTACTATCACTGTGACTGCAGTGCATTTCCTGGGACAACAGGGGGCGCTGTGAACACAGTGGGTTTCCTGGAACGGCAGGGGGTGCTCTGACTGCATTCGTTGCTGAGACGGCAAGGGGTGCTGTGACTGCAGTGCGTTGCCTGTGAGGATAGAGGGCGCTGTGACAGTTCACCTGGGCGGGCGGAGGGGGTGCTGTGACTGCAGTGCATTGCCTGGGACGGCAGGGGGCGCTGTGTTTGCAGTGCATTTCTAGGGATGGCAGGAAGCGCTTTTACTGCAGAGGGTTGCCTGGGATGGCAGGGGACACTGTGACTTCAGTGCATTGCCTGGAACGGCAGGGAGCGCTGTGATTGCAGTGCTTGTCCTGGGACGGCAGGGGGCTCTGTGACTGCAGTGGGTTGCCTTGCAACAGAAGAGGATGCTATTTCTTCAGTGTGTTTCCTGGGACAGCAGGGAGCACTGTGACTGCAGTGCGTTGTCTGGGACAGCAGAAAAGGGGCGCTGTGGGGGCAGTGCATTTCCTGGGACACCAGTGCTCTGACTGCAGTGCGTTGGCTGGGATGGTTGGGAGCACTGTGAGTGCAGTGCGTTGCCTTGGATGGCCTGGGACGCTGTGACTTCAGAGCCTTGCCTGGGACGGCAGGCAGCGCTGTGCTTGCACTGGGTTGCCTGGGACGGAAGGGACCGCAGTGACTGCAGAGCACTGCCTGGGAAGGCAGTCTGAGCTGTGACTGCAGTGGATTGTCTGGGACGGCAGGGGACACTGTGTCTGAAGTGGGTTTCCTGGGATGGCAGGGGGGTGCTGTGACTGCAGGCATTGCTGGGATGGAATGGGGCGCTGTGACTTCAGAGCACCAGAACGGACGGCAGGGGGTGCTGTGACTGCAGTGCATTGCCTGAGACGGCAATGGGCGCTCTGACTTCAGCTCACCAGAAGGGACAGCAGGGTGGGCTCTGATTGCAGTGCGTTGCCTCTCGTGGCAGGGTATACTGTGACTTCCGGGTGCCAGAACGGATGGTAGGGGGTGTCGTGACTGACATGCATTGCATGGGACAACAAGGGACGCTGTAACTGCAGTGCGTGTCCCAGGATGGCAGGGTGCGCTGTGACTGCAGTGCAATGCCTTGAATAGCCAGGATTACTGTGACTTCAGTGCCTGTTCTGGTACGGCAAGGGGCACTGTGACTGCAGTGCCTTGCCTGGAACAGCAGGGTGCACTGTGACTGCAGCCCGTTGCCTGAGATGGCAGGGGGCGCTGTGACTGCAGTGGATGTCCTGGGACGGCAGGGGACGCTGTTGTTGCAGTGTGTTGCCTGAGATGGCAATGGGCGCTGTGACTTCAGTGCGCCGGAACGCACAGCAAGCGGGGCTCTGATTGCAGTGTGTTGCCTCCCATCGCAGGGGGCGCTGTGACTGCAGCGCGTTACCTGGGATGGCAGAGGTGCTGTGACGGCAGTGTGTTGTCTGCAATGGCAGAGGGTGCTGTAACTGCTGTTCCTTTGGGTGGAGAGAAGGGGGAGATGAGACTGCAGTTTGCCTGGGCGGATGGAAGGGGGCGCTATGACTGCAGTGCAATGCCTTAGACAGGAGGGTGCGCTATGATCACAATGCGTTGCCCGGGACAGCAGGGGGCGCTGTGAATGTAGTGCGTTTCTTAGGACAGCAGGAGACGCTGTAACTGCAGTGTATGTCCTGGGACAGCAGGGCGTTCTGTGACTGCACCGCGCTGAAGCTGACGGAAGGGGACGGTGCAACTTCAGGGCGTTACCTGGGATGGAAGGGTGCGAAGTGACTGCAGTGCATTGCGTTAGTAGGCAGGGGGCGCTGTGACTGCAGCGCATTTCCCAAGACGTCAGGAGGCACTTAGACTGCAGTGCGTTTGCTGGGACAGCCAGGGGCGCAGTGACTGCAGTGCCTTTCCTGGGACTGCAGGGTGTGGTGTGACTGCAGTGCGTTCCCTGGGACGGAAGGGGGTGCTGTGACTGCAGTGCATTGCCTGTGACGATAGGGGGCCTTGTGACTGCAGTTCGCCTGGATGGACGGAAGGTCGTGCTGTGATTGCAGTGTGTTTCCTGTGAGGGCAAA
Source organism: Cardinalis cardinalis (assembly GCA_014549065.1). Taxonomy (NCBI): domain Eukaryota; kingdom Metazoa; phylum Chordata; class Aves; order Passeriformes; family Cardinalidae; genus Cardinalis; species Cardinalis cardinalis. The sequence goes on along the minus strand of JACDOX010000869.1, from coordinate 8,873 downwards.
GGGCACTTTGACTGCAGTGCATTGCCTGTGACGATAGGGGGCCTTGTGACTGCAGTTCGCCTGGATGGACGGAAGGTCGTGCTGTGATTGCAGTGTGTTTCCTGTGAGGGCAAAGGGCACTTTGACTGCAGTGCATTGCCTGGRACCGAAGGGGGCTCTGTGACTGCAGTGGGTTGCCTGAGATGGCAGGGGACGCTCTGACTGCAATGCGTTTCAGAAGACGGCAAGGGGTACTGTGACTGCAGTGCGTTGTTTGGGACCAATAGGGCCACTGTGACTGGAGTGCGTTACCTGCGTTGGCAGGGGGTGCTGTGACTGCAGTGCCTTTCCTGGGAAGGCATGGTGCGCTGTGACTGCAGCGCGTTGTCTGGGACGACAGGGGGCACTGTGACTTCAGCTCACCAGAACGGAAGGATGCGGGTGCTGTGACTGCAGTGTATTTCCTGGGACAGCAGGGTGCGCTGTGAAAGCAATGCAGACCTGGGATGGCAGTGTGGGCTGTGACTGCACTGCGTTGCCTGGGACGGCAGACGGCGCTGTGACTGCAGTGCGTTGCCTGGGATGACAGGGGACGCTGTGACTGCAGTGCGTCGCCTGTGACAGCAGGTGCGCTGTGACTGCAGTGCGTCTCCTAAGATGGCAGGGGGCACCTGACTGCACTGCTTTGCCTTGGATGGCTGGCAACGCTGTGACTGCAGTGGGTTGCCTGGGTTGGAAGGGTGCTCTGTGTCTTCAGTGTGTATCCTAAGACGGCAGGAGGCAGTTTGACAGCAGTGGATTGCCTGGGATGGCAGGGGGCGCAGCCACTTCTGCGTGCTAGAACAGACAACAGGATTCGCTCTGATTGAAGTGCGTTGCCTCACATGGCAGGGGGCGCTGTCACTTCAGCGTTCCAGATTGGATGGCAAGGGGCACTGTGACTGCAGTGCATTGCCTGTGATGACATGGGGGGCTCTGACTCTAGTGTGCCTGGGCAGATGGAATAGTGCACTGTGACGGCAGTGCACTGCCGGGGAGGGCAGGCGGCACTGTGGCTTCAGCACACCGGAACTGAAGGCAAAGGCACTGTGACTGCCTTGGGTTTCCTTGGACAGAGGCGGCTGCTGTGACTGCAGTGGGTACCCCTGAGATGGCAGGAGGCGCTGTGAATGCAATGGGTTGCCTGTTATGGCAGGCAGCGCTGTGACTTCAGTGCGTTGCCTGGTACGGCAGGGGGCACTGTGATTGCAGTGTGTGTCCTGGGAGTGCTGGGGACACTGTGACTGCAGCGCGTTTCCTCAGATGTCAGGTGCTGCTGTGACTGCAGTGCGTTGCCTAGGATGGCGGGGGCGCTGTGACTGCTGTGCGTTGTCTTGGATGGCAAAGGGTGCAGCGACTTGAAGTTCCTTGGGGTGGATGGGAGCGTGCGTTATAACTGCGGTGCTCTGCCTTTGAGGGCAGGGGGGGCTGTGACTCCAGTGCGTTTCCTGGGACGGCCGGGGGCGCTGTGACTGCAGTGCGTTGCCTGGGATGGTAGGGGGCGCTGTGACTGCAGTGCATTGCTTGGGACAGCCGGCGTCTCTGTGACTGCAGTGCACTGCCTAAGACGGCACGGGGCGCTGTGAGTGCAGTGTGTTGCCTGGGATGCCAGGGGCTGCTGTGACTGCAGCGTATTGCCTGTTATGGCAGGGGGCGCTGTGACTGCAGTTAGCCTGGCTGATGACAGGGGGCGCCGTGCCTTCAGTGCAATGCCTGGGATGCCAGGGGACTCTATGACTACAGTGAGTTTCCTGGGGCAAAAGGGGGTGCAGTGAGTGCAGTGCATTTCCTGGGACAGCAGGAGGCGCTGTGACTGCAGTGCGTGTCCTAGGACAGCAGGGTGAACTTTGCAGTGTGCTGGGATGGAGGGAAGGGTGCGCTGTGAGTTCAGTGCATTGCCTGGAACGGAAGGGGACACTGTGACTGCAGCGTGTTGCCTGGGACCGAAGGGTCACTGTTACTGCAGTGCATTGCCTGGGAAAGCAGCGGGCACTGTGACTTCAGTGCATTGCCTGGGATGGCAAGGGGTCCAGTTAATGCACTTCATTGCCTGGGACAGCAGAGGGCGCTGAGACTGCAGTGGGTTGCCTGGGATGGCATTGGACGCTGTGACTGAAGTGCAATGCCTAAAGACGGCAGGGTGCACTGTGAGTTCAGTGCGTTGCCTGGAACGGCAGGGGGTGCTGTGACTGCAGTGCGTTGCCTGGGACGGCAGGGGCTGCTGTGTCTGCAGTGCATTACATGGGATGGCAGGGAGCGCTGTGACTGCAGTGTGTTGCCTGGGACAGCAGAGGGCGGTGCCTATGCAGTTCCTTGGGGCGGACGGAAGGGGGTGTTGTGACTGCGGCTGCCAGAACAGACTGCAGGGGGCGTTGTGACTGCTGTGCATTTTTTCTTGATAAAATATGCAACAAAGCCCATGATTTATAAGGTAGAGTAAAATGAATGATTTGGGAATTGATCTCTTGTTGATATTAAAACTCATATCCACTCTCTGTGAAGTTTCTAAAACAAATGATGGAGCTGAGGCATGAATCTGTCACAACAAGTCTTAAGCAGACATACACACTCCCCTTCACATGCCCTCCTTCCACACACACCTGGACACACACAGAGGTCAGCATAGCAGATCATGAAGACCTTGGAAAAGACTGAAATGCTAAATACCTCTCTTTGTGGCAAAAGAGCTGGTGCAATAATTCAAATACCAGGTACAAAAATTCTGTTTAATATCTACCTCTTATTTAAAACAAAGCATTTAATTTAATTATATTTACAGGATATTTTCATTTCATTTTTTCTTTAAAATTACTTAGTTCTCATGTRTTGTATATCTAGGAATATTTTCTTCTAAATGTAGAAAAAATAGGTGATATCTTTTCAAAAGAAAACATTGGTTTATACAATTTTAAASCATCATGATATGGAAGGCATTTTTGGCCCTCACTAAGGTGGAAGAAGTATTTGGATCACAGATCATTTACAATGAAATACATTTCTAAGATGCTTTCAATCAATTTTGAGCCTCATTGCTTATTCATTGTAAACAGTAATTTTTCAGTTAAGGGAAGGTGTGTGTGGTATATCTACATGATGGTCAAACCCAATTCCTCCTAATGGCCAGGCTGAACTCCAGTAAATAACGTCCTGAATGATATTTTGCCGCCTTCTTTGGCACTTCATGAAATCCTAACCTGATGAAGTGCCGAAATACAGAGATTTTCTCTTAGAAAGTGTCCCATGTTGAAACCCATCCCATGTATTTTATGTCGTAATTCTTATCTGTTTAAAATTTGCTTCCTTCTGCATAGTTGCCTTTAACCTGTTACAGTAGTGAAAATCACAGATAAATGTAATTTTGTAAAACTTTGAATTTACCCCAAGAGATGAGAGAAAACTTGCTCCTATGCTTCAATCCGAGTTTCTTCTATATTCAAACTTGGTTTCTCTACCATCAAGATTCTCCTTCTCTGTTGCTCAAAGCCTCATCCAACCTGACCTTTAACACTTTCAGGGATGGGGCATCCACAACTTCTCCGGGCAGCCTGTTCCAGTGTTCCAGCACCCCCACAGTCAAAAATGTCTTCCTTTCATCTAATATGTGTCAGAAATAATACATCTGGGCAGAACATTTTGCTTTTAATAATATGTTTTTTGTAAGTTGGAAACATGAACTTGTGCATCAGTCATGTGGAATGTACTCCTACTTCTTGCTAAGTTTCACAACCTTCTTTAGAAAATATTGACTCTGGGTAACTTCAGAATAAGAATTCTGGGCATCTTCATTCTATTAATGTTTTTTTTTTTTTCTGCCATGCTGGTATTGTTTTCTATCATTTTTACCARYAGAAATAATTTTCCCTGGCACGTATGGAAAAGACCTATGTTTACTCAATAGTGCAGCATCAGTACATTGTTTAGAATTATTTCAACATCGTCCCAAACATATCTGACAGCTAGACATCAGAGGTTCGCAAGAGTGAATGGGAATAATTTCTGAACGGTTTCAGTAGATTTCCCAGGAAGGGCTTGCTTTCTGCCACCACAAATTTTCCCAGAGATATTGTCTGGTTAAGAGTTGCATCAAAAGAGATGGAGATAGTGACAGCTTCTGAAAGGGCAAGAATGAAGCTGCACAACACTGGGATTGTCTGTGCAGCTTGCAGACTGATAGAAAACAGTACTTTTCCACTCTCCTGCCTTTACCATTCACATGAACATTCGACTGGAAGACGTTTTGGACAAATTTCTTTTGCTTCTTGCAAAACATTTTGCAGACCTCCGTGCAACCTCTAGAACACGACTGGAGATGTTTTCTGTCCTGGCACAGTTTCTCCTTGCAAGACATACTGGAAGAGCTTTTTGCTAAGATGTAGGCGACAAGAGACGCTAAAGACGAAGATACAGAGCTCTCCGAAGATAGGCATCGGTCCTGGGCGTCTTTTGGCAGAAGCTGTGCTCCAGAGCACACCGTGATCTGCACCATGATCTGTGACGGCACAGTGCTCTTCAACTGGTACAATGTTCTTTGCGTGAAGAAGCCTCTTCCTTGCCTCCGGGAGACAGAGAGAGTGGCAGCTTCTGAAAGGCGAACAACGATGCCGCATAACACTGGCATTGTGTGYGCAGCTTGCAAACTGCTAGAAAACAGTACTTTTCCACTCTCCTGCCTTTTCCATTCACAGGAACATTTGAATGGAAGGCGTTTTGGACAAATTTCTTTTGCTTCTTGCAAAGCACTTTGCAGACATCCGTGCAACCTCTAGAACACGATCTGAGATGTTTTCTGTCCTGGCACAGTTTCTCCTTGCCAGACATAGTTGAAAAGCTTTTTGCTAAGATGTAGGCAACAAGAGACACTAAAGACGAAGATACGGAGCTGTCCGAAGCTAAGCACCAGTCCCGGGCGTCTTTCGGCAGAAGCCGTGCTCCGGAGCACACCACAACTGGCCCAATGCTCTTCGCGACTGGCCCAATGCTCTTCGACCGAGACAATGCTCTTCGGGCGAAGAAGCCACTTCTTCCCCTCCAGGGTTCTGAAAGAAGAAGCCCACTTAAGACCTGATTGCCACAATTGTGTAGTTGTTTGGATGGTCCAGCCGGCTTAATAGTGCCATTGCTTATGGCAGGTGTCGCTGCTGGTCAAGCTTTGACTCTGCCTAGTAAGTTGGTATGCTGGATGGTCAAACAACTAAAGGTAAAGTCAGCTATTTTAGATCAGTTGCTCACTGAGGTAGATACCATTAGACATAGCATACTGCAAAATTAAACTGCTATCGATTTATTGTTGTTAGCACATGGGCACGAGTGTGAGGATTTTGAAGGAATGTGTGGTATGAACCTCTCTGACCATTCTGCAGTCATTCACAGGAAACTCAAACAATGACAAGATAACATGAAGAAATTGATTGAGAATGGGTGGGGTATGCATGAATGGTTTGAGAGATGGGAAAGAACTGGATGGTTGAAAGATCTCGTAAAGGGAGCTTTGTTATTACTAGTAATCATTATTATATTGCTTTTTTTATTCCATGCATCATGAAACTGGTGAGCCTCTTGGAAAAAAATATGGTGGAAAAGTCTGGTTGGTGCAAAAAGAAGAAGATGAAGGGGGAACTGTAGTAATGTATCTGAACCACTTAGACTACAGGGTGCACYAGCCATCCAGCTTGGAACTGTTCTTATCAGAATTTTCTCAGGGCCCTCTGGAATTCATCAAGGTTACTAAGACACAAGCCGTGCTAAAATAAGAAAAGTTGAGAAACCAAATTCCAAGACCACAAGAACTTAATAACGGAGGGAGCAAAGCACCTGGACTGTAACCATACATATCTTCTGAGAGGTGCATGCAGAATGCGTGGACAAGGCAAAGACACCAATAAGAAATGCAGGACTTGCATGTGCAGAGAGTTAGAATGTGTAAGTGCATCATGTCAATAATCAATGGCTTCTGCTTAATCCTCTTGGTCTGTTGTCCAGGAGTCCTGAATTTCCCACAAGGGATACTTACTAAAAGGGCTCCAATTTTAATGCTAGTGTTACTGTCTAGACAATGATTAATGGGAATAATTCTTTCAAATCCTTCCCTTGCTGACATCAGTAAGTTTCATCTTTTCCTGATTGTACTGGTGGCTATACATTAGTTATGAATAGAAGGGAATGACTTTTAGGGATATGTTGCAAGGAAATAGATTGGTGGTTCTGCTTCCATTTCCATTTTCTAAGAAGAGCTCTGATTAGTTTTGGACTTTTCACAGACCTCTGACTAGATTAGCATTTGTTTTTGATTGACCTGGTAATTTTTAGGCCACTAGGCTTGACCAATGAATAGAAAAGGGAAAGTCACAGAGCTTAGGTGCGTCCCTTGTAAACAACTTCTCGGTAGTAGGGAGATTTCTGCCCTCAAGTTTGTTACTTCAGCTAGCAGATTATGCTCACTCCAAAAGAAGGTGAGAAGTTTGCTTCCCTAAATGGTCCAATAATTCTTCCTGCTTCTTTGTGCCTCTTTTGTATGACTGGATTTTATATTACTGGAGTTTGTTACAAAAAGTTGGATTAAATTGCACGCGTCTGCTCTTGGGGGAAACAGAATATTTAGCCAATAGCATCTAGGCTTTTATCAACCTGAAATTTTCTGAAGAGATCAGTCGCTTAAAACAGTAATTCCTGCTAGTTCCAATTCCATTTTTAGGCTCGACAAACCAAATGGTAAACCTGCACCAGTAGGGAGGGACATTGAATTGGACTTTCTCCTTTTTAGAGAGAAGTTAATGAAAAAGTTCCACCAGAAKCAGAGYAGGCTGTAAAAYAAGAAAAGYGTCATGAAAAGAAGCCAATCCTATCCTCTAAGTATTKCTAGTTGTGATTGGAYAAGAATGAAATGTGTCAACTCTGTGTTCCTGGGTATCACATCAGTAACAGGTACTTCAGCTGCTGTAATTCTCTCCTAAAGCTAAGAATAGAATCCGAAGAATTGTGATTCCATGGTCACAATTGACCCTGTGATGCTGACAGGTGAAAAAGGAGAGGAAGGTGCACGGCTAAATTAGCTTGAATGGCCTATCTAAATCAGCGGCCACTGATTTCCTGAAGGTTTCAACAGGACAGTTGCCTATGTTTTTCTTGCAATTCTCTTAATCTTTCATCATGTTTTTCTTGGGATTCTTTTAACCTTTCCCCATTAGTTCAGCCTCTGCTCTCAAGCCTTTGCTGACATTTCAAGTATCTCGATAGCCTGGAAATGTGTTCATTGATCACGTAATTTTTCCCTTCAAAGGGTTGTTTGCCTCAAGTCTCATTTTTGCTGGTTTTCTGCTAGTTCATTGTCAGATGACAGCAGGTGTTTTGTAAGAGCAAGTACACAATCCTACAGCTTGCTTTTCTTTTTATTTGGCCTGTCTGAAGAATGGAATGACTGAACATCTCCGACAGGATTTTCTCTCCCCATTATGTTTCACTGGAAGGGCAGATGCAAATTGCCTACCTAAAGTCTTGGCACAGAAGAAACTAGTGGTTTGCTGCTGCATATAGGTAGAAGCTTAGAAAAGGAAGGCCTTGGGCTGAGGCCCATTACTTTGGCTAAGTAGAAAAATGTCGCTGTCAAGGTGGTCACGGCATAAAGCAGAGACCACAAGCAGTCTCAGTTGGTAACTCTTTATTACTGAACAGGGCTGACTTTTATACCCTTGCCAATTGCTTATGCTTCTTTTACCCTAACTATTGGTGACAATAAGTCAACATGATACTATTGGTGAGAAGTTATAGTGACTTCAACTAACTTTCTAAAATTACTTTGTCCAGCTGCAAGATTCTCTTATCTTCCTTCTCTTGGTCTCCTTGGTTACAGCCTTGGAGAGAGCTTCTTATCAGCTTCTTTTTACTTCTCGGTTTCTTCTCGCTCCTTTAGCTAACAGGCCCACTGTTAGCCCCTTCCACAGAAAAGGACTATGGGAAGGTGAGACAGCTGAATTAGAGGTAGATCAACAAGTTCTAGAACCGTCACGTGTTCACAGTGTGGTGCATCGCAGTTGGTTGAACGATGTTTGTTATGGCTTAAAGCTATGGAACTGATAAAGGCCTAAGTGCTCCAAAAGCCTGGTTTTTGCAACAAAGCAGCTCTCCTTTGCATCTGCCTGGGGACTCTGCGTCACTGTGCACCCTCACTCCCAGTTTGCCAAGGAGATGATCAGTAGGAATGTTGCAGAGCTGCTGTGTGCATATTTCTGGAATGGCAGAGAGTGAAGTGGTRGACATTTCTGGGGTTTAGTACCATGCTGCTGCATTGTTGCCAGTTTAGTCGGTTTTCCATCAGTGGCCTTTCTGTCTAGAAGTACACTGCCCAGAGTCTTTCTAGCATTTGATGTAATTTCCTGTCTGTTGTTTTAATACCTTCCTTCAGTTGAAAGGATGATACAATCTTTACATTTTGAAGATCCCTGTCAGGAAACACTATGCCAGAGGAGTCATCACTGCCTTTTCTTCTGCCTCCTTTGTAATTTTCAGAGACTCATTTCAAATTTCTGCTAATGTCAAGAAGAATACTGAGACTACTTAGCAGGGTTGACGCTCTCAGCTGCTTTCCTCTTTCATACTGCCTCCTACTGTATGTGACTTAATGGCCTCGTTTTGTCATTTGCATTTTGCTGTGATCCAAAGCTAAATATTCCAGGCCTGTGAACACAAAACGAAGTCTTAGTCTTTTGCAAGAACTACCCCTAGGAGGATTTGTGTTCATTTTGATTTCTACGGTGTTAACCCTGTTGCAGAAAAGAAGTAGATTGTAGTCTCTTCTTGTGTACTCTCTTCTTGTGCTCTCATTCCCCCCTCTCTGCTTTGCATGCCCTAGTTAATCTACC
>JACDOX010000868.1:18185-45209 GCA_014549065.1 Cardinalis cardinalis | reverse complement strand
ATATTGGACATACGCAATTTTGAATATCAGAGGAAAAAGAAAATTGCAAGAAGTTTTTAATTTTACTGGTTTTAATGTTAAGTTCCATGCACTTTTTCAAAAAGTGTCAAGCTCAAATGTCCATCAACATATTTTAGTCATCTGTAAGCCAGTAATCATATAAAATGTGCTTCAAATCGAAAGAATTTCCAATTTTTACTCCTAGTTTCTGTGCCTAGATTTATTATTTCTGACAGATATTAGATGAAAGGAAGACATTTTTTTACTGTGGGGGTGTTGGAACACTCAAACAGGTTACCCAGAGAAGTTGTGGGTGTCCCATCCCTGAAAGTATTCAAGGTCAGGTTGGATGGGGCTTTGAGCAGCAACAAAGGAGAATCTTCATGGTAGAGAAACAAAGTTTGAATCTAGAAGAAACTCGGATTGAAGTATAGGAGCAAGTTTTCTCTCAGCTCTTGGGATAAATTCAAAGTTTTACAAAATTACACTGATCTGTGATTTTCACTACTGTAACAGGTTAATGAAAACCATGCAGAAGATAGCAAATTTTAAAAGAGATAAGAATTACAGCAAAAAATACATGGGATGGGTTTCAACATGGGACACTCTCTAAGAGCAAATCYCTGTATTTCAACACTTCATCATGTTAGGATTTCATGAAGTGCCAAAGAAGGCGGCAAAATATCATTCAGGACATTATTTACTGGGGTTCAGCCTGGCCATTAGTAGGAATTGGGTTTGAACATAATGTAGTATACTACACACACAGTTACCCTTCACTGAAAAATTACTGTTTACAATGAATAAGCAATGAGACTCAAAATTGATTGAAAGCATCTTAAAAATGTCAAGTATTTCATTGTAAATGATCTGTGGTCCAAATACTTCTTCCACCTTAGTGAGRGACAAAAAAAATCTTCCATATCATGACAGTTTAAAATTGTATAAACCAATGTTTTCTTCTGAAATGATATCATCTATTTTTTTCTATTTTTAGAAGAAAATATTCCTAGATATACCACACAGGAGAACTAAGTAATTTTAAAGAAACAAATGAGATGAAAATATTCCGTAAATATAATTAAATGAAAAGCTGTGTTTTAAACAGGAGGTAGATATTAAACAAAATTTTTGTACCAGGTATTTGAATTATTGCACTAGCTCTTTTGCCCACAAAGAGAGGTATTAAGCATTTCAGTATTTTCCAAGGTGTTCATGATCTGCTATGCTGACCTCTGTGTGTGCCTGGGTGTGTGTGGAAGGGAGGCATGTGAAGGGGAGTGTGTATGTCTGCTTAACACTTGTTGTGGCAGATTCATGCCTCAGCTCCATCATTTCTTTTAGAAACTTCACAGAGAGTGGATATGAAGTTTAATATCAACAAGAGATCAATTCCCAAATCATYCATTTTACTCTACCTTATAAATCATGGGCTTTGTTGCATATTTTATCAAATCTACTTTCAAGCCACATGGAGGAATGAGAATGTGGAGAATGCCTCCAATGTCTTGCAACTTTGATGCAAGTAGATTTTCAAGAAAGCATCATTTCTCTTTTAAATACGTCTGGGACAGGCATGATGGTGGTTTCAATCTGTTGGAGTTTTTGTTGCTGGGAGAAGTTGTACGAAAGGATTGGTTTTTACATTGACCAGTTACTGAATCAAGCGCAGGAATACATTGGAAATTCAAGCGGGGGTTCCTTTTTCTAGCAGACTACTTCTAGAACGAGCATGCAGCCTGAAGCTGACTCTTTTGCTCTCTTTTTGTTTCCTTCCTATTTTCTTGGATTCCTTGCCATTATCTAGACAAATTTGGAACTTTTTTCCCCACCTAAAATTGTTTCATAGTCTGATAATTATGATACATTTTTTACAAGGAATTTTTAAAATCTTTGTTAGAGTTAAGAAGTTAAGGACTTAGGTCTTTTTCTTCCTTTATCAATAGTGCAATGAAATTGATAAATAAAGACCAACTCTTTCTTTTTACTTTTATTTTAAACCCAAGCAGATAATTCCCATACATTAATACATTTTGTGGACCAATATTTGCCATTCTGATCTAAGCTGTCACTTCTTAACGATATACCTTCTGTGACTATGTTGACAACACTTTTGGTGAAGATCCCAACTGGTCTTAGATACACAATAGGGAGAAATTTGCTCAGCCAGTGTCGGTCTTAAGTATGCATATCAGAAGATCTTTCTAGAGCTGGGGAATTCTCCCATGAAAGGGATTCAGTTATTGAAAGAGACACTTGTCCCAGAGTTTTACATTCTTCTTGAACACTGCTTAAGGAACTTAGATCCCATGTCCATTTGGATCTCTCTCTACACAGAACTTTGTCATACCAGTGCTTGAAATGCATCTCTAAGAGAATTCACTAGCACAGAATGAATGAGAGTGGAAGGGGTCAGTGGGGCTCACCAGGCCCAACCCCCCTGCTTACACCAGGATACCTAGAGCCTCTTGTCCAGGATTCTATCCTAATAACTTTTAATGCCTTCAAAGATCCAGGCTCCACAATCTTTCTGGGCAGTCTGTGCCGTGGTTCAGTCACCCTCACGGTAAAAAATAATTTTGTGATGTTCAGAGGCAATCTCCTGTATTTCAGTGTGTGCCCACTGCCTCTTGTCTTTTCACTGAGCATCATTGAAAAGACACTGGTTCCCTCCTCTTTGACCTATTCTTTCTGGTATGTATGTGTGCTGCCATGTCAAGAAATGTCAAAAACCTCCCTGAAGCCCAGGCAGACAATATTCCCTTCAGCTACCAGGCAAGTTGATTCATCAGAGGAGTTTAAAAAGTTGTTCAGCATCAATTTCCCCTGGTAAATCCATGCTGACGACATTATTTTGTCCTCCTTCATGTGCCTGGCAATGCTTTCCAGCAATAGCTGCTCCAGCAACTTCCTGGGGATTAAAAATGAGGCTGGCTGGCTTGTACTTTTCCAAGTCATCCGAGTTGCCTTTTTTGAAGATGGGTGACGTTTGCTTTCATCCAGTCTTTGGGCACTTTCCTCAGTCACCATGAGCCATCAAACATGACTAGGAGTGGCCTCAGAATAACATCTGCTAACACMCTTGAGACCTGTGGCTCCATCTCAATGGGGCCTGTGGACTTCATGGAATACGTACCGATTCAGTGACTGTGCCCATGAAAGTTTGCATGGGATAACASGACATATTAACAGCTACCTGAAGAGTGAGTGAAAAGCTATGGAAGCAATCCAAAAGGACAAAGACTAGAGTTCCCTTTTAAGACAAAGCATCCTATCATGGAGCTAAGCAGCTTTAGATCTAGGGAAGCTTCCCCTCTGAGACGATGCAGAAGACATTCTTTTACCTTATCCAGTAATAAAATGTATTGACCATTCACTTGCAATACAAAAAATTAAATTATTTCCAAAATTGTTGCCGCCTAACTAGACAATCATGTACTGGCTGGGTATTCCCCTAAGAGATGACAGCACCTGCTTGATGTCTCTTATGCGTACAGACTATTCGAATTAGGTCATTTGAGTGGGAATTACTGGTCTTTGAACTTTCTTTCGGATGAATTTGGAATATTTACTGAAGCAAGGACCTGAAGAGGAAAACTTCATTTCCCATCAGTGCACTTTAACATCTATGGCTGTAATGCCATTGTTTCTCACTGAGTCAWGAATTTATGACTACAAAATGGATCAACTCCAAAAGGAAAGATAAAGGCTGCATAATATTCTCTCTTGGTAAAGCTATTTACCTCAAATGAAGTGAACTAAATTCTAATCACTCACTGGCCTAAAGCTTCAAGGAGGGGGAGATGGACCAGGTTTCCTTCCACTGCCATTCTCTTTGTCACCTCAGGCTTTAATAGGGGTATGCAGACATTCAAAAAGATAGCTCTGCTGAATTCATAAAATTCAGTCTTAAAAATAACTTTTTAGCAGCTGAAATGAAAAAAAACAAATAAAATGTAATTAATTCCACGGAAGATTGAAATGATTCTTACTTCTTTTTGCAATTGAGGATGTATGTTGTGTAAGTTTGTCTTGTGTCATTCTACAGGTTTTCTAACTGGCACACCTGTCTTTATGAATGGACTGTCCTTTCCTAAATACTTTGATATGGAGGAACATGCTTCTGATAAAAAGAGCACTAGGATGTCTTTACTTGACCTTTTCTATTTACTGATGCTTGATCCTCTGAAATGAATGTTTTTTTAAAATTGAAATGTGTTACTATTGTTCCCATGGGATAAGCCACAGACTCTTCTGGTCAGAGCTGTAATTAGTCAGCTATTCTCCTATCTGCCTTTAAGTAGCTGAACTGGTCTAAAAGTAGCACCTTCTATGTAGCCATGCTCTTAGTTGCCAGTGTCATCTTGAATCCAAACACCCTCCTGCAAGGGACTGCTGGTTCTGTAGTCAACTAAGGGGAAAAATTGGTCCATCCATGCTTYCTGATTTAAAATATAAAGGTATAGAAAGATATGGTGTCCCTAAATGATTCTCTGCAGTTGAACACTGCTTATCTTTTCCGTGTTTCTTCAACTCACTTGCAAGTTATTCATGCGGTAGGTTATTGAGAGAATTGCTTGGTTTGAAGATGATTAAAAAGGGTGTGAGAATGCTTTTGTGCCTCTGCTATAAGGACACTTTTCAAATCCATACAAACTTCCTGCAAATGCAAAAACATGCGTCTTGTATTGTCCTAGGTTACAATAAAAAAATGTATTCTGTTCCCATCCTCAAGAGCTGCTGAAACCAGGAGGGGCATCGTTTTTTCCTTATTTCCTGTTAACAGGCCCATCAATGTCTTGCCACATGATTCAGAGATGACTCCCTCAGGGAGCCATTTCTGTTAAACAGGTAATCAAGGACCCACCACATGACTCAGAACAATAGCAGCACATTGCAATATGCTTCGCCCAGGGGAGAGGAGCTAAGCATCCCCAGCTGGATAGAATCTGGGTTTTCGGACACCACAAGAAGTCTTTCCACTGGATTCCCAGAGGAATGACCACCCTTACCCACTGGTCTTCCAGAGGAAAAGAGCTACCAGATCGTTTCTACAGGATCACCACTTCAACAAGACCATTTAATCCCGGTACTGCTGCCACCACTCTAACTAGCAGGGTGTCAGGTTGTATTCTGTCAGTGGTTTTTCTTTTGTATTATTGCATGGATTTGGGTTTTTTTCTCCTTTTCCTAATAAATTGTATTTCTGACTTGGAGTCTTGCTGCAGTGCTGGATTTCTTCAGCCCGACTAGCTCCTGACACCAACAGCGAGAGTGGGCTGCCCCAGAAAGCTGTTGAATCCAGGGTGCAGCTGTGGGGCACAGCTGCTCTATGGCACAGGTGGACTGCATTGGGGATAGGACTGAACCAAGGGCAGGGACAAGGAACAGGGAAAGGTCTTCTGTATATTTTCCAAAGGAGTTTCTTCCCTGGAGGGTCAGGGACAGCAAGACACTGACTCAAAGGCATACATCAACTTAGAAATGGGGAGAGGTCCCAGGGAAGGATACAATCTTTAACACACTGGGAGAAACTGGGAGTGGACCACAAGGCGGGGAATGCAATGTTTAAACTAATAGGGGACTACAGGGAAGGAGAATAACTCAAACAAACCAATGGGGTTTTGTGTTGCAGTGTGTGATGCCATTTCCTGCTTTAGCTACCCCAGCCATTCCCCAGGTGTGCCAACCTCTCCTTTCCCCTCCCCCTTTGTCCCCTTGCTGAGCACTGTCAGTCAATCCTAACATTCCAGCAAGGGCATCGTCTGGTTGGCAGAAGTTCAAAAGATGCCCCTCAGCCCCGGGCCCATTGGCTGGTCTGTGTGTCCCTTGTCCCCTGAGACCCTGCCTCTCCCACCTGGTTGGTGCCTCACCTGTCCCTTCCTCTCCCCCTGTCCCCGGGCTTAAAAGGACCTTGAGACCATGCAAGCGGGTTTTTAATGGAGCTGTTACCAAGATTCAGATGTCCATGACCTTGGAATAAACTCTGGATTTAACATTCCATCAGTATCCTCTCCTTTTTACTCTCCACCTAGCCTAAGGACCTTCACAAAAGGTAAACCTGAGTTCCTACAAGCCTGGACCTGTTCCAGTGCTTAGCTGCAACTTCTAGCAAACCAGAGGTATCTCTGTGGTGAAATACCACAGCTGCCACATCTGGCCAAGCAGCAGGGCCAGAAGAGCCCAGGCACTTTCCATCCGGTAATATTGGGATTATATTCCAATGTTTGGCGCCCATACGTGTGGCTGCTCGAACCTGCAGCCCCAGAAGGAACCTCAGTACCTCGGAAAAGACTTTAGGCAGCTGATCACCCAGCGGAAGAGCTTTGGCTGCACTGCTCTCAGCAGAAACTTTGGGACTGATCCCACAAGAAGTTTCGTGGACTGCTTGGCATCTCTGGAAAGTGCTTCTCCTTTCTGGTGAGCAAATTTTCCAGAAGAAGAATAGGGGAATCCCTCCTGCCCGTGGGGTCCTGTTTTGGTAAGGAGAACACCCTGCCTGACTTTGCCAGCAACACCTTGGAATTCGGTGAGTATCTCTGCTCCTTGTGGGGGTAGAAACTCAAATTCCATCTCTGCCGTGAGACTTGTTCTTTTTTGCTTTTGCATTTAGGCTGCGCAGCCCTGTGGAGCGAAATTGATAGCGTTCTAGGCTTTAGCTTTCTGTGGGGTGTTTTGCCATCTTTTGGAATTCGCGGCGCCGGTGGAGGAGCAGGGGTGCTCTCTCTGCCCCTCCCCCCGGCTCGGCAGTGCCGCGTGCTCAGCTTTCTCGGCGTGCTCGGCTCTCTCAGCGCGGGGAGGGGCTGCACTCTCTGCGCGGGGGAGGGGGGCTGCTCTCTACACGCGGCTTGGCGGGGCGGCCCTAGTCCTGGCTTGCCACGTGGCGCGCGGGGTGGGGCTGGTCTCTCTCGGTGCGGGGGAGGGGGGGCTCTCTACACACGGTACGGGGCGGCCCCGGTTTCGGCTTGCCGCGTCGTGCGGGGAGGCTGCATTCTCACGCACGGGAATCTTTGTCTGTCTCTCCACACGGCGGGGCGGGTCCCGATTCTGTGTTGCTGCCGTGGCAATTTTAAAAGCAGTATATAGAGCTGCATTGTAAAGCTTTTGTCTGCTTATTATCTCTTTGTAACCGTGTGGTAAATAGGTATGATTCATGCTGATAAAATGGAAACAGTAATCAATATTGATACAGTAATTAATATTTGGGAATAATAAAACAGTTAAAAGTTGTAATGCCAAAGAAGAAAGGGAGAGGAGGGGCTCCACGCCCCCCCAGCAGATGTTCCCAAGGTCCACAGGAAGAGGCCAAAGATGCAGCTGCCAAAAATGAGCAAAACCTGGTTKGGTCCCAGAAAATGCTAATTATAAGGGATTTATTGCCTTGATATGTAGATGTAGTGATACGTTAGTCTTGGCTTACATTGTACTGGCTTGGTGCGCATGTGTAACCCAAAGGTGAATTAAAGGACACAGAGGAATACTACGGGATCTTCATCAGACGACCCCCAACGACTTGTGCGACCACCAAACTGAGTGGTGGCGCATGCGCGGTAAAGGTGGTAATGAGGGCGGAGATAGAAAAATGACGAACCGGAAATGGGAGGAGATGGTATTAACACCTGGCATATAAGGAGTGATTTTCACTTGGCAAGCTCGTATGTGATGTGGCACGGGTCTGTGAGCCCTGCACTCCGTACCCCGCGGTTATTTTTTGCTTATGCGCTATTATTGGAACCAAATTATCCCTTATTTTAATCAAATTATATTGTATCCAATTTTATATATTTTTTTATTCAATTAAAATTGCTACTACCTTTAATATTGTTTGGTTTTCTTTATGAAGGGATAATTGGGCAAACATAACAATTTTAGCGCCGACACCTGGGACTCTCTCAACTCCGGGGAGGTGGATAGTTTCTGGGAAGGAGCTCCCCACCAGACTTTTAAGTGGTCCCAAGACTAAACCACTCTCCCTTGAGAAAAGAGAGTCTTCATTACAATAACGCATAAGCAAATTAGTTATTAAAAGCGCGCAAGAGAGGCTCCCATCAGAGTGCCGGCTTATAGGAGAGAGTACCCATAGAAAACTTCTTTGTGCATGAAGATCCTCGTGAGAAAAAGAGGCTGAGTATCACGGGGTTTTGGGTCGGGGGGCGGCTGTATGTATGTGTGAGTGTGTGTGGAGTACCTGAGATGGGGGCTGGGCAGTCCCACACCCCCGAAGTGAGTGGGACCTCCCAGTACCGCGTTTTCGCACTCTCCGCGAGGAGACCGGCCAGGAAAGGAGGGAAGTGAGAGAAAAGTGGACGAGTGGGGACCCCGGGAGGGTTTGACCCAGGGGGAAGGAGGGTGTCCCTGGTCCAGGCACCTGTGGGAAGGTCCTTGGGCAGGAGGGAGTAGGGAGACTGAGAAGGAGTGATTGAATAGGTTCAATTTCCTTGGAGGGGTTGGTAGCAGGCAATTTAGTATGTGATTAGCTGGTTAGAGGACGGTGTTAATAGATTGAGAAAGAGGGAGAGATAGGAGTGGAACAAGTAGATTGCAGAGGGAGAGATAGAAGTGGAACAAGTAGATTGAAAAGGCAGTATAACAGAGTAGTAAGGGAGAAAGTTGAACCACGAGGTGAGTGTGGGAAACTAAGATTTTCTTGGTACCGGGGATCTCTTAGTTTGTTGCYGCCAGAGATGGGTCAGGGAAAAAGTAAGTTCCTTGACCCAGGGGCTGCGGATTGTGTGAAAAATTCACAGCAGTTTAGAGTATCTGGGAACCGTGAGGGGGGTTCTCAGGAAGGGAGCATTCCTCAGGACAGCCCACTGGGGATAATGATACAGTTTTGGGATGAATGGGAATCCCAAAGAGAAAAAACAGTAAACAGAAAATAATTAAGTATTACATGTTTGAATGGACAAAGGAAATTATCTGGAAAGATAATTTATGTTGGCCCAAGTTCGGATCATTTGAGGATTGGATTTGCCAGGCTCTAAATATATTTGTGAATTCAAAAGACCCTGTTAATCAGGAGGAGAGTGAGCATGCTGCCTTATGGAGTCCTGAAGGGAGAAGTAGGTCTGTTGTTCAGAGGCAGGACAGGGGACTTCAGGAGTTACTGAGAGAAGCACGAAGGGTGTAAGACAGAGGAGGAAAAGCAGAAAAGAGATGCCAGAATTTTGGTGTCAGCAGTTCAAGAAATGGAGGCAGCTTTGAATACAGAAAAATCTGCAGGGAAAAACAAACAGCAGATGTCAGGATCTATCATTAAGAGCACAAGACCTGTGTGTTTTTCCTGCCACAAGAAAGGGTACTTAAAAAATTCTTGCCCAACCTTAAAGGGTGCAGGACCTACCTGCTTTTACTGTCATAAAAAGGGGCACCTACAAAAAGTTGCAGGAAGAAACAGCAAGATGAGAAAACTTTTCAGGGAGGTCAGGTGCTCTGTTTAATGAAAGGGACTGAAACACCACCAGAAGAGCCCTTGATAAATTTAAAAAAAATAGGCCCCCATAGTGAAGAAGTTATATTTTTAGTGAATAAAGGAATTTCTCGGTCTACTGTTAGAAAATTATCCCAGGGATGCGAGATAAGTCGTGAGCGAGTTCCAGTAATCTGAATTACAGGAGAAGCTTTTCCCATTCCTGTAATTAAAGGCGTGCAAATTGAAACAGGTGACAAATTCGGAGTAAATGATTTATTGTTGATACCAGAGGCTGAGAATAATTTGTTAGGAGCGATCTAATAATAGCCTTAAATTTACAGATAAAACCCTGTGAAGGAAAACTTAAAATTTATTCTTTAACTGAAAAAGATAATCTGGAAATTAATGATACGGGTTGGCATTCGGGTGAAATGGGGAAGAGCTTGGGGTAAAGGAGTCTGGTCCCCTTAGTCTATCTTGGTCAGCACAAGCCTGTGATTTTTATGCATTACTCCGTGCAATATTAATACTAAAAGGGTGAGAAGGGACTATTTATACGGACTCCAAATATTCTTTTAGTGTAGTACATACTTTTAGAAAAATTAGGAAAGAAAGGGGACTTATAAGCACTCAAGGGAAAGGGTTAATACACGGGGGATTGATAATTTAGACACTTGAGGCTTTAAAGGGCCCAAAGAAAATATTAGTCAGAGGGAATAATTTGGCCGATGAAGAAGCAAAAAGAGCGACCTTAAGAAAACGCGGTACTGAAATCATGATCTTACAAGAAACCGAAATTCAGCAGAGGACACTTTCCCTTCTGCTAGAAGAACTGGCAGCTATAACGAAATTAGGAGCAACATTTAAGGAGGGAAAGTGGGTTTTTCCTGATGGCAGGGTTATGATGCCAAAACCAGTGGCACGTCAGATCTTAGAGAACTTGCACAGACAGACACACTGGGGAACAAGAGTCTTTTGTGATCACTTTTTAAAATTTTATGGGTGTGTAAGAATATTTGAAATTGGAGAACAAATTACCCAGGGGTGTCTGATCTGTTAAAAGGTAAATAAGAAGGTGTTGAGAAGCCTTCCCTCTGGAGGACGAAAAACAGCCTACAGGCCATTTGAAAAAGATCCAGGTTGATTTTATAGAATTGTCCAAAGTGGGTCGGTGGAAATATTTGTTAGTTATATTAGATCAATGAACTCAGTGTGTTGAAGCACTTCCAGCAGCTCGGGATACAGCTCAAATGGTGGCTAAAATATTATTGGAACATGTAATTCCAAGAATGTGAGAATATGGTGGGATTTGTTGATTAATATTAACCCTGATTTATTAAGAATGAACTAGGCATCCTGGAGTGGCTGCCGACCGTAATTCCCTTGAGCTTGGAGGCAGAAGAACGCTGGTGGAAAAGAATAAAAGACTTTCTGAATTGGTGGGAACGGCCTAAAGGATCAAAGATCTCCTCCAAGGTCACCCATCAGCAACATTATGAGAATTGATTACAGAACTGCAATTCCAGAAACTGAGATTGATAACACCTGTTGTTGAAAGAGTCCAGAGACAAGTAAAACATTGGGAGTGCAGTAAACATGGTTTGAGATGTCATCCTTAGATATGTACTGTTTGTACACTTTGTTTTAACTCATGGTGGAAAGTAACTGAAAGGGGAGAGACAATTGATTTGCTTGTTTTGCTATGGTTATGTATTTAGCCAGCTGACTAGAGAAAGCATTGCTAGTGATTTTTTTGGGATCCCTTTGAGACAGGGAGACGGGACCCTTCCAGCAGCAATTGGATTAATAGAGAACTTAGATTAATTGGTTCTTGCTATATTAGCTATAGCGCAAATAAGAGAACGAGCAATTTATAATATTATAGGCCAGTGTCTCATAATTGATAGTTGTTGTGGAGAAGAAGTTTATATACCACATCATAGGTGTATTCCGGGGGCGTATTGGCCCCGTGAGTGTGCCTGTTAGAGGCGGCGACTTAATGTACTCCCCACCCTCGAAGCAGAAAATAATTAGTTAAATCTTATTGTGGTTGGCATATCCCTGAAATTTTGGAAAATATAGATTTATGGTGTTCTGGCCTAACCTTTTCTCTGTTCTTTTTATTTTAATTATTTCTTCTTAACCAGCCAGAACTGGAAAATGGCATTTAAAAGGGGACAAGCAAACTCTGTAGTATGGGTGCCAAGGAAACAAAAAGCATCAGTGACTAGATCCCAGGATATTACCTTTGCTACCGAGAAGACTGGCATCTCGGCCCTTGGTTGCAACCCAAGGGGCCTTGAGAGAGGTAGAAAGGTAGATTTCCTGAGGATTATTTTCACTGTGATCATTCTGGTACCCTGGGTGGTTGGCCAAAGCCAGAAAGCCACACTGGACAGAGTTTTGACAATAAAAAAGCAAACAGGGCAAAAACCAAGTCCCAGCAATTTCAACGTTTGTGACTATTGCAATCGCCCTGTGTGGATTAAGGACAAGATGGAATCTGTGTTTGTGACACACCCGTATGTTAGTTCTGCCTGCTACAATCGCAGCAGCTTTATAGATGTTTGTGTTAAAGAGGGAAAGATGTATTGGGTAGGGAAAAATTTGGGATATAATGGACGAGCTTCTTATCCCCACGGTAATCAGATTTTCCCTCAATATAAAAGGTTCTTTTGTTTTGAAAGAGATGAGAATGGAAATGATCCAAGTGTAGGCATAGGAGGCCGGGCACTAAGAGGAAAAATTGAAAGAGAAATTCAAAGAAGAAAAGGAAACAAAGGGGAATAGAGAAAAGAACAGGAGAAAAGAGTCAAAAGAATTGGCTGAATTGTATAAACAGCTAAGACAGCACTACAAAGATTGGGATCTGCCAACCTCGAATAAGAATCTGTTTGTGGGATTAATGCAAGAGATTGCCACAGAATTGGGATTATCCAAATGTTGGATTTGTGGAGGTCTAAAAATGGCTGAAAGATGGCCGTGGAAAGGTGATAGCTTAGCTCCAGAGAAGTTTTTAAAGTGGAACCACACCCAAATTTCTGGAACATTGAAGAGACCTGAAGGATGGATTTTAAGCCATCAAGTAATTGGAATCATTTGTATAACTCGAGAAGRAAGGAAATTTAATAAAGTAGTGGGGTATACTCCTTGCAAATCCATATTGGTGGTTAATATGGGTAATTGTTCAAAGATTTGGCAACCTGAAGCCCCTGCTGGATATTGGAGACCAATAAAAGAAATAAATTGTGAATGGGATGAACAGATTAATTTATGATGGCACAGAAGTCCTGGAGCTAACCCCTACCAATCCATCAACAGCCTGAGGTCTTATTGGGAACAACCGGAGAAAACTGATAAGAAATGGAAAGTCCCAGATGGGATATATTGGATTTGTGGGCAACGAGCATACAGCGAGTTACCTCAAAAATAGGGAGGAACCTGTACCTTGGGAGTAATACAACCCTCCTTCTTTGTTCTACCGAGGTCTAGGAGCAATGTGTTAAGAACTCCACTGTATGAAACCCTGCAGAGGAATAAAAGAGATTCGAATTYCAACTTTCCAACAGCAGGAGGGAACCAAAAATGGGGGGAGGACGAATGGCCTGYAGAACGAATTATAGCATATTATGACCCAGCAACATGGGCTCAGGATGGGTCATGGGGATATAGGACCCCAATTTACCTGTGGAATCAATTGATAAGGCTCCAAGCAGTAGTAGAGGTGGTGTCAAATCACACCTCCAGTGCTTTAAAAATGTTGGCCAGGCAATATACACAAATGTGGCCATTTGTGTACCAAACCAGGATGGCCCTAGACTATCTGTTAGCAGAAGRAGGAGGAGTTTGTGGGAGATTTAATGAATCTGAGTGTGTGTAGAAATTGATGATTATGGGGAAGCTATCGCAGAACCTGCAGAGGAAATTAAACGGTGGCTCATGTGCCAGTACAAAAGTAGAATTCAATCTTAAAAGCAGGTTGGTGGGATAACCTCTTTGGAGGTGTTTGGTGGGAAAAGTTAGGGTTCATGTTGTTATGTTTAATTTTGGGACTTTTGTTTCTATCTTGTATGATTCCGTGTTTTATTAGGCTAATTCATTCAGTGTCAGGGGATGCAGATTACAACAATGCCTCTAGATCCAGAATTAGCAGAAGAAGGAAAACCAAGATCTATAATGGTATCAAAAGCTAAATTGACCTGTGTTAAAAAACAAGGACCTAAAAAGATTGAAGTAGACCAGGAAATGCTAACCAAATTTGAACGAGAGTGTGAAAGACTAGAGGTAGCAATAGAAATGCTGGAAAAGCTTGGACCTGAAAAGAGACGAGCAAATCTAAATTCTGAAGAATATAAAGCATACCAGGGCACAGATTTTTAATAAAACATGAATCATAATGATCAAAAAGAGAAATGGGGGATTTGTGGTAAATAGATATGATTTGTGCTGATAAAATGGAAACAGTAATCAATACTGATACAGTAATTAATATTTGGGAATAATAAAACAGTTAAAAGTTGTAATGCCAAAGAAGAAAGGGAGAGGAGGGGCTCCACGCCCCCCCAGCAGTTGTTCCCAAGGACCACAGGAAGAGGCCAAAGATGCAGCTGCCAAAAATGAACAAAAACCTGGTTGAGTCCCAGAAAATGCTAATTATAAGGGATTTATTGCCTTGATATGTAGATGTAGTGATACGTTAGTCTTGGCTTACATTGTACTGGCTTGGTGCGCATGTGTAACCCAAAGGTGAATTAAAGGACACAGAGGAATACTACAGGATCTTCATCAGACGACCTCCAAAGACTGGTGCGACCACCAAACTGAGTGGTGGCGCATGCGCGGTAAAGGTGGTAATGAGGGAGGAGATAGAAAAATGACGAACCGGAAATGGGAGGAGATGGTATTAACACCTGGCATATAAGGAGTGATTTTCACTTGGCAAGCTCGTACATGATGTGGCACGGGTCCATGAGCCCTGCACTCTGTACCCCGCTTATGCACTATTTATTATTGGAACCAAATTATCCCTTATTTTAATCAAATTATATTGTATCCAATTTTATATTTTTTTATTCAATTAAAATTGCTACTACCTTTAATATAGTTTGGTTTTCTTTATGAAGGGATTAATGGGCAAACATGACAACCATGGTCTTTTTAGTAATCAGTAGCTGATTTTGGCTTTGTTTTCGGTCGGGCAGGAGTTTGTATTGTGCCTTTTACATCTAATATGGGCTCAGAGATAAGCACAGCACAAAAAGGAGTGTATTATCATATTGTTGGAATTTTAGTCCGTGCAAATGTTAAGTTCTCTAAAGGAAAATTGAAAGAGTTTGTAAGATGGCTTTTTCTACACTTTCCACAAATCTTCCCTGAAGAAATCCACAATATTCAATTTTGGCTTAAAGTAGGGCATGAACTGGTAACCTAAGGACAGTCTGGGAACACATCTTCAGCTAAATTTGTGTTCTGGAGTTTACAAATTYGAACAGCCTTGTTCAAACAAAGGAAATTGGAGAAAAAACCAAATGTTAAGCCATGTACCTCTGCTCTCCCTGTTTCGCCCTCTCCCAGTTCTAAACCCTGCACTCCGAAACTTGGTATTTGAAGAGAGCACCATCTACCCATTCTCTGGGAAGTGGTCTCCCTGAGCACTTTAAAATGCCTGAGTTAATTTCTCCACAAGGTCCTGGCCAGACGGCGTGGAAACCTTCCCAAAACCCTGTGTCCCCTGCTTTGAAACCCAGAGCATGTGTCAGCTTTTCAGAGAGCAATGATCCCCAAAATGGCCCCCAGTCCCTAGGGGGTTCACAAGATGGACGATGTGTAGCAGATAGGGACAGGCGTCCGGAAGATTTCGGTATGGCACGGGAAGATAAGAGGTAGGGACCCCTCACCCTCTCCCCCAAAGATAAGAACACACATCCTCTCCCCCAGAAACAGGAACCCACATCCTCCTCTGCAGAGATAAGRTTCACCCTTACCATGTAGCCAAGCACGTAGCCCCCCTAACAYAGGAATGCTAGAACTTCTCCACTCATTACTAACCCCAAAAGATAAGTATGACCTCATCCGACGTAGAGAAGCCCCTGATCTATAAAACCCCTTGAGTTAACACAATAAACGCCTTTTACCGTCCACCACATTGGTGTCCTGCGCGTATCTGGCCCGAGTGACCCCAGGGAGGTTTGGGGGTCGCCGTGCTGTCCGTTTGAAACCAGGTTGCCTTGCTTTCCCCAACGGGAAGGCAACAACGATGCCACGTGGCACCTTCCCAAATCTGGTCATCTTCTTCCCAAGATCCCCTTGATCATCCAAAGGACCCTCCCCCTCCCTTCCCTGCTGTACCCTCAGCCCCGCCCCTCTACTCCTCCCAGGGGGCGTCTGCCGAATTGACGTCACCAGGCATCCCCGCCCCCTCTTCCCACAGTCTCCCCACCCCTTGCAAGCCCCCTGTCTCTGCCCCCTGCTCCCATTGCATCCCCGCCCCCTCCCCGGGTTCCCAATGTGGGGGCACGCCCACTGCATTTCCTCACAGCTGTATCAGTGATCCTAATGTTTCCAATTCAAAGGATACAGGGCAGGAAACTGCAGACCCAATACAGGTCCCACTTTCAGCCTGCAGCACAAGGGGGGCGGCCCCAACTGCTAATTGGAGTTATTTTGGATGACACTTGATTAAAGAGGTCTGTAAATCTCACTGGGAATATGGTCCACACAGTCCATATTTCCATGGCCTTTTAAATTCTGAATTGAGTAGGACTGTAGTAGTCCCACATGATGTAAAACAGCTTTTCTTATGCCTCATGACCTCTACTGAATTCAAATTATGGGAATTAGCATGGAAACAATTGCTAAAAGTCGCTCTCCCAGGCTTGCATGTTGATCTAACACAGCAAAAGATACCAATGGCATGCCGATTACCATTGAGCATCTCTCCAGTGAAGGCCAATGGTCTTCACCCTCAATCCAAGCTACCGCAATTCTTGTAGAAACACTTGAGAAAGTCAAAGAAGCAGCTGAAAAAGCATTCTTTTCCCTCCAACCTGAGGGGCCTTTTGATCCTACAGTAAGATCAAGCAGCTACCATCAGAGCCTTTTTTGAAATTTATTGAAAGGTTAAGTAGAGCTATTGAAATACAAGTTAAAAAAGAGAATGCAAGGGAAGAGGTTTTAGAGGAAATGGCACTTACAAATGCAAATGAACAATGTCGAGCGGCAATTTTAAGCTTACCTCTAGACCCGCCCCCCTACATTAAAAGATATGCTTCTAGTTTGTAACAGGAAAGTGCCTCTGATGACTCTTGCTGAAGACACTAGACCAAGGCTGCTGCCAAGACTCCCTCAGTGTGTCACCGTTGGCAGCCCTGCGCCCATTCCCTCAGCACAGCAGTACCCTGGGCAGCAGTGAAGACCAGCAATGGTTGACCCCACAAAGCCATGCCTGCTTTGCAATAACTGTGGGCATTGGAGTAGCCAATGACCCCTGAAATGAATTTAGAAATGGCACGGGAGGAGAACTACAAGCACTCCCCGGGGGTCAACAACAACAAAAAAACTGAAAGGGGAGCGCCAGCCTGACAGGCATGCAGACACAAGAAGAGCAGGCCAAGGAAATAAGGGAAGCAAAATAAACCAAGCGCACAGTAATATTAATATTTCTGTAAGTGAAGCAGATGCTTCAAAGACCATGTCTGCTGGTCCACTGTTGAAGGTGAAACAAAATAACTTTGTTATGATTTAGGTGAACCTATGTTAACTTCATCTTCTGTCAATGAGCCTTACAGGTTGCAGCTGACAGAATCACTCCACCTGAAAGACTCTGACTGGCATTTTGTCTCTGTCAATCCAGAACAGAAGGGTATTTGGCACCGAATTCGCTGTAAGTACCTCGTCACTGGGGACACCAAACACACACCACAAGAGATCGAAATTGCTCCAGGAATGACAACATCAGATCCAGAACAATTCCTGAGCAATTCGTTTTTGGGCTGCACTGTTTCCACCCACTCCTGTTTCTTCCCAAGGGACAAAATTGTTGCACAAGCTATCCCTGTGCTGTTTTTACCTGAAAGCACCGAAAAACAAGGGCCCACCATCGCCCAGGTCCAAGTTATTGGGAAAGACAAACCCAAATTATGGTGTAATGTCAGTGGGGGTGGGGAGTCAAAACGCAATGAGATGCTTGTAGACACGAGTGCAGGCTGCACAGTGATTCCAGTACAAGACTGGCCAGCACATTGGCCTTTGCAAGATGTTGCCGGTCACGTTCGAGGTGTAGGAGGCCTGCAATTGGCAAGACAATCCAAAAGCACCGTCCAAATTGAGGGACCAAACGGACAAATAGCAAATATTCGTCCATTTGTGTTAGATTATTTGGAACCTTTGTTAGGGAGAGATTTAATGACCCAGTGGGCTGTCACAATTGATATTCCAGACTCCCCACAGCATCTTTGTACAGTGGTTATTGCACAGCGCCCCACCCAAAAACTGAAGTGGAAAACAGACAAACCAGTTCAGGTGAAACAATGGCCGCTCAGTAAACAAAAAATAAAGGCACTCGAAGAGCTAGTGGAAGAGCAACTRAAAAAGGGTCACATTGTGGAGACCACGTCCCCGTGGAACTCTCCAGTGTTTGTCATTCAGAAAGCTGACAAAAAGAGATGGCGGCTCGTCCACGACCTCCGAGAAATTAATAATGTCATTGAAGATATGGGCTCTCCCCAACCTGGTATGCCATCCCCAACAATGCTTCCCCAAGATTGGAAATTAGCTGTTATTGATATAAAAGATTGTATTTTCCATATTCCCTTGCACCCTGATGATGTAACCCATTTCGCATTCTCAGTCCCCACCATCAACATGGAAGCCCCTATGAAAAGGTACCATTGGACAGTTCTTCCTCAGGGCCTAAAGGTCTTGCCAGCTATCTGCCAGTGGTATGTCTCTTCCCTGCTTTCCCCAGTGCGTGCAGCCGCAGAAAAGGCCATCATCTATCATTATATGGATGATATCCTTATGTATGCYCCCAATGATGWTTTACTCACACATGCGCTTGACCTAACGATCGATGCATTGATTGTTGCAGGGTTCGAGCTCCAGGAAAAGAAAATTCAAAGGATGCCACCTTGGAAATATTTGGGCTTAGAGATTGGAAATAGGACTATTGTTCCTCAAAAACTAGAAATCRATCCAAGGATCAAGACCCTTGCGGACGTCCACAAGTTTTGTGGGTCTTTAAATTGGCTAAGGCCATGACTCGGTCTCACTAATGAAGACCTTGCCCCTCTTTTCAATTTATTGAAAGGGGGAGGGGACCTGGGTGCTCCTAAGTCTATTACCCCAGAGACACGGAAAGCTCAAGAAAAGGTTCAGATTGCAATGTCCACAAGACGGGCCAACCGATGTCGGCCTGACCTGCCATTCAAATTTATCATCTTAGGTAAGTTGCYACCCCTCCATGGAATCATTTTCCAGTGGGAGAAAAAACAAACACCTAAGGCAAAAGACACACCAAAAAAGGGCCAGGACCAGAGGGACCATCTCTTGATCATAGTATGGGTTTTCCTCAGTCACAAAAGGTCCAAGAGAATGACAAAACTTCAGGAGCTGGTAGCAGGACTGATCCAGAAAGCGAGGACCCGGATCAGGGAGTTAGCAGGATGTGACTTCAAGTGCATTCACATTCCAATTGCGTTTAAATCGGGTCAAAATACTATGAAAATATTGGAACAATTGTTTCGAGAAAATGAAGTGTTGCAGTTCGCTCTGGATTCCTACTCAGGACAAATTTCTTTAGAGAGGCCTGCCCACAAAATATTCGAACAAGATGTTCAATTTACTCTGAAATTGAGAAGTGCTCAAAGTAGGGGACCTTTAAAAAAGGCTCTGACTGTCTTTACAGACGTGTCTGGGAGGTCCCACAAGTCCGTTATGACTTGGAAGGATCCTCTAACCCACCAATGGGAGACAGACATTGCTGAGGTGGAAGGTTCACCTCAGGTTGCTGAATTGGCYGCWGTTKTTAGGGCTTTTGAAAGGTTCTCAGAACCATTCAATCTGATTACAGATTCTGCATATGTGGCAGGAGTAGTATCCAGGGCAGATCAAGCGATACTGCAAGAAGTGTCTAACATCACACTTTTCAAATTGCTCTCAAAGCTTGTAAAGTTAGTCACTCACCGAGAGCAACCATTTTATGTGATGCACGTCAAGTCACACACTGACTTGCCAGGGTTTATCGCTGAAGGCAACAGAAGAGCAGATGTTCTTGCTGCACCTGCAGTGATGGCCACCCTCCCAAATGGTTTGAACAGGCAAAAATCAGCCACCAGCTTTTCCACCAAATTGCACCTGGCCTAGTTCAACAGTTTCACATCACTCGAGAACAGGCCAAAGCGATTGTGGACACATGCCCAAATTGCCAGCAACATGCACTCCCTACAGTGAGTACGGGAGCAAACCCAAGGGAGTTGAAGAGTTGTGAACTGTGGCAAACAGATGTTACACACATACAGTCATTTGGATGGCAGAAATATGTTCACGTTAGTGTAGATACCTTTTCTGGAGCGGTCTATGCTTCTACCCACACAGGAGAATCATCTATCAATGCCATTTAGCACCTCTTACAGGCTTTTTGTTTCATGGGCATGCCCAAGGAATTGAAAACTGATAATGGGCCTGCCTACAAATCCAAGGAATTCGGGAGCTTCCTGCAGCAATGGGGAGTAGAGCACAAAACTGGCATCCCCTACTCTCCTACAGGCCAAGCCATAGTAGAAAGGACTCACCATGATATTAAAAGAGTCCTGGACCAGCAACAACAGGTTCTGAAGGTGGAACCTCCACACATAYGGTTGTCCAGGGCACTCTTCACAATCAATTTTCTGAATTGTTCCTTTGGCAGCCTGAACCCACYCATCCTACACCACTTTGGTGGGAGCAGTTATACGTTGATGAAAGAAAAGCCTCCGGTTTTAGTAAAGGACCCTGAGACTTGGAAAACGGTGGGACCTTACAAATTGGTTACCTGGGGATGTGGATATGCCTGTGTGTCCACACCCTTTGGTTTAAAGTGGGTTCCTTCCAAATGGGTAAGGCCCTATGATCCCAAGGTCTCAGAGAAATCCACAGAAGTGCCCCAGGTTGCTAACACTACCTGGAGAAGGAAATGCCGCACGCATTCTCTGGAGGAAATTCCATTTAAGCCTCCTATCTGGAATAGTTTGTAATACATGTTTAAGTTTCCTTTTACCGATTTAGATCCCGCTGTTCGTGTGCAGTCTCAAGACGCCATGAGACCGAGCCTGCTCCTCGTCCTACTTGCAATCATTTCTCCAGCGATCTCCTGGATAGTCCCTCTGCCTGAAGCGAACGTACGGACCACCTTGGCCAGAGCCCTTGGACAAGATCACACTTGTCTTGCCACAGCTACGGCCTCTGACCCCCTGTCAGCTTGCCTGGTGGGAGTTCCCTTTAAATCCTCAGAGTTCCCAAATGAAATGTGGAGTGCCTTAAATGAAGTTAACTTACTTGCACCTTCTCCTGGCCTCTACCCTGCTGACAATCCTTTACTGTTTTGGCAGGAGTGGGCGAGAAAGTTACCAGTGCCAAAAAGGGAGCCACAAGAGTTCCATCTCTTGGGCTCCATGAATGCAACCTTTTGCATTCACTTTAAATTCAAGTCCCGGTTACCATATCAGGAAGCTAAACGAAACACCTATCCTGACCCTAGCAACTCACACTACACAGACAAAACCTGGTGTGAAAATTCCTAGCCATGCACTCCTTAGGTGGTGATTATAAGCCTCATGAACTCCCAAAAGGAGTGTTTTTAATATGTGGAGACAGAGCATGGGCAAGTCTCCATCCTCGTCTGCTCAGAGGCCCATGTACCTTTGGCAAGCTGAGCCTATTAACCCCAAATCAAACAAACCTCATACACTGGCAAATAAAAACACACATACATTGGCTATCCAAAAAAGAGACCTAAGGCAATTAGACCCTGACTGTAATTGAGAAGTTGTTCACTGGTCCAGGCCTAGGGCCCTCGCAATTACAGTTCTCCTGCCATGGATCTCGGCAGCAAAAAGCATGGGAGAATTAGGCTGATTGGAATGTTGGGTTGCAAAACAGTCAAACCATACTTCTACTGCCCTGAGTGACCTCTTATCAGATGAGGAAATTACCAGGCAAACCACCATTCAGAATAGGGCTGTCATAGACTATCTGCTCCTTCTGCAAAACCGTCGCTGTGAAGAATTTGAAGGTCTCTGCTGCCTCAACTTGTCATCAAAAGCAGAGAACACTCATGCCATGATCGACAAGATGAAAACCATGGTGAGAGACGTCAAGAGAGAAACTGACGACTGGCTGAGTGGACTGTTCAAAGGCTGGGGACTCTCAGGCTGGTTGGGATCTATTTTGAAAACTGTGGTTTTAGTACTGTTTATACTAGTTATTGTTATTGTAGTAGTTAGCATTGTTTTTGGACTAATAAAACGCATGGTTCTCAAGTTGATTTCAAGCTCATCTCCCCTTCCTGTAGTTTACCATTTAGAAGCCCTTAGTGCTCCGATGGATGGCATGGAAGCCTCAGTGGAAAACACTGACCCTCCTAAAGAGGAGGAACCGATCTACCAACCATGGTTTGGCAAGAACTCTGCACCACAAACCCAGTCCTCTTCTTTTTAAACAAAACTAGGGGGAGATGTTGCAGTGTGTGATGCCATTTCCTGCTTTAGCTACCCCAGCCATCCCCCAGGTGTGCCAACCTCTCCTTTCCCCTCCCCCTTTGTCCCCTTGCTGAGCACTGTCAGTCAATCCTAACATTCCAGCAGGGACGTCGTCTGGTTGGCAGAAGTTCAAAAGATGCCCCTCAGCCCCGGGCCCATTGGCTGGTCTRTGTGTCCCTTGTCCCCTGAGACCCTGCCTCTCCCACCTGGTTGGTGCTTCACCTGTCCCTTCCTCTCCCCCTGTCCTTGGGCTTAAAAGGACCTTGAGACCATGCGGTCAGGTTTCTAATGGAGCTGTTACCAAGATTCAGATGTCCGTGACCTTGGAATAAACTCTGGATTTAACATTCCATCAGAATCCTCTCCTTTTTACTCTCCACCTAGCCTAAGGACTTTCCCAAAAGGTAAACCTGAGTTCCTACAAGCCTGGACCTGTTCCAGTGCTTAGCTGCAACATCCAGCCAGCCAGAGGTATCTCTATGGTGAAATACCACAGCTGCCACATCTGGCCAAGCAGCAGGGCCAGAAGAGCCCAGGCACTTTCCATCCGGTAATATTGGGATTATATTCCAATAGTTTTGAAGGATATAAAATTGATAGGGAAGTTTCTAGAGAAAGGGGCAGGCTTGGGGAGGGATTGGCATTCCATGGGAGGAGCAACAGGGAACAAAAGGGCAGGTCTTTGGGGAGATGGACAACTAGGRCAAAAACTAACAACACAGGGAGGAAAGGAACAATCCATTAATAATGAAATATGCTACAGCAGCACAAAAGAGAAAGTATTATAAAACTGACTACTAGAACTGCATTGCAATCAAACACACACACTGCAACAGTGCCTCTGGCTAGTTTTGCTTTCAAACCAGAAAAGGCACCAACCAAAAAATTTGCAAACTTAAGAGTTAACTGGCTGCAGTTTTGATTTCCTTCTTAAATATATCACCAAGGCGCTACCATCTTCTCTAGTTGGCTTAGCAGTGTGTCTGTTCTGAGTGCCAAGCAGGGATTCGCTTTGCCAGGCATGGAGGAAGCTTCTAGGAGCTTTTCACAAAAAATCACTTCTATGGCTGGCTTCTTCCCTCCCCACCAAAAACCAAGCCATGCAAAACCAACACCTTAACTAATCTATAGTACTTAGTACGCATCGAATAATTCCTTTTAAACAATACTTTACATTTTTTACCCAATGCACTGAAAAGAAATGGATCAATAATATTGATCAAAATAGTGCCAATTCAAGAGAAATATTGGGTCATGCAACACTGGTTTACAGAACTATTTTTTGTACAATCAACAAAAGCATTTTTCACCTCTAAAGAAATGTTTCCTGATGGGTTCGATCAGAAGATCCAGTATTGCCATCCTAAGATTTTTGTTTTGAAGGCCATAAGCTGTGCTCAGTGTTTTGGGTGTATTCTTTGTTGTGCCTTGCATATATTTTGGATAGAAAGCTTGTAGAGATTACGTCCTTGCTGCAATAGCCATGCTAAATAAGGCGGTGTCTGGCTGATGTACTGGGGGTGTAGACTATCCACCAGTCGCCCAGGGCGGTGAGGATCTCTAAAGGAATATAATATTGGCTATGCTCTGGGAGTTTTACAGAGAGAAAGATCCTCATAGCTCTAATGATTTGTCTCCTGGAGTTCTGAAGAATATGTTGTAAAGAAGAAGGCTGCTGTCTTTCCCAACAATTTTCCATGCATTCAAGAGGATCATTTAACTTCTTGTCTGAGAATGAAAGAAATTCTAGTAGTAATTAGTTCTTTTTCTCTGTCTGTGTATCATTAATTGAGTTTGTGAAGGTTACACTTTATTTCTTTTTTCTTTAAATATTACATCGTAAGGTGTTCCAAATTCCCAAATTCTGCTTCACTTTATTTTGTAGGCCAGACTGGTTCATCTTCYCTCTGCTGTATTATTGCAGACCATATGTGAATGGATTTTTTTTTTCATTTTGAACGTTATTTGATTTAAACTGTATGAACAGAACACTTTATTTATAATTATTTTACCAGCTTGCAAGGAAATACAGAATTTTGAACACAATGACGCGACTCCACTTGTGGTTTTCAATGGAAGAGGAGAATTACAATGTTCTACATTCACAGCATTGTTTACAGTAATATTGCAGCTAGTTTCCAGCAACTTGGGTCAGGTTCTGGAAGCAGGCACCCATGATAGTATAGAAGTCTACAAAGTTTCAGTTTGGCGGCTTTTCTTGAAAAATAGCTAATATGTCTCAACGTTGTGCTGAATCTTGTTGTACAGACTCTTCTTTTGAYGTCTGAACTCCTTGCTGGACTTCTGTATCTCAGAATCAGCTACAGGAAACCTGTGTTTCCTTACAGCTTTAAGAATTTGGTTCTAATCTATAAAAACAAGAAAAGGTTGCCATATTAATACAAGATAAAGAATATGTTAAGAAAGCAGTTAATGGCATGGGGTTTTTTCTATAAATTTGAGCAGAGATTTAGTTACTTGATGGGGTTTYTTTTGCTTCTCAGTAGAATTTTTGAAGTGGTGGGGTAAGAAAGTGTGGATTTGTACAGATTAGCCTTAAAAGAAGAATTACAGGGGAAACTGTTGAAAATAATTAATCCAGAACTCTATGCCTTTCATACAGAGATTCAGAAGTGAAAAGCAAGAGGAGAGAGTGCAGACAAGATGATTTTATAGAATGAATTCAAAATAGCTTTCTTTTCTCTCTGAATTACAGCTCTAAACTTCGGGGTATTAATAGGAAATACGTCACAATCTTTAAGGTTTAAAAATGGATGATGAAGTTTTATATCCAGTAAAGTGTAAAGCTTCACATTTTAATCTGATTCRCATTTTGGTGAAAGCCTAGCATCTYTTGCAATTTGCCAGATAACAAGGGATTTAGAACAGTAAGTATGCATGTAATCTATGAGACCCTTCATCTCCCGTCTTATGACAATGAATACATTTATTATGCTCCTATTTTTCTTCCATCAGGGGATTTGATCATGCAAATGTCTAGTCATTCTTTTCTTGTTTTCAACCACTCAAAGAGCAATTATCAAAACTATTCAGAAGTTCTTGATCTGCAACAGTGGCAAGCACTAGACTGGTAAGAGTCAGTGGGCATCAGCAGAACCCCTATGACAGCACATGGCGGGCTGTTCTGGCAGGACTGATGTTTGAGAGGCTCGAATTCTGTGAAATATAGCATTCGAGGGATAGGAAAAGTGGAAACAGATTGTGAACTTTCAACCCAACACATGAACAAGTAATARGGCAGGTAATTTTCTGTGGAAATTTCTTTAGCCCCAGTGTTGTGGATGATGATTACTCTTCCTGCCTCCTTTGGCCAGCTACCAGCGCAGACACGTTACTTCACTTATGGACAGAAAACCAGAAGTAGTGATTTTTGACCAAAGCACCTATCAGGACCTTAGAGTGTTTTTTGCTCCAAAATGTTTCAAGGCAGATAGGGAAAAAATTCCATTTTCAAGAGTGCGTTGAGAAGACAAGGTTGAAAGTTAAAAACCATAGGTTCTATTTCTATATATGTTACTGATTGTGCCTATTATCTTAGTCATGTAATATATGTATACATATATTTGGTAGGTTTTTTCTTTTTTCTTTTTCTTGTTCTCTTTTTATATATTTTTTTAATGCATCCTTGAGATAAAAGGCCAAAAGTACAGAAAAGTACTGTACGGTTAAAATACTTTTGAGATGCCTCATGCTGAAAAATTTGTAGCTACTGCTAAGGCCCATTGGCCAATTCCTGCTTCATTTCTGAGAAGCTATAAAATTCCCATCTGTATTTTAGTTCTAACGATCTGTTGTTACGGTGGAGATGCAAATTAAGAACAACCATTTTTGAATCTGTAGGGATGTATTCACCATTTTATAGCTGCCTTTTTAGTTTCTGAGCTACTAATGAAAAAAAGGAGAAGTTATCTACACTGTTTTCAACCTGTAGACCATCCACTACTGTCCACGTGCTCATATTCAAAGCCAAACAATCCTGTCTGGCCTCAATGGGAGGAATTATTTGCATTCAAAATACTAGACTAGTATTTGATTTCCACCAGCAGAGTCCATTGGGCAGCTTCTATCATCTGCATTTCAATATTTAATCCTCCTCTATGTTTACTGTGCAAAGCTCTTTCAGAATGATGGTGTGCCCACTGTCTCACCAGCTGTGATGTTTGCACTGTCTCCCATGGAAAGGAGCTGTAAAAAGGCAAGCCAGGGCAGAGATTTCTGTTGCTCACTTGCAATACCCAAAAATCAAAGCTATTTAGCCTAATTCGAGGCTGAAAAAGAACATGCCCTCAAAGGATTCAAAAAATCATCATTCAATACTGCAGTTCAGTATTCAGGACAAGAGCATTGGGGCTGTTTAGCCTGGTGAAGCGAAGGTTGCATGGAGACCTCACAACACCTTCCGGTATCTGAAGGGGAGCAGGAGAGGGACTCTTCATTAGGAACTATGGAGACAGGACAATGGACAATGGCTTCAAAGTGAAAGAGGGCAGGTTGAAATTAGATACTAGGAAGAAATTCTTTCCTGTGAGGATGGTGAGGCACTGGCACAACTTGCCCAGAGAAGTTATGGACACCCCAGCCTGGTGTTCAAGGCCAGGCTGGATGGGGCTCTGAGCAACCTGGGCAAGTAAAAGGTGTCCATGCCCATGCCAGAGGGTTGGAACTAGATGGCCTTTAAGGTCTTTTTCAACCCCAGCCATTCTATGATCCTGTGATTCTGCTGTGGTAGCGTTCAGGATGGAGCGTGTTCTGCATGTTGGCCATTTCCAATACACCACTGGTTCCAGGTGCCATGCACTAGCTTGCTCCCTGAAAATTCTGTCAGAATGAAGAACATCTCTATATATATTATACACA
>JACDOX010000868.1:7518-17870 GCA_014549065.1 Cardinalis cardinalis | reverse complement strand
CTTTCAATTTCTTTCCGTTA
The DNA here is from genome assembly GCA_014549065.1 of Cardinalis cardinalis. Classification (NCBI taxonomy): domain Eukaryota; kingdom Metazoa; phylum Chordata; class Aves; order Passeriformes; family Cardinalidae; genus Cardinalis; species Cardinalis cardinalis. The sequence continues at coordinate 17,850 of JACDOX010000868.1, read as the reverse complement.
ACAATTTAATGTCGTTTTCCCTTTCATACCTGAAAACCCCTGCATGCTTCTGGGTTTTCTCCCTTTTCATCCAGATCTTCTTCCACCCTTGACAATCCATACTTTTCATACCATAAGGGCGTGCTTGCAGGCATAAAAGACTTTGATTCCTTATTATATCGATGGGAATTTAATTATTAGCTTCATGCCTTTTCATAGAAACAGTAGGGAATTGATAGCTTGTTCCCTGAAGTACATTAGGAAGAGAATGAAACATTCTCTTGAATCACATAGAGTGGAAAAGTTGTTATCCTATTTCTTCCAAGAACTACCCCAAAAGATGCAGGGGGTGATGAAGCCTGACTAGATGAGTTTCCCGTCTAATGGAAGGAAACAACCATGCCAATAAGGGCTCTGTGCTGACGTCTCAGAAGAAGAGAGAAGCAGATGTGTTTTTAAAGTGGAATGTCTGTTAGGCACTTCCCTCTTCAAAGCAGTGTGTTCCATGCCAAGCAGACAACAAAGAAACAAAAGATGAGTGTGACTCTGCATCCAAATCCTGCAATTTCCCCAGAAGTGAATTTCTCTCTTCTACAGGACTGACTTGTATGAAGATACACCRTGAAGTGTAGCAAGTATCTAGTTTTCATTTACATTTCTACCTTTTGTCTTATAAGAACCTTAACTATGAAAAGAATGGTTTCTTTCCTCACTCAGACATCTACACTCCTGTGGTTTTAATCCAGCTGATAGTTACCCATCATTGACAACTAGTTTGCTATTAGGTCTCCAATGACACATATGCTTCTCATGCCGGTAACAAACCCATTGCAGTATCAGCTTCTAGCCAACACCCTACCCATGCAAAGTCTTCCCTCTTCAACCATTCTTCACTTGTTTCATTCGTGGAAAGATTAATACATAAAGCACGAAATTGCTGTGCTATTGAAATGTGCCCTGTCAGTACCATTTTCTTCTCTCCAAGGAGCTATAAACATGTGGGAAAGGCAAAGTTATTCCAAAAAGGGAAAAAATCCCCCGTGAAGATTAATATTCTAATAAAAGGCCACTCTTTGCATAATCACAACCATTCTGCAGGAGATTCTCCTTTATGTGTCTCTGCCTTACTGTCCAAACATTTGACTGAGAAATACTTTTTCCTCTTAGTTTTGGTTGGGGATTGCTGTTACATTGCTCTGCATCAGGGGTTCCAGACTCTGCTGTGTGCCCTTGGAGTTCCTGGCTTGATAACCAGGGAGCTGCAGGGACCTCTCACCTTCTAGCCTGGACTGCAGGTATCTCGTTAGTCAGGAGTTGGGCTGTGTGCGGATCAGACCAAGGGAGCTGTCTAGAGCCGGGAATTATGAACTTCCTATTAATAGTAAGCTCTGAACAATAAAACAGGCTATTTGTCACAAGGACCTTTGGAATGTGTATCATCTCTGACTGCAAGCCACAGCCCTCACAATAACACCGCTTTGCTCTCACTGCATGTGTGTGTGAACACACGCGTCTCATTGATGACACACAAACCTCTGTCTACATGTTCCATAGCTGGGACATTTGATTTTTCCTTAGACAGGCAGTGTTTGCCTGATCTAGCCAGAAAAAGTCCACTTCTGAAGACACTGAAAAACACTCCAGTTGGAATTTCCTGAGAGAATTGGAAGAGGTGTGGGAATTGCAAAGATAGAAATGTCACAGACTCAAGAGAATTTGATTTACAGCCTTAGAAGAAGCCTAGATTGATGTGAAAGCAAGGTACACAGACACTGAACAGAGAAATCATCAACTTATGTTTCTTTAGTAAGAATAGGCCTTAAGTAAGTAAAAAAATGTATTAGATAAGATAAGGAAGGGGTTTGTAGTATAGTCATGTGATTGTACAAGAATAAACTGAAAGTTGAGCTACTATAATCAAGACATATATGTGTACACTTAATCAGGCCTTATTGGGTGCAGCGGTTCAGCTTGAGAGAGGTCCRTCCCGGCTAGTTGGCCAGTAACCGCTAGCAGTGGGGGGGGCACTTAACTCGATAGCCTCGCTTCGGGTCAGCGCCTCAGGCAAGCGTCCCTTCATCTGTAGGGAGACACTGCCAGGTGCAGGACGAAGCTGAAGGAAGGCTGTGGATGACGGGAAACAAAGTGCGCACTCTGATTGCAGCAAGTCCAGGTTCTAATGTAAGTCCCAGGGAAGCCAGCAACCGAAGGGGGAGAGGGAGGGGGGTTCATGAACTTATAAAGGGAGTGGGAGGTAGGGGTGGAACCAACTTAGCAGCAAATGGGAATCCAGGGGGGAGCGGGGTATATAAGATAGACATACAAAAAGAACCAATCAAAACTACTGGAAGGAGTGGCCCCAGCATCTGAGCCAATCACTCTGTGCCCAAGACAAAAGTTTCTCGAGAAAAAGGTGGCAACAGAGAGTGACTGGCAGAGAACTGGGGAGGGACTACGGGAAAGATACATTAGGTTTCTAGGGTAACCGGGGAGGGGAATAACTGGATACATTGGGTACCACAGAAACCGGGGTGATAGGCACTTAACAGAGAGAGGAGAGAAAACCAGGGCAGAACCATTTGTAACTTAGGGGGAAACAGAACAAACCAACTCAGGCAGAACAAACCAACTCTGCTCAGGGGGGAGCAGAACAATATAACAAACACAACAATTGGCCAAAAGTATCCACATTGCAGTAGAAAGAAGTAAAGGTGGCAGCTTAGAAAAGCAAGACATATTCTTTGGCGACTGTCCATTGGATTAGAAAGTTCTATGGCTACAAGTGTATTCTCACCTGGCTGTGAATGAGCTCTTTCTCGAATTCTGAAATGAGGTATGCTGTGCACAATATCCCAGTACTCTGCTACTTCATTCTGTAATYTGAATAGAACTGAAGCTCAGCAAAGGCATTCAGCTTTGTCAGTTTTCAGCGTCTGTGCTGCACAAAAGCACTGTGACATYCCTCCGGATCTTTAGTCCTTGCGAGGCTGTAACGTGCGCATCAGTACTTCAAGGTAAGAAGGAGCGGGCACTGTGATCTGACCGTGGTTTACAGGTTGGATAGGAAAGAGGACTGCCCCTTGAATGTGGTGCAAATACAAATTTCCATCTGTTTCAGGGGTACGCTCCAGCCAAGCTTGTTGTCCTGGAGCATTTTCTCTCTGTGAGATGCTTTGCGGTATGATCTGGACGACAAGAGAAGCAGAATACACAGGGGCTACCTGGTGTTGAGAATGTAAGTGCCTGGCCCGAGCGTCTTTTGGCAGAAGCAGTGCACTGGAGCCCTTGGCTGCTGCCACAACCGTCTGTGTGAGAAATAGATGCCTATTCCTCTCCGGGAGAGTAAACGCAGGACTGGTTACAAGAGTCRAAGAGCACTGGGCTGGTGGCTGCAGCATACCAGCTGTAAAAGGAGCATGACTCTTGCTGGCCTACCAACCAAACTCACGGTGGCAGTGGTAAGGATTAAAGGTCAGTGAGAGCTATTTGTGCTGCTACCTAAGGCCCTTCCAACCCTTCTGTGGAAACAACTGTGCCTACCTTTAGGTTCTGAGATCCAGAGAACACAATAGTAGTTGCAGTGGAGAAGGGAAGGACAGAGTGCACTGGTGAGTTTGATGTGGCTTATGTGGGGAAGGCAGAAAGTGCAGCCCAAGGCTCACTTTTATTTCTAGAGCCTTTTTCTACGCAAACAGCTGCTAGACATTTGCGACAAAGATGTGAGAGTGAAAAAGTGAGGGCAGGTCTATGTGGGAAAGAAGATACAGAGCATTGTGCACAGTTTAAAACCTGTTTAGAAAAAAAAAGGAGATACTTTGAGAACATCTTCTGTCTTGACACTTCCACCTGTGTGACCTCTAGCCGCTTGGACATGGCCACAATGAAAGAATGTGAAAATATTTGCACTGCCAACATCAGTTTGCACAGGAAAGAGGGTAGGTTGGCAAATGCCTTCTGTCCTGGCACATCTGTCAGTCAGAAGTGCAGCTGAAAACGCTTGGCTGTAATGATAGTCTCTGCCACTTTGAGAGACTGTGCTGATGCATGTATATGTATCATTGAGAAAGAACATGCAAATCAATAGTATGTTTTATTTGGTTGACAGACTGCAAAAGGGACTGTTATGGCCAGCTCTGCCTTTTTGTTGTAGAACTTTTTCTTTGAGAGTAGCCACTGGACATTTTGAAGCGGTTTGGGATCTTCAAGCATTAGAGTGCAAGATGGTACATAGATATTGAAGGTAAGTGCGTATCTCCAGGGAGCTGATTGCAGTTCACTGGGTGCAAGTTACGTGTTGAGCAGCTGATGGCCCAGAAAACATTCTAAAATGAAGAGGCCGTGCTGCAATTGCCTTTTATTTTGAAGCTTCTAAACTGTGCAGCCAACAATGAAATGATTCCTCTTCCTTCTCTGCTACATGCAGGATCCCATTCTGTCAGTGCCCAAGAGCCAGGATCCACAGCAGAGCTCTTGCCCCCACACTGCTCCCACACAAACGGGGCTGGGCTAGAAAAGTGCTTGTCCTTTTCCTGGGCACTGTCAGTGCTGGTCTAAATAACCACACCACAGCATTRTCAACTCACAAAACAAGGACACGCACCGAGCCCTGCTCGAAACCACCCCCAGGACGCAGCCAAGTCAGAAACATCCCTGCTCTCCAATCAACTGTGTCAGGACAAAAAGATTTCACCAATCTTCCCCTTCCAAGTGGATACTCTTTTTTGCCCCACACTCAAAGGCCAACACCAGCTCTTCTGCCCTAACAAACTTTTCTCTCTCATAGAGTCTGGTAACAAACTTGAAAACATCAGCCGAGCTCGCAACAGAGCTTGCAAAACTGCTGGTGGAGAAAGCTCTTTGCTGCCTACGATTTCAATTGCACCTATCAAACTATAAACACACACCCTGCTATCACCACTTTCCTTCTCAGCTCTAGGTACCACCCTGAGCCTTCAATCTCTCAGAGTCAGGATCCAAATGGGATGGCACCAGGGACTGCTCACACAGTCCCTAAAGCTACCAGGGACAAAACCCTGTCCTGCAGAGGCTTGGCCTCTGCATTCCCACTGACAGTTCAACAACTCTAACCCAGAGAACTACCTATTGGGAAAAGTCTTTCAATTCACTGAGACCACCCAAAGCGCCCATCCAAACTTGGCCAAAGAGAGGACGAACTCGAAGCCCATCTCAAAAGAAATGGCATCCCCTCCTCCAAAATCCGAAACATCCAGGGCCTGATCCTATACAAAGGTGTCAGACCACTGCTATTGGGCATTACCTGCACGGGGCACTAGCTAGGCTGCATGCCAAGACCCAGAGCAGCTCTTTACCTTGTCTAAAAGAAGTGTGCTGGCAGAATTTCAAGAAGGCTGCCTCAAGGAAGTGGAAAACACATGCCAAATGGATTCTTTCAGGAAGGAGACTGCCCTCCAAAGATGGATGCCGTCTCCATGATTGTACAAATTGAATCAGTGCTTCCAAACCAAATATGCCAGGATAGAAAGTTGCTGCCGCCCTTAAGCTGCACGACACAGCTTCTTATCCGCATCTCCAGCACTGGGGTTAAGTTCTTTCCTTCCMATGAGAAAGCATTGCTGTTCTCCTTCAGGAACTTACCGAGCAAAAGTTGCATACCACGTCCGGTACTGACTCTGTCCAACAATGTCTCGTACACAGAAGGGGCCAGGACAGAAATGTCTTGCTGGACTATACGTCCCCAGGATAGCTTATCAGCTGCCCTACCAACTCTGTCACCATATCTTTTACTTCCCAAGCAAGGAAAGGCACTCCAAGTCACTTGACTTTGCCTTTCCTCCAGTACCATGCCTAGTTTTCCTAGCCTAGCCTACCCTAGCCTAGCTTTGCTTGCTTGCCTATGTCTGCCTTGCCTAGCCCTACAAATAACTTCCTGGCTTTGCTTTGCCTTGCCTACCACTCTTTGCCGTGCCTTCCATGCAGGTGAGGCAATACAAAGCAAGTGTAGGCAATTGTAGGCAAGTCAAGGGAGAGGTTGGCAAGACTGAAGCTGTGAGGGGAAGCCAATGGAATGGTAGGTGAGAGAAGTCCCAGAAGTTAGAGGCAAGGCTGGGCACAGGAAGTAATGGGAACAGGAAGGGCTAGGCAAGGCAAAGCCCTGTAGGAAAACTGTAGTCAGATCAAATGTGAGGCATGGGTATGCAAGGGAATGAAAAGCAATGGAGAATCAGCAGGGCAAGGCAAGGAAACTGTTGGCTTGCCAAAGCAAGGCAGGTGGCAGGTCCATTCAAAGATTGCTGGTACACAAAAGCGGCCCGGACAGACCGCTTTTTCCAGCCTTGATCTTACATGGGCCATCTCTAATCTGCACCTAAGACACTTGGGTTTCCTGCTTTCCTTTGTATGCAAAAGAACTGTCATTCTGCTCCTGAAGCCCAAGGGTGAAAGATTAATTTTGTGTCCAAAATTCAAGACCTGTAAGGATAGATGTCAGAAGAAAGCTGTCAGGACAGATAGGTGTGCTTGCACGTGACCTCCTCCAGGCTTCCTCTCACATGCTCCTGAAATGCTGGGACCTTGAGAAAAAAAAGCCTGCAGAATCCTAGGAGAAGCAGGCAGGGCAATGCAAGTTGAAGAAATTCCACAAAAAGAGAGGTGTTGCATTCCAGGTGGGAGACTGGTGAGCAGGGTAATGCAAAGCAATGAAGGGGTTCAAGGGCAAGGCAAGACAAGTGGTGACTTTGCCAGGCAACGCAAAAGAGAGGGAGGCAAGGCAAGAAGAGTCCTAGAAGGAGAAGGAAGTGAAAGATGGGAGCTGGACAACTGGGAAGGAAAAGAAGGATAGGTGAGCAAGTCAATGCAAGGCACTGGGTTGGTATGAGAGGCAAGGGAAGGACATGCATGGGTCAGGAAGGCAAAGGAAAAGAAAGGAATGGTCAGCAATGACAAGGAAATGCAAGATTGGGTAGGAAAGGCAAGGCAATGTGGGGGAGGGATAGACAACACAATGGGTATCCTAACAGGAAATGTCCATGCACAGCAAGGCCAAGAGAAAAGTGGTAGAGAGGTCAAGATGGGAAATAGGTGAGTGAGTGCAGCCAAGAAAGAAGGAAAGAAAGTGCATAGCTCTCATGTGTGTGTGTGTGAAGTCTGCAGGATGTAAAGCAAAGAAAGCTGTCTCTTGATTGTGGAGTGAATGGATTTTTTCGAACATTAAGTGGCAAGGTCCAAGCAACCTTTTCATCCTGGCACATCTGGGTGTGTAAGACATAGCCAGAAACTTCTCCGTTTAGATTCAGACTGCAAGCAGGACATAGAACGTGACGGTGTGAATAACTGAGCAGGAAAGCACATCACATGAGCACGTTTCAACAGAAGCAGTTTGTGCAAGAAGGAGATGGACGYGTGGGACTCCAGCAATATGGCAATGCACTCAGCTGAGAAGCAAAGTGCAATGCCTCGGTGCGTGCTTTGAAATTAAAAGGCTGCAAGGAAGAGGCAAGGGGACAGGTGAGGGAAAGCTTTCTGTCCTGGCACACTGATCTGTTTGAAGGTGACCTGCTGTTTGGTTTCACTAAGGACTCGGCGACATGGACAGGATGTGCTTGTGCATGTAGCTAAGAAGGAAAATGAGAATCACCGGTACGTTTGGCAGAGTTTGTAGGCTGCGAGGAGAAGGTGAYGGCCAGGCCTGGCTTTTGGTTGTGGGACTTGTTGCAAGGAAGAAGCTGCTGGATGGTTTAAGCTTTTGGGGATCTGTGAGAGTGAAAGGCTGGTACCTCATTAAATGAATGATTGTTGATCATCTGGCTGAATCTATGACATAAACCAGAAGTGAAATTTCCCCCCATTCACCTCAGTTTTTTCACCTTTTCATCCAACAGCCTGAGCCTTTTTGAGGCTGCTGTCAAATGCCTTGCCTTGAAAGCTGGAAGTGTCTCAGTTCACCTGCTAAGAAATATAGAAAACGGCTCAAGTCAATTTCAGAATTGCCCTGAGCAGAGCTGGTGTTTTGGTACCTGAAATTACCATTGCAAATAGTTGCAAGAATCACTGTTTTATTAGGCAAACATCTTCTTGTCATTGCAATCCTTGGAAGTTTTGCTATTTACTGAAGCAGGAAACAGATCAAACATGAGAAGCTTAAGAATCCAAGCTCACTTGCCATTGTGCAAATAGCACTTGATGAATTCAAGGTACCATTGTAACATACAGAATGGCTCTGTGCAAGCAAATGGACATGTTCTCCTTCACAGGGGCAGAAAACCTTCCTACCACGTGAACTCTGGGAGTAATCCGTCATGCCTCAGTGTGCTGTGGCTGGTCAGAGAGCTACATGATGGGTCTCTGTGTCCATGGCACTCTCAGGGCTCAAGGCCGCACATAAACTCCCACCTTACAGACATGGAAGTAAAGCCCACCGGAAATGCAGTTCTCCAGACAGCTTAGTGAAACCAGCTAGGAGTTCCCAGCATCACGCTGGGCACTTCTGTCCACAGATGGCTTTGCTTTTAATGAATCCAGAACAGAGTTGCATTTTTCTAGTCTTTAGCTCTACTCAGGTATTTTATGTAACATGGTGAGAAAAAATTTGTTTCGACAATGATAAATAACAGAGGGGATAATGTGCCTTTTGCTGTAATCTTCTTTTGCTGCTCCATTTTGCTTGCTTTGTTATTGCTTTCTGTCAAAGAAACCCTAGCAAAATCCCTCAGTGAAGACAGACTCCCAGAAAGGTAGAGAAACTTTGAACTTTTACAAGACCCTTGTAGCACGTCTTGGTCAATTTCTGTGCAGATGCTTTCTTCCAGCAGGACTTTTTTGCACCATTAGCACACATTGAACTGAATCCAGAACAAAAGCAGCGAATAGAAGAACCGTTCTCTTTTCATTTGAATGGTGATAAAAACGCATATCAAATAAAAGCATTTTAGAGCAGCAGGAAGATTTTCTATGTAGCTAGCAAAATATGAAAAGATGGATATTTACCAGTTGGGTTCCTTTTGGAATTTACAAGAATTCCAGACAGAAAACGCAGCTTAGTAAGCTGCAAATCTAAATCACAATATCTAGAAAGGTGACATGAAAAAGAGCAAGAGGAAGAAAACCAAAAATAAAACCAAAGGAAGCCAGAACTAAGACACAACCTCTCCTCCTTTTCTGCTTACTACAGTACCTTAGAAGTACCTTCAAGTGTCTTAACAGTCACATAAGTAGAAATTTGTTCCAAGAATTGTGGAAAACTCTGGAAAACTGTGCTATCCCAACAGAAACATAGGGTTTGCTTTCACGACGATTCAATCTGCATGCAAGGAGTATGGTAAGGGTATGTTTTGTATATTCAAAAACAATTAAAAACTATTTCCAAACTGAAGGGACTGCTTTTTGTTTGTTTTGAATTACTTGGCTAAATATGGCACATGTTAAAATACTGCAGACATGTGGTTCATTTTAGAGATGCCAACTGCAAAGGAGGGAAGTATTTTGTGTGCTTAAGAAAGTAAAGTATTGGAGAGTGCTTTTGTAACTTCTTTAGAAGGTTAGAATATGTGTCAAAGATGCTGACTGGGGACTTGCAATTAATGAATTATTTGCTGTAAGTAGGTCAAACGACATTAGCTTTCAAAAAGAAAAAGTAGTCTTATTCCATGTGCCGATTCTAAAGTAGATTAATAACTCTTAAGCAGAATATGGATATGAAGTGGGATATGACATGAAAGGTTAAGCAACACTGGTGACAGCAAAAGGCTTACCTGCTTCACACAAATACAGGAGATAGAATACTATTTTTACACAAACATTGCTATTCAGAGCTTTCCTTGAAAACTTTCAATGCCAATCATGATAGTAAAATTCTGAATGACAGTAAAATTCACTCAATCATGAATAAAATTGACTCAATCATGACAGTAAAATTTGCTCAATCATGAGTAAAATTCTTAGTGTGAGCTAAGTACCTTAAGCAAAGGGTAGCTCAAGCATATTTGATGGTATTTGATGGCAATAAAGGCAACTTGGCCTGCGTTTGTCACATCTACTCCATTAAAAAGCTTACTCTGTCTCAGAATCCTTTGGAGGGATACCAACGCAAGTCTGTCCTTTCTGGTATCACCATGGTAGCACTGCAGCAAGTGTTCGGTTGTAAGCTGTCCATATTGCCAGCTTCTGSACTGCCTTCAGAAAACTTCCCACTGGTTTTGTATAGAAATCACAAGCAGTAGAGATGACAAAGACTGCAGAAACCTTCTCATCTCTTTCTAGAGCAGGACCATGTCTTTGACCYACTCTTAACTAGACAACTTTCATCAGTCATGAGGGAGTCTCATGTTCAAGAGCTAAGCAATGACAGGTGCAAATGACAAAAAGCACACTGAAATT